>CM051498.1:8673041-8716610 GCA_028031935.1 Paedocypris micromegethes
AAAAAAAAAAAAAAAAAAACGTCACCGTTTGCCGTACAATTTCTGGGATTTTCGTTATCTAGGACGTTTTTTAGTCAAGGCAACACTGTATTGTGAATATACAGTATTGACTCATCTATCTATTTTCTGAACAGTCCCACGAACCTTGGGCCTCTGAAACACACCTTGTATTGGTGGTCAACCAACAGACACACACTATTACACTCTCACTCACACCATAGAAAATTTCTACTGAACGCAATTGGACTTTTTAAACTTCGGACAAAAATGGGCCTTGAGTTTGAGTCTTAAACTGGCCTTGCACTACACCACCATGCTGGCACACAAACACACATATAAATGCATCAGGAAACACATTCGGCATTGTTATTCTTCCTTGCCTCAGCAGTTTGCTTTTCAATTCATCTCAGCACAAAACTAGGGCGATAAAGTCCGACTTGGATGCAAAAACTCCCCAGTTTTAATTTTGTCATTTTCAACATTCAAAAAAAAACAACCTAAATGCTGAAGAGGCAGTTTGTGTATAACAGCAGGGACACAATGCCACTTAATCATTTCAAAGTAACTAGGAGAGAATATTGCTTTCTAGCATTTTCTTAGGTTTGCTGTCCTCATTCAATTCAGAAGACTGCGAGTGTTTAGCTGTGCTTGGCCTTTCCATCTTTGACGCCAGTGCTAAGTTTCTAACAGCCTCAGAAAACTCATGGGGCAGAAATATAATGTCATGCTAAAATGTTGAAAAACTGTTGAAAGGAACTGTTTTAGAAGGAATACAATAGTTTTGCTACCAACAAATTTCTTGAATTCACAACAAATGCAAACATACAATATAATGTGCAAAAAAATCAACATATACAATTTGTCTGTAACATTTGAAAAATGTTATTTCATGTCTATATCATATATTAACGTATAAGTGTTCTCATTCTTTTTCTAGTTGAAATCACTTTGTACAAATAAAGAACCAAACAAACTGCAATGTCAAGCTTGATCTTAAGACAGGAACAAATGGCTGGCATGGGCATCTGCCAGAGCAGTGATGCCCAGAATTCCCTCTCCCTCTATGGGGCCACCATGTCTCTAGGCTGGCGCTCGCCATGTCTTCGCAGCATCTCTTGGGTCTTCCTCTAGGCCTCTTCTGGGACATGTTCTGGAGGCCTCCGGAAAGATGCCCAAGCCACTTCAGCTGACCCGTTCCCCTGACAATCAATGTGGCTCTTGGGACAGAATTGGATATGGAACCAAAACAACTCTTGTGCAGCATGAGAAAGATTCCATGTATGGTACTGTGTATCTGTCACTTACTCACGTGTCATAGCCATAGTCATAATACACATGAACAATCAGAGGTGTAAAATACTTGAGTAAATAGACTTTGTTACTTCACTTAAGTATATTTTTTTCTAAAAGTACCTATAAGTACCTTTACTTAAGGTACTGGATGCTATTTACAAGCCTAATCACGTAAATTAGCAGTTGCACTTTTTTTTGCACATTTGCGTTTGACTTGAGACTGACTTTTTGTTCTCTTTTATCTTTTTTGTTCAGCATTTTGAAACACTAAGGCCTTACATTTAATTTATATATTAGTAAAAGTAAAATTCATAGATAACGAGTTTCTGGTTTTTCACATTTTCTGGTGCTTTTTGAGCCTATAGATTCCTATAGATAGCCTATAGAGAGTAAAATACTCAAGTTCTTTTAAAATGTAATACGTTACTCAAGACTTTTACTCAAGTCTTTTTTGAATTGGGGACTTGTAACCTGTAATGGAGTAATTTTTACAGTAAGGTATCCGTACTTTTTATACAATTCCATACTCTGTGGACAATGTTTGCATCTCATTTTTTATTTTGCACACGTGCCCTCCCGGACTCTGACTGTTAAAGCATGTTAAAAATAATATGAACTTGACCTTTACTGGTACCTCAAAGCCAAACAAACCAGCAAAGTGTCTTACCTGTGACAAGAGCAGTCGCTATACAGCTGTGCACACTGTGCTGACAGTAAACTCTGTTTCATTTGCCATGATGTCGGTGGGCTGGATGTTGCGGTCATACATAGGATTTTCAAAAGTTGCCCTTCCATTTGTGTTCTCGTGGCCTGCGTAGCCATTGAAGGGTACTTTGGGTCTTTTTCTGAACGAAAAAAAGTTTATATAATCAAATACAAGGTTACCGTAACTGTGTAAAAAAAAATCCTACCTGTGTTTGTATAGATATAAAGCAAAGCCTGCTATTATCATGGCGATGAAAGGCACTAAAATGGCTGCTGCCACTGAACTGCTGTTGGAGGCGAAGTTATATCCTGGGTTTTCACCATTTGGATCAAGTCCTTCTGTTAAGTTAAACACAAAAGTACACATGCCATAACATATGAAAAATGTAAATAAGACAAACCAAATGAATAAATACTGTATGTAAAAGAAAACACCACCACACATTTATTCAGCACTGTGGTAAAATGCATACGTAGAAGTTTTAAGGATTTCTGTAACTTGACTGCTGAGAGATGTCAAAAAACTGTTTTTTTTTCTTGATAATGCATTATAATTGCAGAAGAGACATTGAATTCATTGATCAATTTAAAACCAGAAAACAAGAGTCGTGCACCTGTTCATCAGTCAAAGCCAAAAAGCCTCCCAATAACATCAAGCTTGCAAGTGAGATTCGATTAACTAACTCAATAGAGCCCGCATAAAACCATAAAAAACACACACACTCTCACACACACACACACACACACACACACACACAGTTTTTCTACCATGGATCCACATATTAATAATCCTTCGTTTGCTCAATCTGTCCGATAATGTTGGGATAGGAATAGACACAGCTGTCGTTTACGAAGGCTTGTCTGTTTCATTATGACAAGACTTGACAGACCGTTCATTGTTTGGTCTTTACAAGCTGTGCACTAGATTTAGATTTCAATTTTCACATTTGACAGCCACTTTTCTCCAGAGCTACTTCGACCACACAAGACAACACATGCTGGAAAACTCCGGGTTATTATAGATGTCAACACAAGTCAACACTTTTCTGTTGAGGTTTATCTAAATGTACACACATATATTACATATAACACACTTTTATTTAGCATTTCACTTTTTCCCCTACAATTTTAATCCACACAGTTGTATAAATTAAAACATCTCCAAATATCGAACCAACAACCTATGCAAGGCGATATGAGAAACTCTGAAAACTCTGAGGGAATGTTTGGGGAAAATGTATATAATACAAAAAAAAAAAAAGCCAAAAGAAAGCTGAAGCCAATACCAGCAACTATGGTCCTGATAGGAACAACCTGAATTTATAGACAACTAATCACAAAATAGGATGCATAAAGACACTATCACATACCCACGTACTAATTTCAACGTACAAATCTCAATCATTTTTTTCAAAAGACAATTCTTAAATTCTTCAAACATCAATTCACCTAAACGTATGTTTTTGTACTGTGTGAGAACACCAGAAACCGACACAAGCACAGGAAGAACATTACAAAGCAAGCAAATAATTTATTTTTTTGCCCTTAAATATTTTGTTTTGTGGTCAAGTTTAGATGTTTGACGATGAATAATTTCATCAGTTTGAATGTACATGCATACAGTATAAACATGCAAATATACATATATACATACCTAGCCTCTGGAGTCCAAACTGGCCGAAACCTTTTCCACGAACAAAGCCTTGGTACACAAAGGAGTCAGACGAAGGCATGTATGACACCTATAAAGAAAAGTACAAAACAGTACATTTCTCATACGATAAAGGCTTTATCAAAATGTCAAAAACAAGCCATTTGAAGGCAAAAATATTTCTGTGACGTGAAAGGCTACTTATGTTTGACATTTACTTCCCAATACTTACAGAGACATTCAAATAGCAAAGACACACTGACAGAAATGGTCAGACACACCGAACTAATATTCTTTGTGGTTCCTCTCTCACAAGATTGTGCAGTCAAACGTTGATGGCGCACACTTTTAATTACACTCATCCAGGCGCTTGTCCCAAGTGCACTGAAGGGGGTATAGATGTCTAGCCCTGATTACCCAGCAATGATTTAGCTGACATTTTAATTAAAAGACCGAAAGAAAAAAAATGCCTGTGCATTTTTATCCCCAAGAGTGACATGAGTGTGTATGCATTCATCGAAATTTTGTAGTCCATGTGAGTTCTGAAAAGCAGTGTGCAGAAAGAAATATAGCTGCAAGCAGCAACGTGAGGATTCAGCCTTTACCTTCTGCTTGTAAATTCAAAATCATGTATTTTTTCGAGAACAATATAATGTAGTTCAGCCCAAAGGCCCTAAACACTTATTGGATTTTACAGGTCCAACAAATTGAGCTGTAAGCAAAACAGATTATGCCAAGACAAGGACAATAATTTACAATAAGATGAATGCATACAAATGTGTGAATAAAATACAAATAAATAAAACAGAAAAGAATATAAAACAATAAAAAAAATTAAAAAATCTAAAAATTCTACATAAATTTAAACAGATTAAAAGAAAAAAAAAAGATAATTACAGTGGTACTCCATTTTATGAAATTAATCGGAGAGCGATTTAAACACTAAATTAAAGCGATTTATGACAATAAAGACAAAAAGACAATACATTGCAAATTGAACAAAATGTATACAAAATTATTTTACAGTATTTAAAAGACTGTTTATTTAGTGTTGAATTTACATATGTAAATATTACAACTCAATCTTCAATATTACAAGCTTCAGTCATTTAATCATTAACGATTAATTTAGTCAGGGCAGTGCGATTAACTAGTTAGATAATGTCACTAACAATGATAATACTAATATTGCTAATGGTAATAATAACTACAACAACAACAACAACAATAATAATAATAATAATAATAATAATAAAAAATGTATTTACAAAATATATATTGTATTCTCAAATTTCATGCTAGTGATCTCAGTAGTAAACATTGACCCCAAGACACAAAATAAATAAAATAAAATAAGAAAGCAAGGAGTAGGACAATATAACTTTAAAAGATTTCACGTAAACAGGCCTCAGCAACAGGGTTCCGAAAGGCGCCATTCCGCTCACAGGGTTTACAGTGATTTAAACTGACAGAAATCCGGATCCGAGTGGTAAGACTCACGGTGGTGGCATGTGTGTTTACATCAGCACACAACGGTGTAGAAACTCTATACTTGTGTCTAGTTGCTGCTCATCATTGGTGGAGTTTGTGACTGTGGTACATTCCAACAAGAGATGATGCTCAAGAAGATCATCCGCGTCTCTCTTCCATCCATCATCTAACTTCTACACCTCGCACTGCATTGGCAAGGCGAACAACATTTTAGATGACCACGCAACACTTTTATCCACTTACATTATCTGGGCATTCTCTCACTTCTTATTTTGTCTTATGATTTTTTAAGGGACAAAGCCATCAGCCTCTTTTCAATTGAGAAGGACATGGATTGCCGCATCTAGACAATTAGTGTGTGTTATGTTCTGCAAGGTGACCTTGAGGGTCTTGAAAGGCACAAAATACATGTCTGTACTTGTTTTTGACCTCCATATGTATTATCTGTGTTCTGTGTAGCACCAGGTTCCTGAAGAAATGTTGCCTCGCTTTACTTTGTAGTGCTCTGCTGTATGTAGTTGAAATCAAAATACGGCTTTTTTGACAACAATGAGCAGATCTTTTTAACGTCTTATGTACGACATGAGAGAGGATACAGTCTGAAGCCTCAAGCCAAGAGATTGAACTATCAAACATTTCCATGGCGAAACCACGAGCCAAACAGAGTAACAGCGCCTGACTCTACGGCTGATGCCAGGCCCCCAACAGGAAGACCTACTCCGGGTCATGATGTGATGCTGACTCTGCTGGCGTGGTCCAGTGCTACTGTATCATGCTTGGCAATCGCAATGTTAAATGCACAAAACACGACAGGCACAACAACCGACCAGGGTCAGGACCAAGATGGCGATTTAGCCATCATTATTTGGCCATTTTATCTTATATTTTATCTTGTATTATTATCTTATATACGAGAGGGAAGAAATACCTTTTGGATGAACTTTTAAGTAAATAGTAATAAATAGTAAGTTGCATACACTGTAAGTTACTGGGTTAATGTTAAGATTTGATGACATTTTTCAACTGTTATTCTCGTTTGTTTAAATGAATACAAATTGCAAAAGAGAATCACCATTGAAGATAAAACAAACTGACTTCAAACCTTTTGAAAAAAATATATTATCATGTTTGGAATCAAATTAGTGGCAAAAAAATCCAACGTAAATTTCCATTAAACAAACTAAAACGTTTGACATTTATGTTGGTTTGTTTATTTTTTGCTTGCAATCTTCACGTTTTCTTTTGAAATGCTTATTTTTTTCACTTCGAATTTTTTCGTTCATCTATTTTTTTTCCGTTTGGACTTCTGGCACAAGCTGTGATTGGCTGGTGAGAATGTGATTGACAGCTGCTTGACCAGGAAGTGGAAATCCCAGAAGTCCTAACGAAAAAGAATTGTAACGAACAAAAAAATCTGAAGCGAAACATTGTTTCAAACAAAAACGTGAAGATTCCAAACCAAAAATAAAAAACCAAACGTAAATGTCAGCTAAAAAAAAACAAGTTTAAATGGCGTTTTCGTTTGTTTCTTAGAAATTAACATTTTCTATTTTTGCAGCTAATCTCATATCACAAACATGGAAACATTACTTTTATTAATTACGTAATGATTAAGACAGAGCTCTATACTCACATGTCCATCCAAAGCCCAGTTTTCAATTTTGAACTTGTTAACAAAGATCTCCACAGGTCCCCGGATTTGATAAACCTGCAGCAACAACTGAGCCTCCTCTTTTTTATAAATGCCTGCGGGAACAGACAGACAGTAATTCACCTATAAAGTCATTAGTCTTAGTACTTCAAATGATTTTTGCTCCTCTCCAGAAGTTAATGTCATCATAAGCAACAGTGATTTAGGATGTGATTGAAACGCTTTTTGGCAAACCAAGTTTATTATTTAGTTTCTTTCTCAAATAAAAAAAAAACCGTTAACAAGGCATGTGCAAGATGATGATGATGATGATATAACACAGTGAGTGAATTTTAGTGCAAGAAGATGATAAAAACGTTCATATTCAGGTGAATGCATCAAAAGTACACAGATGGAGACAGAAACAGGGCGAGTATGAAAGGAAGAACATCGCATTATCCAGTTGTCGAAGCGTGCAGAATGCTTTGCTAAAATGCATAAGGTTAAAGTAAAAAACACACACCAGCCAAATTGAGTTGCACTCCGCTGTGGTCCATGAGAGTGCCGTTGACCCGGTTGCTAAATGGTTCAAAAGCAGTTATGCTAAGCATTGCTGGCTGCTTTTTCCCAAGATATTCGTATGAGCCCCTCCATAGAGAGTTCTTAGCAAAAACTCCAGTTGGCACTGACGTAAAACAGAAAGTCAGGATTGAAAATTAAAGCACTACAAGCATTTATACACGTACAAATTGACAATGTTTTCAAAGGTTACTGAAACGTACTGGGCAGCTTAGTGTTTGGAGGCTCCTGTACAGTTCCAACCGTTTTTCCACTTGGTCTGTTGTCAGCTATCGAAGAAAAAGAGTTCAGGTTAACACATTGTAAAACACACCATGAACAACCGCTGACTAGAGAGAAAGAAGATGCATATTTGTTGTTTAAAGTCAAACAGGTCAGTACTAAACATGAAAGCTGAACATTTTTAAATAAACAGCACCGTAATAACACGGTTTTTCAGGCACAAAATAATAATAAAAAAAAAAAACAATATTTTTAAATAATGTATTCTAGTGGTCGAAACTACAACTCCCAGCATGCTTTGCTGCTCACTGGTTACCATGAGTCTTACCATGTGCTCGGTTTTTGTTAGAAGTAAATTTTAGAACAGTCACGTTTTTCTTTGTGTAGCAGACAGAGTGATTTGATTGTGTTTGACTCTGGCGTTTTGAACTGTTTTCTGTTTGCTCCGAAGCTTTTGCAGCTGCTGGTCTTGTTTTCAAGCGCTAGCCCGTTAGCCTTTAGCATGGCGATCTACCCAGACACAATATGGTCTCTCTGTTCAAATATGAATGATTTTCGTTTAATCTTACTTCTTCCAATGTTATTTTGTCCCTGTTAAGTGTTGCGACGTTCAGTGTTGTGCAAGTTACTTTGAAATTGTAATATGTTACATATTACTTATTACTGTTTGTAAAAAGTAATAAGTTACAATACAATATTACTTTCTCAGAAATGTAATATATTACATTACATTTGTATTACTTTTAAGTTACTTTCACCAAAATAACTACAGAGTAGAAATTAACGTCCTAAAATAACAAAATGTACTTTTTACTTGTACAGTAATTTATGTTACAACCAGTGGAAGACATAGAGTTATGAGCGTAATGACTGTGGCCTCTCCAAGCTACAAATAACAATATACATAATCTATAATTGTAGGGTGACCATATATTTTGTTTTCCAAAAAAGAGGACAATCAGCGCGGCCTCGAGACAAATTCAGACAGGCTTCTCGGAGGCTGATGAACATGCTTTAATGTGCTTCAATGTTGCTAAACTATAACTTAGTAAAAATAATCACTTAACTTAAAAAAAATCAGTAAAAACCTAAATAGGTAACTATTTTAGTCAGAATTTTTTGAATAATGAAAAATGTTTTTAAAAATGTGATTGTTTTTAAAAAAAATAATAATACAAGAAAAAAGTCGGCCCATTGTTTCAAAACGATACGCGCAATTCATTCTCAAATATTACTTTCTCATATAATTTAAAGCACGGGTTGTGAACCTGCGTACACTGTATTAGTCGTTTGAAGAATAGGGAAAACCGGACATTATCGTGAATTTATAAAATCCGCCCGGATGTCTGGGGAAAAGACGCTTGTCAACACTAAAATTAACTTTAAAAAGTGTTAAAAGTATGGTAGACAAAGCGATTTTCCTCCAACATCAGTGAATAACTTGGGTATATCTGATATCAGACACAACAGGACTATGTAAACTTCAGTGCGTTTTATTCATTTTGAATGACTCACCACACAATACTGTCCTGCTTTCTGGTCATAAAGTGCAGACGACACTGTCGTTGCTGTTTTCTTTCTCTTCAGGTCGAGCGATCTAATGGCAGTTCGAGGTGTTTTTTTAAATAGCTGTTTTTTGATGCCGACAATTCAGCGGTCACATTTCACCACAATGTTCTTGTTTTTTACAAAACTGAAACAATGCGCATAAGACCATCTCGCGAATGTACCTTCGGCTGTTGTTTATTGAATGTTCAAATGTGCCGCGAGTGCGCGACTCTGGCAGTGCACAGCCGCTAATCAGAGCCACAGCCAATCGCTCAGAGCACACCTCGAGCTCAGAACCAATCACTGCACACCTCGAACTCAGAGCGTTACAAAATACAACGCTCCACCAGCGAAAGGCGGAACGAATGACTTACGCGTCTATTTGCGAACATGAAATGTTAAATGTTTGATTTACTGTCTTGAAAGTGAAAGATTTGATGTAACGCAAGCGTTACTTGCATGTAACGAGTAATATATTACTGAAAATACTAAAAGTAATAAGTTACACTACCGCGTTACAGCAAAAAGTAATATATTAGTGTAATATGTTACTTTTGTAACGCGTTACTCCCAACACTGGCAACGTTTCTAATGATTCTTTATTTCTGTTATTGAGCTAATAAAAACTCATATGCATGTCTGCCTCCAGAACCATTATTTAAAGAAATTTAAATAATGGTTCTGGAGTCTGGAGAATGGTTAAAGTCACACTAACTTGTGACTCGATCAGCAAACAAACAAGCCCATGCTAAAACTGCCACAAGCATTTTACGTAAAAACTGAATGAATACAGCAAATTCCACTCGGCTAATCAGAGCGAAACTTGTGTGAAATTTCCACATTATTTTGACGAATTGAGAACATTATGCCAGGTGCAGTAGGAAAAAAAAAGAGGCATTTAACCACATCTGAAGTGAAGACGTTCACACACGGAATAAAGATAATAATTAAATGTGTAACTCAAACAGATGTGGGGTACCCATGCTGAAAGCACATCACTAAGATAATTACAGTTGAATACACCAGCGCATCACTTTGTTTTCTGTATATTCGTGGTCCGTGAGCTGTTTCTGTGCCTCTACGTACCAGCACACAGAGGAGGCTTTCCTGTCCAGCTTCCATCAGCCCTGCAGGTTCGATGCTCAGATCCTCCGGCGAGGTAAAAACCAGGCTGACAGGTGTAGATGAGAGTGTATCCTAAAGATGGCAGTTCAATGGCGCCGACATCAGCCTGTGCTGGGAGCTCTGGCTGACTGCAGTGATGAGCTGAGAATAGGCAACAATGTGAACAAAAATGTTTCTTTGTCAAGAGACACAATAAAAATGTATACAATTTAAATGTGCAATACTAATAATAAAAATAATAATAATAATTTACTGGACAATTATTAGAGGACAAAATATGTAAAAAAATAAGGAATACAATTACTACATATCTGTATATAGCAATCACATATCACTGTAAAATAGAGCTGCACAATTCTGGATAAAATGAGAATCACCGATTATTTGCTTAGAATAAAGATCACAATTCTTTCATAATTCTGGATATTTTTTTATTTTAAATATTTATCCATGAAAATCAGGTTGTCAAACAGCAATATCCTGACACATATTACTTATTGCTATTCATTTAAAAAAAATTGAATGAAAAACAATAAAAGTAAATGATGTAAAGAAAATAAATCACCATTAAAAGTGATAAAAATAAACACACCAAAGTACAGTGTTATGTACAGTTGAGGACAGAATTATTAGCTTTGTTTAAAAGCACTTTTGAAATACTTTTAAAACAATGATTAGTTAGTAGCGGGGCTAATAATTTTGTCCTCAACTGTATATGTTTGCTGTAAATGGTTTGCTGAGTGTCATCTGGTTTGAAACAGCAGTATACTTCAGAATAAAATGCTTTTTTAATTACTAAAATGTCCGTGATGATAGCAGACTTACTTGACTGTTGTGTTTCCTCACTCATTCTCCCTGTTTATTTTCAGTTTTTTTAAACTCGACTGGCGCCTGACTCACATCTACTGTTCTAGTGCAGGTAGTAAACCGTGTCCGTGCGGTTAAAATGGTATAAATGTAAAAGATCGCCATGCAGGTAGAATCGAGATTGTGATCTTTTAACGATTAACAGTGCAGCTCTACTTTAAAATATAGTATTTTTTTTTAGAAAATGTAATTGAAGCATACCAATGCACTCAGGCTGCATGCCACTCCATGTCAGGTTGGGCAAACAAGAACGGGAGATGGAACCCAGGAGGAGGTGGCCTTTTCTACATGTGTAGTAAACCGAGCTGCCAATCTGGAACAAACACATTTAATAAACCACAAGGTAAAAAAAAAAAGCAATCAATAAGCATCTATTTTCGAATATTTGTTCACACATTATATTAAATCATAATTGCACAATTGAGCTTGCTTTAGAATCTAATGCGCGTCTTTGAAAAACATGGCAGTATGTAAGCCATGTTAAAATACAATCATTACCTGGTAGCCTTGAGAGTTGTTTTGATGCCCAAACAATGGAGTCCCTGGATCGGCACAACTGGTGTGACTGGGATCTGTGTAAACAACGTCACCATGAGTAAACACTAAAGGTTAAGCGTTAAATAAACATTAAAGGCTAATTTCTGAAAAAATGACATGGAATGCCCATTACATAGTTGGCATTTGTTGTGAAAGCTAATACATTCATTCTAATTGAACATTTCACCGTCAAGGACACAAAGCTCAAACCTATACAAGATGGCTGTGTTCCACTCCACGTTCCGTCATACTGGCAATATCGACGGGCAGAGCCAACCAGAATCAAAGGCGGGTAGCATGAGAACGAAACAGGAGATAAATAAGTGAATCCTCGGTCTTCACGCTTGCCCTGGCCTGGTATTCCGGGATCTCCGCAAAACACAGCTGAAAAAAAAAACAAAGGTTTCATTGTGAACGACAATTTTATTGTTGAACAGACAATGATTCTGATGGCATCCACATGGCGAATCATACTCACGAAAACACTGAGGCCGTTCACCACTCCAGTTTCCTGTTCCCTGGCATGTGAGGATGGTGGGAAGGGAAAGTTGGTAGCCTTGATTACAAGTATAACTGACACTTGAGCCCCACTGGAAATCTGAACCCACAATCTGTCCATTTGGGATGCTGAGTGGTGCTCCACATACAATGGCTAAAAATCAAAGACAATTATTCAGGATAAATAAACGCAGTTCCGCAACTCAAACGTAATTTCTTGGATTTTTCTGTGTAGTTTTTCTTTGGAGTTTTAGTGGAGGTGACGAGACTGAAGACTAAATGCCTTCAGCCATATATTTCCGTATTAAAGTATGTAGCCAATGAAATTTCAGCAATTTGTTCAGAATGTGTTTATGGGATCCCAGTGCTCAGCACCAATGCCTGCTCTTTGATTTCTGCAAGATTTGTCCGCAAAAGACATTGAGTTTTGACTCAATGTGACTCAAATCTACTTAATGTACAGTAACTTTAGTGAGACTGAGTTGACGCTAAAAAAGTAGAAAAATAAAGGGTATTACAATTTTTTTTGTTCTCAAAATTGTTTTAAGACAGAATTGCGAGTGATTCTACAATTCTCATAAAAAGCCGTAACAGTTTGTCATTTTTTGTTGTTGTTGATACATTTGTAGCGACAGTGTTTCTCTGTAAAATCGTGCATTTGAGTTTGCGCCAGCAACGTTTTTGTACTTGTGGGGAACTTTTGGTTTGCTATTTGTTTCGCAAATTTGTCATTCTCCTCTCAATATGAAAAGGCATACATGAAATGGCAAAATCATCATGCTTTGCGTGTAGAAACCGCCCGACTGTGAGAATAGATTAATAATTATTGACATTATTTTATACGTATATAATAAGTCTTTGTCAATATTTACAAATCATGAGAATCAAAGTAACAGAGAAAAAAAAGCCAATTCATTTTTAAGTAGTGTTCACTGAGGTGTAATTCCACCTTTGCAAACAGGCTTAGTTCCATTCCAAGTGCGGTCCTTGGTGCAGATGAGTGTGGAGGCCCGGTCCGCATCCATGGTGAATCCTGGTGAACACTGGAAGCTTGTAGTGTGACCGTAAGTGAAGTCACTGCCCATTCTAATACCATTAGCAGGCACGCCAGGATCTCCACAGTTAATAACTGGATAAAAAAAACAAATAAATCTCAAAATGAAGGTAGAATGTGTGCTCAAATTAAACTGATCTTAGAACCACATTTTAATGAGTCATTTAATGACACTGTAGCCAAAAACACGTTTATGTTAAAATAGTCATAAACTGAAAGCAATGTGATCTTTGTGAGAGTAGTTAAAGTGAAAGTGTGGCGTAGTGGTTACTTGTGGGAACAAACGTTCTGACTACTTATGGATAGTCAGAACACTAAGAAAGTAGAGGAATACTTATTTTATTAATGTGTTGCTTATACCATACCTGGGTACTTCCCCTCAATTTCCTTCCCTTTTATGGCTCTTCATAGTGATTCTAAATAATGGACAGCTCTAATCAGCATTGGAAGGCTCTTTTCTTTAGTCACTTCCTGTAGTCTGCAGTCAGTAGCACCTGCTGTGTGCCAAAGAAGTCAATGTGTCTAGGGCCATAATCTATCCACGTGACCACCATTTGCACAGAGCCAACTCAGTGTGCATTGTTTTTTTATGAGCAAGGCTCGTCTCTCGGGTGGCTGCCAAGAAGAGGTACAGGGATAGTCTCTATCTCAGCTACACAGGGCAGTTATGTTGACATCCCAAGTCAGCGTGTGTCCAGCGCTGGGATAATGGAGAACATTGCCTTTGATTATTAGGACCCTGATTTAAAAATTTCGTCTCAAGAGTTTGAAACTTCTAAGTAAATAACATTTTAATGATGTCCATAGTATTAATATAGCCATAGTCTGAACTCCGATGAACAAAGGACACTTTCTTTTTTAATGACTCTGTTTTCCTAATTCTGCGTAGCGGCTTTGAGTTGGTCTGGGACTGAGAAAGCGCTATATAAATAAACGTAAACTTGAACATGAACTTGAAATTGCACAAATGACAAGTTCATTATTTTTCTTTTTTATTTATATAGTTCTTTTCTTAGTTCCACACCAACACAAAGTCGCTTAAGGGACAAATGAGTCTTCAAAGAAGAAAAATGTCCATTGTTCTTTTGTGGTCAAAAATTTGGAAAAAAAAAAAAGAGTCAGTTAAAAAAAAGAAAACTAAAAATTGTTCATTGTTCATTGTTGTTCAGACTATGGGCTATGACCAGAAGAGCAAGCTAGATCGCGACAGTGGCTAGGAAAACAAAACCTCTCTGACGGGACAAGTCTGGACTTTTACTTTCAAAATGTTGCTAAAAAACTTCTGTAGAGAATATTTCTTGCTCCTCAAATTAAACTCTTACATAAAATGTATCTTCAATATAAGAATGGATTTAATATTCGTTTATTAATGAGGATCTCGATTTAATACAGTAGTAAAATTAATAGGTTTAACTACTAAAATGTACAAAGGCTTAAACATGAACAAAATCTTGTTTTGTGCATTTGATGTTTCACAATTTAAGTATTTGTACAAACTACCATTCTGCATTGAGGTAGATTGATATTGACTTAGAGAAGTCTGGTACCTGTGCATTCTGGCATGTCTCCTGTCCAGGTGCCATTGACCGTACAATGACGGGTGAGCAGACCTGTGGAGTAGTAGCCTTCTCTGCAAGTGTAGGTAATAGAGCGAGAAAACACCAGTCCATCATGGAACTGGATTACAGCATTGCGGGGAGTTCCAGGATTGCCACAGGAAACCACTTTAAAAAAAAAAAACACAAACAAGATGAAGTAAGAGTAGAACTGTACGACAGTATACAATACAATAGACGTCAACTGGTTATGCTACAGGTTTCAATAAAACAATGCTACAATATTAAGAATCTAATATGAATTTAATATTAAATTAGTTCAAGATTTACGCAATATGCAGGCCTAATATGTGTACAATAGATTCTATTGTGCAAGCGCTACAAGGAGCTTAACTATTAAATGTATTGCAGGAGACGTGGCATTTTTTCTTTGACGGTGCATTTTCAAACAATGAAATTTTGCTGTATGTTTAAGATGTAAATTTATGAGGCTGCTTTAAGCAGGTATTGATTTGTTCTCCTAAAATGTCATGATTTTCTCTATATTTAATGTTTTAAGCCAGCAGAGTTTGCTGAATTGGCATATATATATTAAAAGCTCAGAGGTCAAATCAAGACAAAGACACAAACTTAGACAAACACGCACATTTTAAACGCACAGCCTGGAGCATTTCTGTGATAAAATGGAATGCAAAAGGTTTCCTGTTCTACACAAGACCAAAAATGTGCATAAAGTGGTGCGGATAAATCTGAACATAAGGCAAGATAAAACAAATTGCTGGTGTTATAAAAGTGAGCTAAGACGTATAACAGGCGTTTCCACATGGGTAATTAACCTGGGTTTTCTGCTTCTCTGACGTGCCTTTCTTTAGGATGACAGGCTGACTCTGAAGGGATTTTACACAAAGCGACATGAGCAGAATAATAAAAGACAAGACGTATCAGGGAGCAAAGTGGTGCAGTGTTGAGGAACTGGAAAGTCTGAAGTAAGAACTTTTAGGGTTAATTATACTTACGTGCAGCAAATATCTTTTCAGAATCAATATTTTCCTCATGTTTTTTCGTAATATTAAACATTGCTTAAATCATATGCATAGCTCCTAACCATATAGCTCCTCGTTTAAGAAATTGCATAAGCCACAATATGGCCAAGAAAAACTAATTTCCCAAAGAGAAAGCCATTAATCACCCATGCCCAGCTGCATTATGTCCCTGCCACCCTGTTTTTTCCTTACCATGGCATTCAGGCTGGATGCCCACCCAAGACCCATTAGCCAGGCAAGACCGTTCAGACGAACCCTTCAGAACGTAGCCAGGTTCACAACTGAAACGGACAACACTTGCTACTGCAAAATCCTCCCCCAGACGGATCCCATGCACTGGAACACCGGGGTCTCCACAAAGACCAGAAGCATCTCCTGAAACAACAAGAAGCCATATGAGATCCGTTGATGTGTAGAGCAGCAATCTATGATTAACTTTCAGTGTCGATCTAGTGAAAATTATTATTGCTAAATAGCTTAAAATGTAATAAAAATGTAGAAACATAACATTTTTAAAAAACAGTATAGATATTCACATTAACACTGATTTGACATTTTTAAAAAACAGTATAGATATTCACATTAACACTGATTTGTCATTGTTTTGAAGTGTGAAAAAAATGTATTTTTTAAAGATAAATAGTCTACACTTAAAATGTAATGAAAATTGTTAAAAATTAATAAATAACTAAAGAGTAAAAACTAAATTCTGGAAGAGTTGATCAAAATCCCCTTTTTAAAATATAAATAGTCTTTTAGTTTTTCAAAACAAATTCTGGAACTGCCCATAGTATGTTATATCCTCATATTTCATATAGCACCATATGACTGAGCAATTATCAAGATGCCCCACATGACTTTCAAACTTGTTTTATATTACATTAGGTTTGATTTAAAGGGGTTAATGAGATTTGCACAAGATGATGAGTAATTTCATATTTATTGGACATTGCTCAGCCGCAGCGATGATGAGGAGATGGAAAAAAAATGGCTCCACGATTTAGGTGATTATTTACTCATGAATAAGAAAGCACCAGGGATCGAACATTTTACCAGATATCACTGCTCACTGGACACGGCTGCTTAAAAATAAATCCTCTTACTTTTGAGTCAAAAGCTAGTCTTTTCCCCCTATTTTATACTTTGTAACAAACCGCTCTTTTAAATATTCTGTTACTCCACTGCAGCAGCTTATTGAAATAAAAATGACAAACTAAATTGTACTGAAAGCTATTTCCAGAAAGACGACAGAAACGTTATTAACCATAGCTTGTGCGGGGATATTTCCAAAGGAAAATAAAAGCCAACCAAACCTTCCAATTCCAAAAAAAAAAAAAAGTGTTATGAATTGTGACATTAAGCTGTCAACAGAAGCCGTGGATGAAGCTCTTCTGGCATATCTGAGGGCTGCAGGGGACTGATGTGTTTATTGTGGAGCAGGACAGCTCATTACCTGCCAGGCATGTGGGAATCTATGTCGCCAAGCCCAATATGAGAAGATTAAAACAGTTTATGGAGGGACACACTCTTCGCCTTCCCAAGCACATCCTAGATGGCAATATTGTATTACCACCCACTGATCTTGGCTGTAATCCCAAAGCCTTTGATTCATCATCTCACACACTTACAAGAGCTCATAGCTAGTGCCATCTCCAAAGGAGAAAAATGGAGTCCATGACCCTCTGGGGATACAATAGTGCTTATTTATTACTCTCTGAAGGCTGTACACAAAGATTATTTATAAATATAAACCATTTAGAATGAGCAAGGCATTTAGACCCCCCCCCCACACACACACACATCTCTTGAATGGATCACTCAATATGCTCAATGATCAAATAATTCAGTGTTTCCAAGTGCTAGTTTATAATTAAGTCAATCTAAATTATTCTACACGTATTTTTTTAATTTGCAGGTCAGAAAGTGCACATTTATTTTTTAAAAGTGTTTAGCAATTGCTGTTACTCAACCAGTGGAAGTGGTCCTACTGTGCGACACTGAATGGAACGCAAGTTGCTCAAACATAAATCTGTGTTGGTGTGTAATTCATTTTGAGCAAACTGGGGGGGGGGACTCAACAATAAAGATGAGCTATAGGTTACCAGAGCAATGTGGCAACGACCCGCTCCACTGCCCATCCAGCTGGCACATCCGAGTGGTATTTCCCACAATGGTGCGTTGGCCAATGCAGCTGAAGCGTATAACTGACCCCACTGTGCGTTTATCCCCTGAGATCTGTGCATATGGAGGCATGCTGGGACGATCACAGAGAACCACTGGAACGGTAAGAGAAGAATAGTGTTTATTGCAGCCATTGTTCTCCAAACAACGCAATTTATATATTTATTACAATGTTTCATGTGTAATTTTTAGGGCTGTCAAAGTTAACGCGTTAACTCATGCGATTAATTAAATTTGTTTAATCGCGTCAAATTTTATTAACGCCGGTTTTTCCGGCACTTCTTGTTTTCCGGTATTTCTGGTTTTGCCGGTTTTTGAGTTTCACTTCAAAACCATTCAGTATTCTTTATACAGTTTTTTGCAAAGCTGAAATCACAGCCCACTTATAGAAAGAATAGAGTGCAATTCAATTATTCACAGTCTCTCAGATGACTGCGTGCGCATGTGCACTGCACACAGACCATATGTAGGACTTTTGTTCCTTTTGTTAAAAATGTGTGATCAGTCTTTTCAGTTGAACAAATAATCAGTGCCATACTTTTGCCACACAAATATACAAATACGTATCCGTTGTCTCTTTTCCTCAAAATAAATAACTTATTTCTTTTATAATTATTATGATCGGCCTAACCATTGTTTTCTTTAGTTAAAACGGTATATTACAGTATTTAAACAAGCGTTTATTTTGTGTTGAGTTTACATTAATTTACATTTTACACTTCAATATTCAATATTACAAGATCCTATACTTGTTCATGTTATTAATAATTGTTAATACTAAATAATTATTAATAATAAATTATTATAATTTTTTGTGATTTAATCGCGATTAATCACGATTATTTCGGTTGAGGAAGTGCGATTAACTAGTTAAAAAAATGTAATCGTTTGACAGCCCTAGTAATTTTATACATTTGTTTCTAAAATACGATTGATTACAAATGTTTTATCTGGGACGCATTGTTCTGAGTGTACTCACAGAGGCACTTGGGTAAGGATCGGTCCCACGTGCCATCTCCCTGACAGCTCAGAGTACTGGTGCCGAGCAGGTAGTATGCAGAGTTACAGCTGTAAGATGCCGTGGTCTGGAAACTGTAGCGATGAGGTCCACTAGGCAGTATCTGTCTGACACCGTTCTCAACATGTCCTGGATCAGTGCAGTTTACAACTGCAGTTGAAAAAACGGAGACAGAGTTGGGGTTAATGAACAAATAAAATTAGCAAATGCTGTTGAAGAATGCACTGTGCGATGAATAACTATCATGAAAGTGTGGTCATTTATCCATCCATGTTGAGCTTTTCCTTAATATAACTTCTTTATTTCTACCATTATATCTACCAGCACTGGCCAGCAGATGGTAGGGATAATTTGTCAACAGTATTATACTGTTCAGTGCATCACTTCATGTTAATTCCTTTAATGGCTCTTAGCAAAATTGGCCAAATGCAATGAAGCCACCATTTATACCTTAATAGCGTGATTTATTTCAAAAGTTTCTTGGAGAAAGAAAAAAAAAAAATCAAAGTTTTGTGCTTGGATGCAATTTGCTGCAAAAATTGATACTTTGGCCTGCCAGGGGCAATTTTGAGGAGAGGTGGTTCAATTATCTCAAGATATGAGCCTAACCAACTTATCTGTGTGGTTTAGGGGGCCATTTGAAAGCTAGAAGTGACTCTCTCAGACACAAATTTGTGCTGATTAGAAAGGCTGTGTAAAGGCCTACTGAATTATTGATGGAGCCCTGAGCTCTAGCATTTTTGTACTAGCTCCTTTGTGCCATTAAATCAGCATCTTCGCGCGCTCAGTGCTAATGACAAACCATGATTGAGAGGAGACTGATGTCATCACACCACTTTCCTACCCTTAAGTAAACATACATTTGTAATCTAAAAATAAAGGAGGGTTAAGAGGAAAAATGACATCCAAAGATGTCAAATAAAAGTACCACATTTTACACACTTACATTTACACACATTTTATCCCATTTTTATAGTTAATTAAATTTTAATATAAATGAAAAACAAAAAACCTTCACAAAATAATACAGTGAGCCTTTGGTTGTGCTTATTGGCTGTTTTTACGTGTTACCCAAAAACCAAGTCCCATCCGCTGGACCACAACTAAATGTCTTTGAGTGTTTGCTACTGGCAATGTGGCATCTATGTGTTCATAGAAAGCAAGAGGTCCAAGTGTATATAAATGTAATTTTGGCTTGCCATGTTAATTTATTTATTCCTACAAACCTCTGCACTTTTTGAACTGCATTTGTCAATAGTAAAACCCATTGAAGCAAAGTCATTCAGAGTTCTTTCTGGCAGGATTAAGCAAATAATTAATTGCTAGATATTGTGGACAATTTAATAAAATTATACTGCCTGAAGCATGGAAGCATTGGACGACAGAAGGTGAGGACATTCACAAAAGACAACATAACAGTTACTGACTTTGATAAAAAAGACAGTGATCCAGTCATTGTTGAAATCACTTCATTTGAAAAAAATTGTAAAACTGTTAAACTGACACTGAAGGTTAAGAATTCAATGAGGTGATGAATGTATTGAAAAACCGTATGAAAAATGATGATTCCCGTCTGTTGGTTTTCATAGCACTTGATTTGTTACCAATCAAAGAACATAATAAAATGTCAGTCATATCCTTCTCAAAAGTCCAATTTTGTTGTGTAGTTGTTAACTGTAGGGACAATAGATAATTTTGCCAACGTTGCAAGAAGAGAAAACCGAGGAAGACTTACTTTTGCACCTAGGTAGAGAATTACTCCACTGGCCGTTGGGTTGACAACCAGATTTGATCGCTCCTTGCAGAACATAACCAGGGGTACAGGCAAACCGCACTATGTCATTGAGGTTAAACTGTGTTCCCTGAGTTATACCATTGCCAGGGGTCCCAGGGTGTCCGCATGTGATGGCTAAACAGCACCAGAGCAAACTATTAGTGTCAGGAACCTGAAAAACGAAACTTAAGAAGAGGTGGCATGTCTTGGGCATAACTTACGGACACAAACGGGAGTTTTTCCCGACCAGCGGTGGTCTTGTTCGCAGATACGAACAGACACCCCAATGAGCCTGAAGCCAGGATTGCATTGGTAAACCACACTGCCTCTGTAGTTGTAATTCTCTCCAATGATCTGACCATTTACAATAGGCTCTGGTGTGCCACAGTGTCCAGCTGTTTAAATATAACATTACAAAAAGACATTTAGCTGCAGAGTACAAGAATAAGAAGTGCCTTTGCCTGGAGCTGACAAAGAGCAGCTAATGTTGTTCATGATGCATAAGTGAAAAACTCACCGAGGCATTGGACTTCAGCTCCACTCCACAGGCCATTGGACATGCACTCTCTCACTCTTGAGCCCACCAGAGTGTAGCCCGTGTTGCAGGAAAAAATAGCTGTTGCTCCGTACACTGTTAATGTTCCTATCTTATTCCCATTTGGTGGGGTTCCAAGGTCGCCACAGGAAATAACTAGGTAGTTTGAGGATATATTAAAAACATGAACTTTGATATAATTTTCAACATGCAGCAAGGAGAGGTGATACATCATAAGCTTAACCTCTTGATTTCATTGAAAAACTTCATATAAGTTACCAAATAACCAGTTACAAGTTACCAGTTTTTGGTACACATTTTTACAACCAATTGTTAATTACCGTATTTACGCGAATATAAGCACCTGATTTTTCAGGTACAATATATATATATATATATATATTTTTTTTTGTTTGTTTCTGGCTAAATTACGCAAATTTTCTCTTTAAAATACTATTATTTTTTTATTTAACAAACCTTACTTGTGACATGTATCACTTCAATGTTATTTTACTTAAAAATAATAAAAGAACAATTTGAACTGTTTTCGATTTGTTCCGAAGCAGCGTGCTGGTCTCGTTTTCAAGCTCCTTTAGCACAGCGATCTACCGGATACAAAATGGCCTGTCTGTTTAAATATTAATGATTGTTTTTCATTTAATCTTACTTCTTCCAGTTTTATTTTTTCCCTGTTAAGTGTCGCAACGTTTCTGATGTTTTATTTATTTCTATTATTGAGCTAATAAAAACTCATATGCATTTCTGCCTCAAGAACCATTATTTAAAGAAATGAGCACTTATATTAACAAAGAATATTTTAAATCAACAATTATACGCACCCCCCAAGTTTTCAAAACCAGGAAAAAAACGGGTGCTTATATTCGCGTGAAATACGGTAATTCACTTTCTTAATTTATTTAGCCGACTGAATGTCTCAGAATCCACAAAGACACATCCAGCTAGAACTTACTTTCACATGATGGTCTTGGATCAGGGTAATTCCAGGTGCCATTAGCTTGGCAACGAATGACTCTTTGACCCATGTAGAAAAATCCAAGGTCACAGGTTAGCATCATCATGGATTCATATTTATTCAGCATGCCATAGATTAGTCTCCATCTCCCATGTTCCACTGCAGAATAGCCGATGTCTGGGCAGGTCACAGCTGCATTTAGAATGAAGAGAAGTTCTCATGAAAAATAATAATAATCCTCATGGCTAATGAAAGGTCTGAATGGAAACAAACAGCAAAATCTACTGCAACCTGAAATGTCAATTTTAGCATTCTCTTTTAAAAACATAGTAACAGTCAATAAAAAAGTGACAACTAATGCCGGGGTGGTGAACTCACAGTTGCAGCGAGGACGAGTTTCCATTGGTGTCCACCTCCCTGACTCTTGGCAAATGGTGGATATTGGCTGAGTGTTGGCTAATCGAAATCCAGAGTTACATGCGAATGTGACTCTAGACCCAAGGGTGAAGTGCTGGCCAACAACTGTGCCATTTACTGGAGCAATGGGCATCCCACAGGAAACAACTGGAAAAGAGAACGAATACATTCCAGCCCCTAACTGAAAATCCTTGATCGTGGACATTTCACCAAACTATTAAACTTTATTAAACACAATTACAAACCAGCTTTTAATTATTAGTTTCTAACTCCTAAATGTCTTGTCTAACTTTGTATGTGAGAGTTTTGAGAGGAATGTGTCCTTGTTTACTGTTTCTTTCTACTATTGTTTATTCTTGCTTTGTGTTTACTTTTCTGTTTACATGATGTACAGTATGTAAAGTGATGCTACCAAGAACCTATTCAATCCCATTGTAGGCATGCTTTACAATGACGTATAGTCTATCGTAGTCCATTTTATTTTTTTTAAAATGCAAGTCATTCTAATTGACCCCATGGAATAAAAAACTATATCGTGAAAAACAAATTGTGACAATTGTATCATTACCTAGTCTGAAAATCCTTGGTTTTATATAAAGGTCTTCATAGTAGTAACTAAAAACCGCCCCATTCTGAGACTAGCTAGCTATATGTTCTTACAAAACAATTTATTGTGCTATGCAATTTGACAAATTCTACTAAGCTCTAAACATTTAATAGAATACGGAATTAGCACCAGTTTTTTGCAGAAACACAACCAATGTCATGAAGGGGATTCATCACCTTGACAAAGTGGCACTGGGGCATTCCAATGGTAGACTCCTTGCTGACTGCGGGTGCAGGTGGCTGTGCTCTGGCCAATCAGGTTGAAGCCACGATCGCAGCTGAAGCGTAAGGTACTACCCAACTTTGTTCCTGTTTGACTGTGCACTGAGCCGTTGACTGGAGGGTCTGGAGTACTGCAGTAAGCCGCTGTAGTAAGAGCACATGCTTAGAATTAGTGAAGTGGCCTTTTAAATCTGCTGCATACAAATCAATGAATTCCACAACATCCTGTTTTGTATAAAAGAAAATTTAAAAGATTATTTTTGACAGGTCTAAGATTGACTTGGAGAAAACAAGGTATGCTTGAGAGAATGTCTGAAGCTTGGGCAGTCCATGTCTAACAGGAGTCTGCTAGGCGTCTCATGCCTTTAGGGCCTCAAGGTTAAATTACTGAAATGGTCTTCTGGGAGGTTCTCCTGTCAAACTAATAGATAAACTTCTGTTAGTTCAGAATGCGGCCGCTCGATTACTGACCAGAACAAAAAAATAACCACCTGTTCGGTTACCACCAACAGTAACCGCTTTTTAAACGTCTGTCTGCCACCCTACTCCCCTTTCCTGAACCGTATAGAGGAGTTTGTCTCATCGTGGAGATGGAAGGTTTATGACAGAAAACCGTACACTAGAGAGAACCTCCTAATGGCAATGGAGCTGGCCTGTGATGACATCCCAGTGTGTGTGTGGTGTGAATAACGTTACTGTTATAATAAAGTTTTAATAACGTTATAATAAAGAGTACTGTTGTGCGCATAAACTCTGTTTTTGCTTTGAGTTGTTACAGTAGTGTACATGCAGTATTTTCTATTGATATATACTCCTCATGTCAAACTCAAAAATTGAAATGCCTAATCCTCTGCAGAAAGATTTCTAACTTTCCGTCACTGCAAAATTTCTACGAATATGCATTGGAAGTTATGAATCAAGGAATCTTCTCACCAACCGAGAATTGTGTTTTCAGTTGTTGTGCTGTTGTGTGCAATGATGTGAATTGTGTTTACAGTTGTTTTGCTGTTGTGTGCAATGATGTGAATTGTGTTTACAGTTTTGAAAGCTTGAGCTGCTCTTTTGGTGCGAAGGTTTGAGTTTTGAAGTGAGAAGGTGTAGTTGTGTTTATGTAGCTTTAGAAACGGGTGTTGTGTTTAGACATTGGGTAACATGCAGGGAACATTTGTGAAATGTGTTTTAGCATTTGAGAAAAACTGTAATACAAAATATACATGCCAGACGTTCCCAGAAGAGTAAAAAAGTCCCTTTTACACATTGACTTATATTAATTAATACAAATGTATTTGCTGTTACTTACAACCGTCTGATGACAGGCAAGGATGCGGTCTTTTATCTGTGATGCTCTACCATCAACAAATGTATATTTAATGTATATATTTAATATATAATATTTTTAATTTCATTTTTTTTTTACTTTCAGAATGTTTTTAAAAATACAAGTGTAACAGTCCTGCTCCGCTGCTCCACCTAGTGGAGAGTCAGGAACTCCAAGTCCCAAGAGCCTTTGCTTCCTGCCATGTCTGTGTCTCATTAGTGTGATCGGCTCCACCTGTGTTAAGTTTTTCAGTGTGTACTTTAGTTGTGACTTGTGCTATTTTCTCAGTTGTTGAAGCTACTTCCAATGTTTTGTGAAAGCCAAGTCTAGTTTTGTCTACGATGTTAGTTTTCTTTATTAAATACTTTGTGTTTTTCAACCATCGTCTATCTGCCTGTTCCACAACCATAGCGACATGACAATACGTATTTTAAATCCAGTCCTTTACAATACTATCCTATTTTAAACTAAAATAATGTTTCAGAGCTTGAACATGACGATAATAATAAAAAAAGAAATTTCACATTTTCCCTTAGACACACGCATGCACGCACACACACACACACACACACACACACACACACACACAAACACATGACAGGAAAGACCTGCTGCTCTTAACAAAGTAACAGCCTGTGCAGATAAATGATGAATCGAGAAAGAAAACATTGCAAAGCTTTGAGTCTGTCCTGCCATCTGTTTTTATTCCAGAGAGGTTGTGCTACAGAAGGGAAAACATATTGAATCTGGAAACCAAGGTGCGCTGCTGCTGCTAACCTGGACTGTCACAAAGCTCTATATCAAAAATACATCAAGACTGAAAGTAGAACGTGGGAGAGAGAAAGAGCAACAACTAGGGGAAGGGTGTGAAAGAAAGAGGTGATCAGTTATTCCTTTGAAGAGCAAGTGCTTATGATCATACAATATAACTTTATACATTTTTACAGGGTAGTGATTTATGTAGAATTATGCCATTGCCAAGACATTCAATTGGCTATGCAAATCTGTAAAGAAGTGCACTTTGTAATTTTGAATCATTCTAAAAAGATCTCTTGATACGAATTACCTCATCTAATTTATTACAGTATTTTTCGGACTATAAGGCGCACTTAAAATTCCAACATATGTTAGAAAAAAAAAACGAGTGTGTGCCTTATAATCCAAAAAAACAAAATTAGAAATTAGACATTCATTCGTTTATTATCAGTGGTAATAAACGTCTATTATCTGAACATCTTTTCCATTCTCCATCACACGGACACTATGAGTTGACAATTTTACACAGGTAAAATCCTTCTGAATGCACGGTTTCAGCTGGAGTAGAAAATTGGAGACCAAAAGAAACCACAGACAAGCACAGGGGAAAATTCAAAGGCCCAAACTGAGCCTCAAACAACCCCACTATGCCACCCCTCATTGAAAACATTACGGTATTAATACATTAGAGCTATGATGCTGATACTTTACTTTTACTGAATTCAAATAGTGGGACTTTCAACATAAATCCTGTCTTTCTGAAATGTTGCTCATACTGTATATCGTAATTGTTTCAGATCCACCATCCTACAAGGGTTGAGACGCGTTGCAATTTTTTCCACATACCGTTGAAAGAGCAAACGTCATTTTGAAATCATGTGTTTTTTTAGTTGATCACTAAAATTAGTCTATTTTAGTGCAAATCTAAAAAGAGTTGCACGATTCTTTAATATAATACAGCAATATAATAACACATAATACTTATTGCTTTCAACTTAAATAAATGAAATAAAAAATAATGTAATGTTGTAAAGAAACAAATCACCGTTATAATAAAAATAAACATAATAAAGTACAATATTATGTACAGTTGAGGACAAAATCATTCTATTTAAAAGCACTTTTGAAATACTTTACAAACAATTATTATTTTGCAGGGGGATTCATAATTTTGACCTTTTTTACAACAGAAGACAATTTTGTACAACAGAAGTAATGAAAAATCATCTTTCCATCATAATATTTACATATATTAACATCATAACGCTTGTTGGAGATCAGAGACAGAATTGTATAAATGCTGGATTCAAATTGCGAGGGGGGTAGAATCGAGATCGCAATAACAATTAATTGTACAACTCTAAAACATACATGAAAAATAATGAGTTCAAAAGCCCACCTGAGTAGCGGATGCGAAACCCCTTCTGGCTGGAGGTGTGATCAAAAGACCAGTGCAGGTAAACTCTGTTTGAAGAACTAGTAATACTAAGAGGAGATGAATAGTTTCCACTAAGGGAAATGAGTAGTGGACTCTGTCTTGATGGACCTACAGGGGTAAAAAAATAAAAAATAACTCATTTATATAATCCACAATAGGCAACAGCAAGTTTTGTGTGAACACATGCACACACACATACATAATTCCCAAAACGGTTGGTTCCGGTTAACAATGGAACATGTTCTTTTTGGTGCTAATAACCAGTTTTTTTGCTTAGGCAGACATGATAATAATAATAATAATAACAATAATAACAATAAATTATTATTCATTTTATTTGTATTATTTCACGTCTTGTGTTAATCTTTATTTTTATACATTGTGAACATATAACTAGGAACTACAGTTTCTTATTTAAGTTTAATGATTATTTATGTAATAATGCGTTCAATTTGAGCAAAGCAATTAATGCAGTGATGCAAAACCTATTGCGACAACTGTAACTATTGGAGACAACTGTACCACGGAAATGGTAAAGTAAAAAAAAGCGACGTAACCTACTAAACAAAAAACAGCAGTGTCTAAATTTTAATTAACATTTTTTATTTTCACCAAAATGATTGTAATTACTAGCATTAATAGCAATTTTAGACATTTCTAAATGAGGGTGCAAATGGAGCAAAATAAAGTGACATTCTCCTTTCTTAAAATTTCCTGGCTGTGTTTTCAGATCAACCAAGCGATTTAGTCTTAAAGGAGATGTGTGCACATTGTACGCCAGCCTAGTTGCTCTGTTTGTGCCTTGGCCGAGATCCAGGGAGGTAAAACGTTCTGGTGTGATCTGGCAGAAAAAGTCAAATCTGCCACGTAGAGCAATGGGAGTTGCAGCAGTAATCAGTGCTGAACATGCCAGCTCCCCTTAGGAGAAGCTCAGCCTGCGTCTAAATGACATGCAAATACACACGCAAACACATATTTGACAGCCCCTGAAAAAACGCGAAGAGCACAAAGCGGTTCTGTGACTCCTGGATATCACTTACAGTTGGCGTGGATATTTTAGAGTAAATCCCGAGAGGGTGAATTTTCAGAATATAACCAGATTTATGGATGTAAAGCTTTATGCAAGAAAGAGATCATTGACACTTCTGGTCATCAAAATTAGCTTTTTTTTGACGACCACAAATGCACAAGCTTTAACAAAAGAGACTTTCCCTATCTCACACACACACACACACACAGACACACACACACACACACNNNNACACACACACACACACACACACACACACACACACACACACACACACACACACACAGTTTTTAGGTTGAATCTAAAAATTCCTCTCTGACAAGGTCAGAAAGGCAGAAAACAAGTTTCCTTGAAACTACTGTATACAAGGCCTTTGAAGGACTTTTCTTACCCAATAGTTTTTATTCTGAACTTAAACTTAGTCAAATGCATTACTGTACTTGCAACTTAATCAATGTAAAGCAAAGTGATGATAGACATAAGCTTCATTTTGTTTTGTTTTTGTTATGTGAATGAATAAACCAATTTTGCTTTCTGATTGATGACGCACGTTTTCGTCTTCTTCTTTTTTTTCTTTTTTCGTCCTGACGCAAAATCGACACAATGTGTAAAATGACTCTTACCCCTAATTCACTTCCTAATCTTGGTCTAAATGGGATCACGCTGACCTTACCAAGGCCTCTGATCTAAGAGTGGTCCTGAACAGATCCCTGTAGGTGAAAGCAATTTCCTGTACGGTGTAAAAGTAAAGGTCATGTCTAGTGGCCTCTCTTCAATTATCTGTTGTGTTCAGTATAGCATATAATGTTTCCTGCAACTTATCAGCAATGTCGTTAGTAAAACACATTATAACAAGTGTTAGCATCGCCCAGATTTTCTCGTAATTACATCCCGTAACCGACCTCTATTCAAATCACTAGAACATTTTGCTCACCATCGAAAATCTCCAGTTCATCAAACTGTCTGCTGGTCTGGAAGTGCTCGACTGTGAAGGTGACGTTGTAACCAGAATCCACCTTCACAACCCAAGAGCAGGACTCAAAATGTGGAAGGCTGCTTCCTGGCGACTGACTCAGGATTATCCCTGTGGAAGCTGTCAGCACCTCATTCATGGGGCAGGTTACTGAAATTAGTAAGCACAAAAAGTTTGATTAAAAAAAATTGAAATAAAGTTAGCAGTCCCTGATGAGAAATTGATACAGTGGTAACCAAAATCCAGAGTAACAAAATGCGTTGCCGCAAAAAATTACGTTCCAAATTCGAAAATATAATTTATTATTATATTATAATTATAATATATAAATATGATATAATTCGAAATACGTATTTTTCTTACGGCTAGCATGCATGGAGAACAGTTTTTTATTCTCGGTTTAAGCGATGGTTTATTTTCTCACAAGTAAAATGACATCATGCCAATCCAAGAGATTTCCGTAGTCTTGAGAGCTTTGCATGACGTCATTTCAAGATGGCGGTAACCGTTCATGTGAGATTGTCCGCTGTATAATTATATTCTTTACCTGTATAAACATCTTCCAAAGTGCAAATTCAAATTCCAGTTCAGTGCATTTGTACGGCGCTTTTCACAATTTTCAAAACTACACAACTGCTATGTAACATGCCATTACTTTTATTACCAATTTTTTTTTATCATTTATAAAAAAAATGTCTGAATTTAAATAGCTATTAGCTAACAAAATTTTTGAAAAAAAAATGGACCTCTGCATGGCATGATTCCGTAAGTCAGGGTACCACTGTATTAAGTTTAAGTTCATTTGTATAGCGCTTTTCTTAGTCCGAGACCAACGCAAAGACGCTAAAAAAAAATCACAGAAATAATTTGAATCATCTACCCAAGAAACCCATCCATACTCAAGACACTTGGGAATATACACAATTAAATTCAGAATTAGGATACCTTAATACACACAATAAGAAATTGATACACTCTGGTGCAAAATGATGCCAGTCAGTTGAGACATTGAGATGATGGATCGCCGCTGGTCAAGTGACAGTAAAGTCTGAACTTCGACCCACAGTCTTCTGGAACGCAGCTTCACCTCTCATTGATATTCCTTAGAGGCTTGCTATGACATTTTACACAGAATTTTTTTTCCAGCTGGGATTATCAAACTTCATGCAGTGACCCATCTCGTGTGCACTGAACAGCCTGTGATGTTCTGGTTAAATGTCTGAACGAAACATACACATTCCAGAACAATGGACAATTCCTTTCATTGGTCTTCCTTATTCTGTATAATAACAATGACAATGTTTACAGAAACAAAACAGCACGTCTGCAGCGAAGAGGGGATTGTACGTATTAAATATTAACCACACTAACATTCTTGATATGAAATATGGATTTTCTATTACTTTCCTTAGTATATGAATAAAATGATTCTGAGTTTCAGAGCTTGGCGCTCAGCATGGGATTCAACACAAAAAGAAGTTGTGGATAAATGTTGTTCATTCAGCATCATTGATCACCTCTCCCACCTGAATATTGATGCACACAGTCCGGCAAAGTGGAAAACATCTCTGTTTAACACCATAAATAACGTGACCCGTAGTAAACAGCTTGCGTTCTATATTTGGTCTCTTTAATTGGTTTCCTAGTCAATTGCTTTGAACCTTAATTGACTGATATTAAGGCCCTGAGGTCTCTGCACTGATTAAGATGGACGTTAATCAAAGCTGCAATTTCATGCGTGCTGTGTCCAGTGTTAAAGCCGGACCTCTGGAACACTATTTTTTTTACCATCGGTTACGTTCACATGCTACTAAATTGGTGACAAAGATAAAATTGTGAAAGCTGCTTTGAGAAGATATCCTTAGATGCATATCACATCGGTTTTAGTAGGCCGTCTCCACGCAGTCGCAAAAAACGCAGCAACGATATGGTTGTCGCTTACCATTTTGACACATTTCCATTATGAGGGTAAAATATAGAGGCTCTGGGACTTGCTACATGGCTCAGGGGAGATATAAAAATGTGAAGGCGGTTTCATTGGACACCAAACATCATCATGGGTGCATACCAATGGCTGTGTTGGCCTATCATCACCGTATAAAGGTAAAGTGTAATGTGTTCAGATGAAGGGGAAAAATACTAAAAGTCAATAAGCTCCATCTGAGTATAAAGAATTACATTCTGTAGAATGTGTACCGCAATGTCACAGATCATAATTTGCAGGCTCTATTTGCAAAGCTACCGGTAGTTGTTAACCTTTAGCATAAACAAAGATTTGTCGAAAAGCAATTAACTGATTGATGACATTTTGCAACCACGTCCTGTTCCGCTGCTCCACTTGGTGGAGAGTCCCGAAAATTGCATTGGACTGTCTCCAACTCCAAAGCTTTGTGTCCTGCCTTATTTGTGTCTCGCTAGTGTGATCGTCTCCACCTGTGTTGTTAAATGTTTCAGTGTGTACTTAAGTTGTGACCTATGCTATTGTTAGAGATGTCAGGCATTGTCAATGTGCTTGTTCCACTGCCATAGAGACGTGACACACTTTTAATAAATCATGACATTCATGAAGCTTTTGCTTCACTTCTGATGTTTTCATTGTCAGTGGTTTTACGTTGAAATCCATGTACACGGCAAAACAAAAAAGGTGTTCAAATATCCTCTGAAATAGACACCGTCCATACATTTATTCATTCATCCTTTATTCAAACTGATTTCTTTTTCTACATTTTTGGTTCAAGGGGAACTTGAGCCAATACCAGCAATTTTTTAGGCACCTTGAAATGGTGGTCTCCCATACCGTATCTGTTTTTGAAAGGTGGAAAAATACCAGAGTACTTCGAGGAAACACAAAAAGAACATGGATGTTCCACACAGAAATGTCATGAAATACACAGCTCTGTATCCGAACTCAAACTTTTACAGGGTTGGCTTTTTATTTTATTTTATATTCAAATAAAATACAATAAAACAAGGAGTTCTATAGTACTACATGTTGTTTGAATGCCAGAAGAGCCTGACATCATTGAGATGGTTCACCCTTGGTTTTATTTCTTTTTTTCTTTTGGTTTACTATTTCGTTTTGTTTTCCAGGCCTTTTGCTTACTGGTCATAACCACATTTAATTGTAATAATTATTTATAAATTACTATTGTAACTCCTATTGTAATTGTAACATATTTTACAATACATGCTATTGTTTTTGACATATACTTTTTCTTTAGTGCTTTTTGTGCAGCTGCTTTGAGATGATGTGTGGCTATGTAAATTGCTTTTTAAAATCAACATGAATTGAATCGAATAAAAGCCCAATTATTCTCGCATTCTATAAAAGATGGCACATTAATATTGTATTTTATTAATTGTAAGACATAACAAAATAAAAAATAATCTTCATTATCCCATGCCATGGTAGCAGAACTAACCTGCTCAGGCGGCCATTATTTCCTAATCCATTGTCAAAAACTATATGTAAATGGACTGTCAAATGCTGAACGTAGATGACAGTTTTGGTGGCAGAATCCAACAGAATAAAAGGCATTTCAAAAGCGCATTCTAACATTGGCAGCAAAAGATTGTCTACTATATGAGAAGGGCTGGCATCTCTAAAGAGATTTTCAACTTAAAATGTCAACCATCTCTGACTATACTTATGTGAATTGCAAATGCAACCAAGAAAGGCACAAGCATATATAGTAAGGCCGACATGTTCATTTCTTTCTGCCAAAGAGTACGGGATAAATGTCACGCCAATGGCATACTGTTAACATATACCAATCAGGCTTATTACAGTTTTAGATTATATTCTACTATACTTGATCAAATTTGCTTAGTACTGCTGTGGAAGTGAGGTGATATTACCATCTTTGTTGTAGTTTCCCTTTGTTGCTGTTAAACAAAAATTCCAGTTGGGGGATTAATAAAGTTTAATCGAATCTAATCAAATAACTGGAATATGCCTATCTATGGACAGAAAAGCTCGGGAATAAGAAGGTGCTTATGATCGTCTAGTCGTCTACTATTAAAAATTTCAGAGAGTGTGTGTGTGTGTGCGTGTTTATAATTTCCCACACCCAAAATGTGCATAAAAACTAGTGAAGCTCTCTCAAAATGTTTCTTCTTCAACTGCGATACTGACAAAAAATTCATAGTGAACGAAAAAATAGCAACCCGTCAAGTGTAAATGTAAATCATTCTTAAAAACTGCTTGTTTATGGCAAGGCAAATAATTTAATCATTGTCGTTTTCATTCCTTCTAAAAAAATAAAAAGGCAAAACGTTTCAAAACTTGTTTCAAAATTTGCCTGCACAAAACCAAGAAAATTTGTATTGTATCAGAAAAAGGTTAAAGGAAAAGAGACATTTTGATGGAAAGGAAGACAATGTGTAATGCATTCAACAAGACGAAGTGACAGATCCGAGGGGCGGGTACGGGCTTATCGAGAAAGAGAGGGAGAGAGAGAGAGCGAGAGAGAGCAGGAGAGAGAGAGAGAGAGCTTTGATTTAATAGCTGGATGCACCTGCAGCTTGGATATCCTCTGCATCTCAATGAGATTTACTTTCTTTCTACCCATCATCTCCCCTCACTGCCTCTGGTTCTTTCCGCATGCATGTTGACTGTCTATTTCAGCTTCTTCAAGAAGCTTTTGTATAAAACTTGCATTTCCATTTGCCCTAGACAAATGGTTCTGGGCAAAATTTGCTTCAGAGATTATAGTTCATGTTTATATTTTCATTTAAAAATTTCTAAATGTTTTTCAATTTCAACCTCAATCCATTTCAACCTGTTCCATCGCTGTTTCTGGGACCGGGTCATGAAAAGGTAGCCTGAGCAAAGGTATCCAGTCTTATTCTCATGACACTGGGTCTCCACCTCCAGAAAGCATTGCAGAGGCAAACACAACAAACACAAGATGCCCAAGCCTCTTGAAAACGAGGAGCAGTAGGTACTAAAGATAATTCTCTCAGGGCAAGACACCAGCTCCTCTGCACATAAAAGCCAATTTAAGCCACTTGTTTCAAAGAACCCGTTTGTCCAGTCATGACCCAACGCATATGACAATAGGTGAGGGTGGAATTGAAAGTGGGTTGATGTTGTCAATATAGCAACTGGGAACCATATCAAAATTGTGCTCTGCGTTTAACCTGCGTGAGTTACACACACACATACACACACACACACACACACACACACACACACACACACACACACACCAACCCGGAGCAGTGGGCAGCCTTAAGCCAGGATTTAAGCTTGCAACATTTGGGTGGTAGGTTCGACTCCCTACCAAAACTAAAACAAGTATGTGGCAATTGTATATTGATCAAATTGGGATTAACTCAACTTTTTTTTTGACTGAACTCTTGCCCTTTGACTCAACTATTTGTCCTTTAATAAAATAAAATGGTACAAAGGGGCCTTCAGATTCACATGTGCATTTTCATCTACACTTACAGTAATTATTATACTGCTGAATTCTAAATATATTTCTATTCTAAATTTGGAAATTTGAAAATAACAATTAAATCAAAATGATTGACACTAATACAGTAAAACATTGCACACATATCTTCTTTTTCCTTGGCGAAAAAACCTGAACTGACTGGTGATTTTAACAGTATCTTTACAGATTGAGCTACAGGAAAGCTATTATACTAGTGATATTTTAACCCGAGCCTACTTAAAATGTAAATTCTGTAAGAACACACTTTTTTCATTCTTTCACCCAGCCATCTTTCTTTCCTGCCTCTTTTTCTTGCTAACATTTGTCAAGCCAAACATACTTATTACTTCTGACAGCTAGAGGAGCTCTGACCCAACGAAATGGAGGTGAGATGGATATGTTGGCCCTCAGAAAGAGGTGCTTTTCACATCACAAAAGCAATCAACTGTCGACATCTAATTAATGGGTTTTCATAAAGCAGTAGAGTTCATAAAGCTCGAGTTGTGTTGAAATTAAAGCATACAAATCTTGAATATGAACAGAACTAAGAATTAAAAAAAAATGTAAGTTAATTTGTGCTTTTCTTGGTCAAGTGAACGCTACTATTTTGTGCTTTAACACAGCCTCACTGCGAGCACGCCAGTTTATTCAGAAGGGGCTTTTTAGCATTTTTCTTTTTTAGAATTGTAGTGACACTGGAAGGACAACCACTGAGATAATTCTACTCCGCCAAACCTGAAGAGCAAAACATAATGAGGAAAAACTGAGGGAGTTTATGAAAAATGCCATATCGAATCACATAAAAGTAGCTGGATGAAAGGCAGATAAGCATTTATTGTGCCCTGGGGGTTTGGTAGTCAGGGTTTAAGGTATTTTATTCCCACCACAAAACCAATAGCAATTAGACTTCATATAGCACAGATTCAGTTCCATGATCAATAGACCTATTAGTGAGTGGGGGTGGATTTTTAGCAAAGGCCTTTTTAAAGACAAAATTATAACTATAAATTTAACCTAACAGCTTTTTTTGCCATTTGAGTGTGTTTTGTGTCCAATTGAATGTGTCTTTCACTAAACAGATGATGCGAAACAAGCAATCCACATAACACAATGCAACTGCTCACTATACCGCGTCTCTGAGCCTAAACAAATCGGCGTAACAGAATGACACGTCTACTGATGAACCAAACTATTTGCTTACTTAACCTGATTAAACGATTATTTACTTACTATCACAGGATGGTGGTGGACCTTCAAATTCCAGGTGTGTCCCAAGACGACAAGTAAGGATGCTGTTGCCATTTAGATGATATCCTGGCAAACACCTGTATCGTATTATATCACCTGGAGAGAGAGAGAGAGAGAGAGAGAGCGAGAGAGAGAGAGAGAGAGAGAGAGAGAGAGAGAGAGAGAGAGAGAGAGAGAGAGAATAATTAATTCAATAGGATGACCAATTTTAGATTAAAGTTCTATTTTGATTTTAAGGTGCAAAATCACATTTCACAATCATTTTATAATCATTTTGGAAACCATTTTAGAATCATTTTGTTGCCTTTCAAATAATTGTATCACTGTCTGACTAGCTCCATTAAAGTGTAACAATTTAACTAAAGAAAAGAAAAAAAAAAAACGAGTTAAAACTGTCAGCACTGCATTGCAGTACAATTAGGAAATTGCCACTCTGCATGGTTTGCATTCATAGTATTCATCAGCAGTGAAGTACGGGTCTCACCTTCACTTTCAGTGAACCACTTTGCAAGTCATCTAATAAAAACCACCATTAAACTGCAATGTTATGACTGTATTAGCATGAACAAAACAAATAAATAAATAAATAAATAAATAAATATAAACAAATCTGAAGAAAAATAGTTTTTAACTTTGACCACAGGTCCATGCAGTATTATTTCTAATAGTCATAGAGATATTATTAAAACAAATGCAATTTTTTTTTTTCATTTTTATGGAGTTGCTATCCAAAACAAAAGCCCTTATCCCCTAAATCAAGGCATTTAAGTACTGTAAATATGGTGTATAAAAATGATTAGATTTTTTGCAATCCTCAGCCGTATTTACATGGATTGAAGCATCAGATTTGGCAAATTGTTTTCAAGGCAACCGCTTTCTTTTTCACAAATGGAATCTTTTTCTATTTTCGCTCCCATCTTGAGGTTCTGAGTGATCTAAACGTCTGCTTGAATGAGGGACGGTGTCATTTCTGGAGCAGTCGGGAGAGAGATGACGTCGCTCTGGACCGCTGGAAAGACTTGGTGACACTCTATGCCGTCCATGAGAGGGATGGAGTCGCTCCGAGATCAATCAAGAGAGAGAGATGACGTTCATTCAGCCTCCGGAATCACCATCACAAGAGACTTTGTAATGTTATAATGCCTGAAGAGACTGGCACAAGTGAGTCGGGTTTTTCTTTCCTGATTCATCCATTGTTCAAAGTTTTGTTTTCCTAGCCATTGTCACATTGTTGCTTGCTCACTAGCCATAGCCATATAGCCCAAGGTCTATAGCAATTACTTCATCATTGTTAAATTGTGTTAATTTGTTACAGTCTGGGTTTGGACAGTCTGCAACGATGAATTGAACATGTCACTGATGAACAAGTCACAACTAATTCAGTTTTTATAGGTTCTACCTTCTATATTCTATGTAGATTAAAAAAAATATATAAAAATAGTATATGTAAATTGTAAGTATAAAATTTACATCTATATTTTTTTAATAGAGAAAGGTAAGTCATTGGGGCAGTTGTGGTCCAGTGGTATGGAATTGGACTTGGAATTGGAATTGGAAACGCAGAACAACACGTCTTTCAACTCGTTTTGATAACGCTGTTATTAAATGTAAAATGTCTTCATACTCGTGTGGCTCGTTTTCAACTTTTAATTCTGATAAAACAAACGTGCGGTCAAGACCAGAAACACTGTGCACATCCTGAGGTGTTTCAAGTCTTTCTGGACCCCCGGGTCAAATAAACTCAGACATATACAAATACATTTCCAATAAATCAAACACAAATAAAATAACGCGGCTTGGAAAACTGCAAAAAATTACGTCTAGCAAACACAAGCAAACACGCAAAGCCCGGTGTTATTACAGCGACACACGTGCACGCGACTCAAACGCAACGGAAAAAAAGTTTTGACAGTTGAGAATGCAAGCGTAAAATTAAAAACGAAACAAAAATGCTTATAATTCTGTTCGTTTTCATTCATCTACATTTGATATTTTTAAAATCTGATTCCTTACAGAAGCTGCTCTGTCTCTCTCTCTCTCTACAAAGGCAAATTACTCCATTCGTGAATAGCCATCGATTCGAAGGATTCCGCTTCAGTAGCGAACTACTGAATATTAAAAGAAGGGCAGGGAAGGTAACGTCCTGACGTCACGACAACGTTGCGCATTATCCAATAGAAAACATGGTGTTGTACGGAGACAGCTGTGATTGGCTAGTGCACCCGCAACCAGGAAATGTATGGATTGAAATACCGGAGAACTTTTAAAATTTGTACGTCATTATGTATTTTTAAAGCTTTGTCTAAGAGCCATATGCAGCCACCAGAAGAGCCATATATGACTCGCAAGTCATAGGTTCCCGACCCCTGGGTTAAAAGAAGGGCTGAATTTTCCCATTGAGGGATTAATAAATTAGTTAAATTATTATTATTATTATTAATCAGTATAGTAATTTAGTTGGTATAGCACTGTTACTAAAACAATGTAAAACCGTCTACAGCAAACACAACATCAGGCTGTGTGTTCAGTCCTGGCAATGAGACAGCATATCAGCATGGCCCTATGGGACTGGTTGCCCTGGCATCGGAGCAGTTTCTCTCTCCTCAAAGCGAGTTCTAGAGTGGTGCTATTGGTGGTGTGTGCGGCTGCCTCTGCTATTCTGGGAACGTTATTAATGAGGGGCGCTCAAGCCTGAAAATGAACTGGCAGCCTGCGATTCTGCTCAAAATGCTCCACTTATACCGGGTTGGTCCAATGCAGTCGACAAATTCACACACAAATGCATCCACAAGAAGGCATGTAAATGATGTTGAATGAATTCAAGCTCACCAATCTTAAATTCCTTGCTTGCCATCAGAATCTCAGCATTAGGAATGATGGAAGGTGGCAAGCAAAACTGAAGTCTGTAAGCTGAAACAGAGAAAGAATGCAACAAAAAGGTCAGATCGCTCAGGTGACATCAGGTTACTTTTATCCGACCCAATTAAATATGTCAAGAACTGTAACTCGTGTTTTAAGTCAAGCATTCAGTTTATAAAGCAAATTGTACACAATATTCTTAATGCGCACAGCCATGCATAATAAGGCAAATTCTGAAACATTTCGCACAACAGCAGAGGAAAAACTAACGAGGTATAAAAAATACACATTAAATACACAAATACATGTATTACACATGCAATAAACGCAATATGCATAATTAAATTCACAATGAAAAGCAGAACGACACACTTTTGCAAAAGAATTAAGAAACAAATATTGAGCTTGCTTGTAATGTACAATAATGTGCAGTGTAACTGTACAGTAATTACCATCACCATTCGGCAGACTCTAAATAAAACACTGGTTAATGTGAAGTAGAACGCCTTGGATTGACTACCTTGGTAGTTAATCTTAAACAATCCGCCTTTTTCTGCATTGCTTCGGAAGCGTATAAGAACTTGATTAGATGTGCTACTGGGTGGATTATTGGGTTCTCCTTCTGTAAATACTCCTAATTTGCGGACAGTTTCTTGCGGCCCATCCCTGTAAAAACAAAAAATAAAAAGAAATACACCAATCAGTTTCCGTTTTGACGTCATTGATGTCATATTATGCAATGTGATGTTTTTTTCACCCTAAAAACCCCCCACATACACACATATAAAAGCAGCAGTGCATCAAAGCCTATCCAAACTCATCACCCCACTGTTTTGAGAAAGCTTTTCAGCATATAGATTTCTTCACTGATTTGAAAGATGATGCTGTTTGTACTGATTACCTCTCATTTTGAACTCAGCATCGGCTCACACTTTCATCAGGAGTGCACTATGGGCTTTCCCTTTGAACAGTCTCAGATTTGTGGTATTACAATGTTAAACCTATTACATTAGATGGCTCTTAGTAAGCTTATTTCTATCCTTCTAAAGCTTTGGAGGAAACAATTTGGCAGACTGCATTTTTCAACCATCCGTTTGAGTGTTGGAATTGTTTTAAATAGTAAACCATAGATTGATTCCTGTCCTGCCAATTCACTAAATCATTTGGTTGTCTAAAAATATCCCGTCTGGTCAAGTTGAGGAGATTCCGACTAACACAAACTTTTAATTCTTGTAAAAAAATGCCTTAAATCTTACATCAAAGCGACAGGGTTTTATATAGTACCATCTTGGTTAAAGTTGGGTGCAAAACTATCAATGATATCGGAGTGGACCACTCAAGTGTCAATCTGTTAAACGAGAAGTGAATTTATTAAAGCTGTTTGAGTGTCAGTTGTAATTCAGTGTCTAAGATAACCCATGTTAAGTCCCCACTGTGAATACAGGCCTTAGGTGAATAAAAGACTGACTGATTAACCAATTTATCTCCCTGAAGGTGAGAAGAAAGTGGCAAACGAGTTATAGATTTGTTCGATATGACAATGACTGGAGAAAATCAAATAACTCACCATACTGTGATGAAATCCTGGGGTCCCTGAACTTGCAAAAGGCTAAAATTCAGACGGATTCCTAGGCCGGGTGGCACCGTGATCAGCCAGCTACAGTCGGCAGATGTTGGATAGTCTTCTGGGTAACCAGGAGAGAAGATGGTGCCATTGTCTGAGGTAATGTTACCGCCACAGGGTACTAGAAGACAAAATTATTTGTGAATCAATTATTTAAAATAAGAAGAATATTTCATAATGAAAAAAGGAAATACAGTAGAGTGACAAAGTGGTAAAATGGCTAGATGTTGTCAAGAAACATACAATTTTTGGGCACAGTTGGATTATCTCAATATTTTATTCATTTGATTTTTTTTTGCGTTGAAACCTATACCTTGTACGTACGTAGGTTGTAAGGGCAACGAGTGTGTGAAAGTGTGAGTTTTCAGACGCTCTGTGTAATGGGTATGTCACCCATTTTAGAGTGTTTCTGCCTTTCGTCCAGAGATACTAGTTTTGGCTTCAGCTCATGACCCAGAAATCGATGAAATGGTATTTAAGTTCATCTTTAAAAAGCCCAAAAGAAAGAAACTTTGCTAGTGGGTGAAAACCTGGAGAATCATTTTCTGTAAAGAGATAGTGAAGAAAATGAGAAGCAGGGTATGGGTAGGGCGACATTGGGCGAAAAGTCCCGATGGCTTTAAAACATCACTCATGTCTCAGCAGTAGCTCACTATTCTCGCCAGACTCCATCTTAGAAATCCCTATTGCAGAAAGAGCTTTGCATTTATATAGAAGCACCCATGTACCAATGATTAAAATGAGCCCTGGACATATGAAATCAAATCCTCTTCTTGTCCTTGCTGATCCCATGCTGCGGCATCTCTAAGTCTGCCGGGAAATAATCAATGTGATTCGGTTGACGAAATGAAAATAGGGCCTGAACTGAAGGGATATGTAAGGACAGTCGTAACACACTTCAGTTCTGACTGTACTCTACCACTGTCAAGGTCTTTACTGTCTTGCTTTCTATACAAGAACTTTTCTAGCTGCAATTTTTCTTCCTCCCAGCACCACTGGAATACTGAGGGGTGTCTATGTTAATCTCGGGTGGTATTCGCCCTCTCTCGCCATCTTACCTGCTAAATGAAGTATCGATCACATCATTGATTAAAAAAAAAAAATGCACCACACTATCAAGCAGAAATGCATGTTGATGCAATCGATTGTTTAAAAACCGAGAGTTGAGTGTGGTGGAGATGTGCAGGGCTGGTGAAGACTAAGTAGGAAAGAGAGAGAAACGTAGATGGAGGACAATCTAAGATGGCTGAACTACACAAGTTGGATGGTAGACAAGAGAATCGATCAAATTTCTACTGCAAAGGAATGAAAATCTATGTACATGACAGTGCAGATGTAGAACGAGGCAGCATTTGGAGATAGTGGCAGGAAAGCTAAATTAATTCCAGTAATTCTAATGTACCAGGGCGCTGCAAGCACTTTTGAGCCCCATGGAGACATGTTCATTTGGTAGACCTCACATATTCTGCACCAAAAATGAAAAAAAAAAAACAAAAAAAACAAAACAAATGAAATGCTACTTATAAAGGCTAAACGTGTGCAAGTATTTTTGGCAGTTTGGTCTTAGTACCTCAATTACACTACAATGAGAGTAAAATTCTATTAAAAAAAAAGCTATGTACATACTATGTAGAGTGAAGAGAGTGAGCAGGTGGTCCAGGATAGGGTGACCTTTAATATGTTGAGGTGGACATCGCTGGGCGCGTCAACTGGGGTGGCGGGGGTTGTTCGGCCACAGAGCAGTAGACTGACCGCATTCTTCTTACTGTAATTGCTCTTTCCTCTTTCTCTCTCTCAGCTTTATCAAGTCTTTATTTTCATCACTGATGGCCAAGTTTAACTGTTTGAAAAGTGTATAAAATCTAGCTAATAAATCTTTTTTGCCGCTTCAAAAAAAAAAGTTTGCCGCTTTATCTGTTTCAAACACTAAGACGTTACTATTTTTTAAATGTATGCACACTTACAGTAGACACAATGTATGAATATGTAAACAGGAGAAGAGGTGTAAGTTCCTCGGGAAGACAAAAATATGTCATCTTTATGTTTAATTTATAGCTTTTTCTGGTTACATTTAGTAATATTGTTGAGGATGGTCTCTCGATGCCTCCAAAGTCCTCAGATCCCTAGAATCATCACAACCTTCATCACGTAATGGCATGCCTGATATGTACAATATATTTATCTGTATACTCCTCAATTTGCCAATCAATTTGAAGAAAAATGTACAGTATATCAATTTTGACTAGTACACACCAAAAAAGTCAACATCAATCAAGACAGAAAGAGAGAAAATAAATTCAAATAAATTGTGTAATCAATAACTGTACTTCTTAATGACTGAATCATTACGTGTATTATTATAAAGTATAAATAATTGAATTATTATGTAATTTGTCTTATTTGGGGTTTAATTTATTTGTATTACTTATTTTTTTTGTTTTGGTAATTTTCTGGAGACTGTCATTTTTTCAAGTCTTCATTTTATAGTTCAACTTTTAACTGGAGCTAAAGAACCTGTTGAGTACATGCATTAGAAACGAGACAAAAAAGACAGCTTTTTGTCTCCTTGCTCCGTGTGTGGTACAGTAAGAGGAAACATGTTATCTATGCTTTTCTTTGTCACTCGGAAAAACCAAAGCCTACAATCGTGGTGCCTTCAATTACCCACACAGTAAGTGTTGTTCCAAGCAGGCCAGGGAAAGTTTTTCTACGTTGAACTATGACAACAGCAAGTGTTTGAATAATGTGCATTTCAACATGTGGTCTATTAGAGCAAAAGCTGCTGTTTGATCTACAATACTGATGAATTTTGACCATCAGGAGCGCCTCTCCTGGGTGTCTTTTTACCCACATGAGCTCCGAGCATTCCCCAGGCATATGGTGGCTTTTGACCGGAGGCATAATTACTTCACTGAATCAAGATGAGGAGCATTTCAATTTGGGTCAGGGAAAACTAAAAATGTCCTTGCTGTCATGTGCTTTCAAAGAATGAAAAAACAAGGAAGTACGAAACTGAAGCAAAGCCTTGAAGTTATACAGCGTTCATATTCATGAGTGGATTGTATGTTAGCATGCCCAAGACTACATAGCACACACTAGGACTTTTTCTACATTTTGTGAAGATACAAAATGTATATGGAGGACCAAAACCGCCAAAATCAAATATAAATGACAAAGGAAATAAATGTACTTTTGTATAATAAATGCGGAAATGCATTAGTAAAAATAAATGTATAAATACATATATTTATGTCAGTACAACAAATGAGAAATAAATTTAACCATTTATCTTTTCCTTCTCTCAAGCCGTTTTTTTTTTTTCGATGAGGGTCGGCCTTTTTCTTTATCTTTTTCGAT
>CM051498.1:8763026-8773026 GCA_028031935.1 Paedocypris micromegethes
GAGAGAGAGAGAGAGAGAGAGAGAGAGAGAGAGAGAGAGAGAGAGAGAGAGAGAGAGAGACACTCACCTCATAAGTCACATTAACTCCACTTTAGATGAGGAACCTTCCAGTGTGTTTTCAGTCTTCTTGCACCATCTTGTGGACAGCGGAGAAATTTTTAACTTTATAGTGAAAGTATATCATATTATTTTATTCAACTTATTCTGTGCGTAATATGTGTCACGGCGCGACACAGTGGTCCAGTGGTAGGGGACTTGGTGTCCAAAAGGTTGCGGGTTCGAATCCCCCCTACAACTAGCTACAACTAAGTGTCCATGGGCAAGACACTGAACCCCCACATGCCCCCCGGGCCCCGCACCGTGGCTGCCCACTGCTCCGAGTTCATGTCTGATCGGATGGGTTAAATGCAGAGAAAAAATTTCCCCATGAGGGACTAATAAATATTTCATTTCAGCGTTTCTTTTCCCGGTTCACACACGTGGCCCGCGTTAATCGCTCTGTATTACGAGACTCCTCTCTGTTTTTGTTTTGTTTGTTTTTTGTTGCTCTAAATACAAGTTGTTAATGAAGTTTTTTGTTTAATTCCCATTCAAATCACACTTTTTTACGGTCTTTCGACGTGTGTGTCGCTTCAATGGAAAGTGAAATGCAGAGCACAGATCATATACCGCCCCCTAGTGGCTGGTGTGTGCAGCCAAAAAAAGACGCGGCAAATATTTAATGTCCTTTAGTGAAGCTTTATTTCTTCTGGCTGTTCTTCAGTACCCCAGCGGCTTAAGAAGCATCTTCACAGCTACTGTCAACACTCAAAATTTAGTGTTAATTATAATAATTGTATTTGTTGACTTTAAATGTTTTTTTCTATTAAGGTGAATGTAACTATGTCTCAACTTAACTGTACAAAATACCAACGCGTTGTCCGAACACAAACCATTTATGTTAAGTGAAAAATTCTGACAACCAGAGGGGGCAGTATAGTGCGAGAGCGACGACGCCGACTGCAATTAAACTTCAACGAAGAAGAGAAAGACTACGTTATCCCCTGAGAGAGAGCGTGATTTTGACAGATTTTGAAGGACGTCTTTTATTCAACAACGGCTAGTAAAGGTAGGTGGATATTTCGTTTTCCAACAGTTTTGATCTTTTATTTGTAATAAATAATGTATTTCTTTTTATTTTTGACCTACTTTAGTTTTAGAAAGTTCTTGCGAAACTAACATAACGTCTAAGCTGAAGTTAGCATGCTGGCTTAGCCACGTAGAACAGGCTGGTTCGCTGCATAATTCCATTATTTGTGCGAAAAGAAGGTATAAACTACTTCTTAAAACATCCATACTCATTGTTTTATAATGCAGATGGCTGTTTAAAAGAATTATAGAAAATGGAGAATATTTTCTACATGTTTCTGTATACAACAATAACAGGTTGTTTGTGAACATTGTTTAAAGGTGGAAGCAGAATTTCTGAGGATTACCACTGTTCCCACAACTTGACCATCATGCTGATCAGCTCATCAGAGTTCTGAAGAAGACTGGTGCATCTAAAGGAAGTAAAAATTAACCTGACATTTGCCCCGACTGCACAGGTACAAGTTTATAACTTCGTAGAGCACATTTAGGAACAAGTATTTTGTCTGTGTAGCCATTTGCCAGAAAACATCTTCAGATATACCCCACATGAACAAACAATTATTTGATTGTGTTTCAAAAGGTTTCTGAGATTAACAGCATGTTAGTTAACATAGTAATCAAAGTTACAAGCAACAAAAACAAGAACAGAACTGCAACTTATATTGCACATAATTATAAATGTGTAATATGTTTGTAGTATGTACGTATATTGATGCTGCTTTTTTCCTTTTTAGAATGAAAACGTTGAAAAGAAGAGGGAGTGCCTCCTCACGACACTTTGTCTCTATCTAAATGAAGATCCAAGCAGTCTCTTCAAAGAGTATCTGGTAGGTGATTCTAGCAATAACTGCAGCGATAACAATATCCTAGGGCTTTTAAGAACATCACAATATCCATTAACATTGTGGATTATGTTTGTCGATCTCCTGTGATGTTCAGTAACAAAGTATTTTTCCTTTCTTACAAGGGATAGTTCACTTTGAAATCAAATTTAGATATGTTAAGAGCATCCCAAGATGTAAGTGTCTTTGTTTCTGCATTTTACAATTTTAATAATTTTAGCTCCAACCTGTTGTCTGTCAGTCATATAGAACAGCCGATAGGAAACGAGTGAAAGCATTTAGTTTCAAATGTAGAGATTCAAAATAAACAGTCCAAATTAAACAATTCCCAATCAAAAGCACATAAAATGAAACTGAAAAGCATTTATATAACTTTTTAAATTTTACAGATTCAATATTATCCCAGTGTGCACACTTCCTGGTCTGTAACCCGTTCTGGCGATGGAACACACCTACGTCTTGGATGCCCTTGGGGTAAGCTAAGACATTAAACAAACTATCCTTTTACGTAAAATTTTCTGTATTAAAGTATCATCTGTACTGGAATAGTTTTATTTTAGTTACTTTTACTTCACTACATTCCAAAGCATAAGATACTACTTTTTACTTCTCTACATTCCAAATAAAATATAGCTACTCCTTATAATTTAACACATTGCAAGATGAAGTGGTGTTTGATTCATGAACAAACTCATTATTTTCAATTATTGTGCGCGTGCACTGGAATTATGTAATTGGCTGGTGATTTTATTTTTCCTTTTTGTTTGTGTGTGGAAAGGATTCCGAAGGCTGTTCTGCAGATTGAGGGTGTTGAACTGCTTCATGACTTGGGAGACCTTGCTTCTGCATGTGCATGGGTGTCATGTATGCAATGATCCTCAGGAACTGAAAATGTTCTTTGAAGTGCCTCAGAAATTCTTCCTCCTGCTGGATGCTACCAGACTCAAGGCACAAATGCTTAAAACTAAGCGTGTGGCATTCAACACGCATTCAACTGCTTTGGACTTGAAACCATTTAAAAAAGAAAATGTGAACACTTGTATACCATTTGTTTTGTTTTGTCACACATGTGAAGGGTGTACAGATGCCTTAATACAAACCGTGTGAGTGAACTAAGATTGAGCACTTAACATAGTTTATGCCCATTATGAAACCATTTAATTTGTTATATACACCTTTTTTCTTTTTGTGCATCTTGCACCACTGTTTTAAGTAGAGTGCCTGTATCGCGTGTCCGGAGTTGATGCCTCTCTTTTATGTTTAAATGTTTTTCTCTCTTTTGTAAAAAAGAGAATTTGTTAAATGGTTGTGTTGTTGATAAAATGTCTGTTAATAAAGGAACTAAAAAAATTATGTTGAGTTTACTGAAGTAACTTGTGTGGAACCTGTTGACAAACTAAAGTTAATTCCATGTAACATAAATGGCTTTAGTTAGTTCAACTAAAATGTTTCTTGTTGAGCAAACATTTGTGATAATAGTTGGCTTGACTCAAAAATAGTATTTCTCTTTAAAACAATCCTGTCATGTTGGATCAACTTAAAATATTTGTTTTCAATTTTCATAATGAAATTTCGTGGAACCTGTTGACAAGAAAATATAAATTAAAGTCAACGTTTCATTTTTTTGAGTGAAGGAGGAGGTTCTTCATCTCATACAAAAACAATTACTCGAGAACAGCCTTGCCCACTCTCTCTCGCTCTCCCCCACACACGCGCACACGCACACACTCTTCCTCTTCAGCGCTGGTGTGTGCGCTTCTTCAGACAGACACTCTAGAGGCGTCTGCAGGATTCGTCTGAAAGAGAAACAGACGCGTGAGCCCACACCTGCTCTGTCTGAATGTCTGTTTGTTTGTCACTCGCATCTACATTTATTTACATTTACACTTAAATAATTTTTTTTATTCAGTATAATCGGCCCTCTCTTTTTCGCTCTCTCTCCCTCCTTCTTTCTCTCTCTCCCTCTTTCGCTTTCTCTCTCCTTCTCTCTCGCCCCCTCTCCCTCTTTCGCTGTCTTTCTCTTTCTCTCTCGCCCCCCCTCTTTCGCTGTCTCTCTCTTTCTCTCTCGCCCCCCCCTCCCTCTTTCGCTGTCTCTCTCTCTCTCTCTCTCTCCTTCTCTTTCGCCGACCCCCCCTCTCTCCCTCTCCCTCTCTCTCCACACACACACACACACACACTGATCTGCGCTGGCCTGTTTGGGTGAGTAATGCTCTTCTTGCTCGCGGCTGCTCTCTGATCAGGTAATCTGGAGTCGTGGTGGTCACTCTGGACACTGACCTACTCTCAAGAGTCGAACCCGTCCGCCGCCGCTGTCCTCTTCCTCCTCGTCCTCCTCTTCCTCCGCCCTCAGCTCGTCCCAGCCAGAGAGAGAAAGCGGCAGAGAGTCTTCAGAGGGATACTCACACACACGCTCCAGCCGAGCCTCGTCGAAGCAGACCTTCACCTGCACACACACACAAACACACTGAAACCTTCACCTGCGCACACACACACACACACACACTCAAACTTGGTCTTGACATTATAATGTAAACGACGCATCAATTGCTATGAAAGTAAATTGCAAATAACGTAGCTGTGTTTATATGTGTAAATGAAGTAAATGTGGAGAAGGTTTTTGTTGCCGCACGTCAGAGTAGATGTGTAGTTGTGTGTAACAGGAAGTGACACGTGTGAAGAAGGAAATGGACATTAGTGACAACTATTTAGCCAAAATACAAATGTGTGTGTGTGTGAGAAGAGTTGAGGGGTGAGCAGGAGTGTGTGTGTGTGTGTGTGTGTGTGTGAGCGAGGCTGGCGTGAGGATTACACTAATCTGGACTTAATCTATCAAACGGCACAGATCGGGCGTCTCTCTCTGGCTATGTGTCTGTCTGTGTGTGTGTCTCTCTCTGTCTGTCTGTTTGTCTGTCTGTATGTCTCTCTCTCACTCTCCGTCTGTCTGTCTTTCTCTCCGTCACACTCTCTCTCTTCGTCTGTCTGTCTGTCTCTCTCTCTCTGTCTTTTTTTCTCTCACCATCTGTCTTACTTTCTCCATCTGTCTGTCTGTCAGTCTCTCTATCTGTCTGTCTATCTCTCTCTCTCTCTCTCTCTCCGTCACTCACTCTCTATCTGTCTCTCACCGGCCTCCCCGTCCCTCTGCTCTTCGGCAGGCAGGAGCGCTGCAGGCTCTGGTATCCTCCGATCACCTGGATCTCCTCCGCCGTGGGGAGTCTCCTCCTCCCGAGAATCGCTGCACTGGGCGTCTGGTCCTGACAGGTGGGATCGGGCGCAGACTCAGAGCGGGGGCTCCTCCTGGGAGTGACGGTGATGGTGGTCCCGTGCCTCCCCGGCCCAGCGGACGCACTCCTTATGGAGAAGAGCGGAAGAGAGGGAGAGGAGGGCGAAGAGAAGGCGGAGCTTTCTGCTGAATGGCTGCTCCCGAAGCCGTGGAGCTGCGCCCGGAGTCTTGGCGTCTCTCTCAGGACGTCCGGCCTCTTCTGGCCCTCCGCCTTCTGAACCACCTTCACCTCCACCAGCGAAACAGTCCCTGCATCGCCATCACCCCTCACCTGGTTCCAGCTCTCGGGCAGAACGTCCGGTGTGGGAATGTGTCTGAGGGGCTGGTACGAGCCCTGCGCCCCGCACTTCGGGCTATAGGCGTGGCTCATGGTGACGCCGAGGGGGTCGGAGGGTGGCGGCGAGGGAGAAAGAAAGGGTGGGAGGTGGTCCTTCTCAAACGCCTCGTCCTCATCCGCACACGGCTCTCTCATCAGCCCGATGGCCGTCTCTGTTGACAGAGAAACAGGAACAGGAAGTCGAGTCACCACACTGACTTTCTGTGTGATGTCACAAAGTCTGAGGGACCACGACTGAGTTTCTTCCGGCTCCTCCTCCGACGGACGCCTCTGCGCTCTCTCTTTCCTCATCCTCTCTTTCAAAGACTCCACGCGAGTCAGCGGCCGTCCGGACCTCCAGCTACCCCTCCTCTCCGCCTCTCCTGCCGCTCGCCCGCCGCTCTCCCCCACTGGGAGACTCACCCTTCTGCGGTTCACAGACACGTCCACGCCGTAAAACACGGTGCGTGGAACGTCGACCGTCATGTGCATTTCCTGGGCGTTGCAGTGGCGCTGACTGGAATCTGAGCAGCTGGTGAGATCTCCGGGTGTGTCCGTCTGACACTCGGAGCCTGAGGAGCAAGTGCGAGCGCAGCTGTAGAGGCTCTGGAAGTGTTCCGCATGATGCCAGCCGTCATCCGTCCTCTCCTCCTGTCTTCCCGGGCTGATCTTTTTGCGTATGGTGGTCTGTTGAAGAATCGGACTCCCGTCTGGAACTTTGGCTGAAGTAGAGTTCTCGTTCCAGTCCTTCTCCTCGGGTCTGGCTCGTGCTAATCTCCGGCTGACCGTCCCTTCTGACCGGACTCCACGTTCTGAGAACCTCCTCTCCAGGACCCTCAGCTGCAAGTCAGGCCCTGCGGAATTCTGATGGGAAGCCGTGCGATCCGAGAAGCTGAAGGATCTCTTGGGGACGCCTCGCGAAGTCCGGGTGGTATCTGGCTCAACGGCGTCCTCCTCCTCCTCTAGGCCAGACTGGGCTGCACCGGGCCCGGGCTGGAAGCAGTCTGTGCTCTTGGAGCGCATGGGAGGCTTGGGGCATTCGCCGAACCGACTGAGCAGTTGACTGACCCGTCCCCCGCACTCTAGCCGTCTCTCTGAGAAGTTCTTTGTGGGGACCCGTGTCTGGTCCAGCTCTCGAGCCCCATCCTTCTCGCTGCTGCTGCCACCGTCAGGCGGAGGTTTGATGATCAGCACTTCCGAGGCTCGAATCTCTGTCACACTTCCTCCCCCAGCCAGAAACCCCCTCAGGTCCATCGTCATTGTTTTCTCCTCTTCCTCCCTGCTCTTGTCCTTCTCGATGATGATGATGTTGTTGGCCTGGATGGTGCGGAGCCCCCCCGTCAGAGAAGGAGCGTTCCCTGACTTCTCCTCTTCTCCTGTCCGGGACTTTGTCGGGCTCTCCGTCTTCTGGTCCTCTCTCACCCGGAGGCCATTCTGGGGTCGGGAGGGGGTCAGTCCGCTCTCCTTGTTATCGTAGTCCAGGCCTCCCTCTCTCTCTCTCTCTTCATCCTGTTTGGCCCTGCGTCTCTGGATGATCTCCCTCTTCCAGGCCGGCATGTTGGCCAGCCGCAGCTCCTCCTCCTTCTCTCTTCGCTCTCTGTCCTCCTCGTCCCGGCGCTTGCGCTCCAGCAGAAGCTGCTTCCACTCGGGCAGAGCCGACACGGACATGGCGGCGTTTCCTTCTCCAGGAGTCTGTGTGTCAGACACGATGAAAGGGGAAAAAAAAGTGAGGTGATGGCAATATGGCCACCAGCAATCTCTCGAACCACGAGAAAAGCTGCCAGTCGGTTCACGGCCTTGTCAGAAGTGACAGATACAATAAATAATAGTATTTATACACACTTTGACCACAGTTAAGCTACTGCTACACAAACAGCGGTTCGAGCTAATCACTTAGCGCTGGTACATTGATAGAACTGGACAGTTTCTGCTCTGGGTGTTTCTCTGATCTATCACCCGCGGCGCTTATCTCTGCTTTATCGTGGAGTGGCTCACCTGGATCACCGCACCTTGCTCCTCATTTCCCCGGTGGGCCGCATGTGGGTCTGCCGCGTCGTGAGGCTCTGAAGTGAAGAGCGCAGTGAAGTGAAGGTGAGCGGCTTTACCGGAGCAGAAGTCTAATCCGCTAATGACATTACTGTCCTGCAGGAGAATCACGGGCACACGCCAGACCTTTAAATAAGACTCGCCTCGCACCCGCACAGTCGTGACGTCATCGCCGATTGGCTTAGATTCAACCAGAGTGAAAAAGAAAGAAACGACAGATGACAGGAGATCGACGACAGTCTTTATTAAATTTTAGTCACATTCACCCAAAACCCTTTAAGTAGTAGAAAAACACACTTTACAGTAAACGGGCACGTCAGACAAGTCAGTCCATCTCGCACAACGCTTTTCTTTCTAAACACAACGATTTCATGTAGAAAATGTGAAAGGCACACATGATCACAGTCAGTGTAGAGCTCTGTTTCGTTTCTCAGTGATATTCACTCACTCACAGACAGAGAGAAAGAGAGAGAGACAGAGAGAGAGATACAGAAAGAGAGAGACAGAGAAAAGAGATACAGAAAGAGAGAGAGAGACAGACAAAGAGAGAGAGACAGACAGAGCAAGGCGTTGCTCAGCTGAAGAGGCGGAGCTTGTTGCACAGCTGTCGGCTGAGGTAAGCGCAGTCATGCTGGTCGAGCGAGTGGGCGAGCAGCGGGTACAGGCTCAGGTGGGCGGCGAGCAGCAGCCGGTCCAGCGGGAGACACGGGACACACCACAGCACCAGCATCAGCTCCACGTACAGCGGGTGACGCAGGTGAGACAGGAGGCGGCGAGCGGACGACGACTTGAGAGAGAGAGGATCTTCCAGACCCGCACACCAGTAATACACCTACACACACACACACACACACTGTGTCTCATACTCTCTCTCTCTCACACACACACACACACTCGCCTGTTTAATGCCCATGAGCTCGGCATAGTCGAAGATGATGAGGATGCTGCAGATCACCGCCCAACACAGGAAGTGTAAGACGAAGCAGAAGAGCGGGAACCAGACGTCCCAGGGTGCCGTGTGCACTGACCACAGACAGGGGGCGCTCATCACCGGCCGCCAGCAGCGTATCAGGAGCTGTGAGAGAGAGACGGATAGTGCGCGCATGTGTGAGAATGAGACAGAGAGAGAGAGAAAGCAACTGATGTCTGTGTGTGTGTGTGTGTGTGTGTGTGTGTGTACCTGCAGCGCCGCGGCGGTGGTGAAGCAGTAAAACACTCTGGTCAACACCCCGAACACGGCCTGACACGCGCTCTTGACGGGCGTCCGGGCCAGAACACTGTGCTGTGCGCTGAAGAGGAGGAGGAGCAACAGATCCACAGCCCCGTCCCACAGTACCGCCCCGTCCCGCAGAGCCACCGCCCACGACGCGCCGTCTGCGGAAACACAGCGTCAGAAGCGGGCTCGAACCCACCAGCCCGAGGCGCGCGCGCGTTCACCGCGGCAGAGAGGCGCGGTCCCGCTCAGGTCGTGGTAGATGGCGCGGAAAGACAGGAAACGGACAAAGTCCGCGCCGGTGATGAAGACGAAGACGAAGGTGATGAGCGTGCACACGCAGAGAAGACACTCGCGAGCGCCCGCCGCCGCCATCACGACCGCCGCCAGCGTGTGGGTGTGTCACTCCGCCGGTGGGGGCGTGGCTTTTCGGGACCTCCGCAAACTTTTTGGAAGCTTTTTCATCACCTCTGCTCTGTGGATTCTAGTGATGGGAAGTCCGGCTCATTTCAAAGCATCGGCTCTTTCTGCTCGGCTCCCGTAAAAGATTCGGCTCTTCTGGCTCCCAAACGTCTCTTGTTTTATTATCGCTCTACCCGTGTATTTGTCGCGTTATTATCTCCGTGACACACAGACGCAGCCTCACGCGCTTAATCACGCATTCCCAAAACCTTTTTCCTAGTTTACTAATATTTATAAAAAAAAAAAAAGTGTTCTATCATTTTTTCATACCCATCATTTTATCATAAACTACGCCCATGCGTCATTGCAAAAGTAATTATTTACACTCAAACCAAATATATCTGACTATTGTTAAGATAATGCAACAATTTCTAACTCCGGTAGGACAGATTTATCGGCGGGAACCGGAGGTAATTGTTTATGGCGCATGCGCATAGCCCGAAGTAGAAAACTCATAGAACAGAGAATTTCTTTCGCAATTGTAATTGCGTAGTAAAGCGTGGTTTGTTCGTTCGGCCGTTTTGTTTAATGACCTAATTTAGTTTGCTTCTGGAACGTGGAGATTCTGAAGCCGGACACCACGTGTCTGTAGCTGCTCAGCGTCATGGTTTGGGAGGCACGTGACTGCCGACAAGTCACATGACACGCGTCAGTCACGTGACGAAGATGTTTCTGCTTTCCGCGTCTGTCGGTGAAACATGTCGCGGCGC
>CM051498.1:8780526-8803209 GCA_028031935.1 Paedocypris micromegethes
TCCGAGCCGTCTGGTCCGCTGCATCTGATGGAGTCCGGCGAGGAAGTCCTGAGCGCGTTTGTCCGCTCTCATTACCCATCAGCCCCGCTGTATGTCACGCACACTATCAAGTGCAGGTGCGGTGGGGCGCAGCTGATGTCATTTCCTGTCTGCAGGGCGGTGCAGCTGGTGTCGAGCCGCAGTAAGCTCACCGCTCCGTTCCCTCAGTTCTTCAGTGATGCGCTCGACTCTAACGGCCTGATACTGGACAGCACAACCCCTACAGGTCACTCTCTCTCACACTCACTCACTCTCTCTCTCTCACTGTTTCACTCACTCTCACACTCACTCACTGTCACTCACTAGCTCTCTCTCACTCAATCTCTTTCTCTCACTCCATCTCTCTCTCTCACACTCTCGCTCACTCTCTCTGTCTCTTACTCTCTCACTCACTGTCTCACGCCCTCTCACTCACACACTATTTCTCTCACTCTCTCTCTCACTCGCTCATTCTCTCTGTCTCTCACTCACTCTCTCTCTCTCTCTCTCTCAGGCTCTCCGCCGGTGGTGTGTGGTGTGCCGGTGCTGACGTGTCTTCACTCGGGTCCTGCTGTGGGTGATCAGTTGTCAGATCTCCGGTCCTCCTGTGCTGCGCTGGAGCTGCGGCGCTGTGCTCCTGGTTTCCTGAGAGAGGGGCCGGAGGCGGGAGAGATCAGCGAAGCCCTAGAGCGGCTGCGGGACCTGAGCGGCTGTTACGGCGCCCGGCGCTCACGCTCTTCTTCAGACGGCGAGGACGAGTGAGAAGCTCTGATCGCCATAGCAACAGCAGATATCTCTGTCTGTACGTGAGACGGTCTCATAGGGTTTTTTTTTTACTTGTTGTTTCTAATAAAATTAACTTCGATCCACCTTTCATCTGTTGTTCTGTGATTGTGCTCTGTACATTCCCTGAACACAATAATGCTGCGGGACATCATTAGCTTCATCCCCGCAGCATCAGAACCACATCATCTGCACTGCAGCTCATGATGATGCTTCGGGGATGATGATGTGGTGCTGATGCTGCGGGGATGAAGTTGATGATGTGGTGCTGATGCTGCGGGAATGATGATGTGGTGCTGATGCTGCGGGGATGGTGATGTGGTGCTGATGCTGCGGGGATGATGATGTGGTGCTGCTGCTGCGGGGATGAGGATGTGGTGCTGATGCTGCGGGGATGAAGCTGATGTGATGCTGATACTGCGGGGCTGAGGATGTGGTGGTGATGCTGCGGGGATGAAGCTGATGTGATGCTGATGCTGCGGGGATGAGGATGTGGTGCTGAGGCTGCGGGGATGAGGATGTGGTGCTGATGCTGGGGGAATGAAGCTGATGCTGCGGGGATGAGGATGTGGTGTTGATGCTGCTGGGATGAAGCTGATGCTGTGGGGATGAGGATGTGGTGCTGATGCTGCTGCGGCATGACGTCATCACGCTTCCGTGACCAATCAGTCACATGACAGGCTTTTTCCATTGCGTCACTCCACAAATCCTTCCGTTAGGTCACCGCCAAAGTGTATAAACCTGAGCGCGACTGGCTGGCCATTTGGCTCACACGCTTCCCTTTCTCGTTCCCGACTATGGCGACAGATGCGGTCAAGCGATGGAACCAAATGAACTCGCTCCCGGGGAGCGAGCGCTTCATCTGCATCTTCACCACCAGCAGCGAGGGGAGTGTGGACGAGGTGGAGAAGAAGGTCTACTACCACCTGAAGGACAAGCACCTGCAGGAGAACGTGGGCTTCACGCAGCGCGTCTACGAGTACAACATGATCCTAGGTCACATGATGGAGGGGGAGAGCTTCCTGGAGTACATCAAGAAGAACCGCTCCATGACGGAGAAGCTGGTGCGCAAGCTGTTCCTGCAGCTGACCCTGCTGATGGACTACCTGCACGACACCGGCTACACCAACAACCCCTTCTACCTGATGGAGCGGACGCTGCTGGACGACGACCTCAACATCAAGTTCATCTTCATCACCAACTGCTTCGCCGGACGCTTCCAGTTCAAGCTAAAGAGCCTGAAGCGCCTCCACCTCAGCATGATGGCCAAGGTGCTGTACGTGATGATCACGGGCGACTACGAGCCGGGCGAGTTCCCCTACGACATCCGCAAGATCGAGGTCAGCGACGTGGAGCAGCTGACGGCCTCTCCGCTCTGCCGACAGCTGATGACCGAGCTGATCACAGAGGAGGTCACCACCACCGAGGAGATTCTGGACCACATCTGGATGATGCAGAACTTGAGCTCTTCCTAGTGGCGCCTTGTCACAGTTTATCCGCTAGAGGTCAGAGGTCACGAAGCAGAGGTCAGACTTATGGATCACCGGACCGGGTGGTGTTCTTCAAAGCAGCGTTCTTCATCCTGCTTTTATCCCACCAATGTGACGGGTTTTCCTCGAATAAAACGTTAAAACAATAATAAAATAACTGGTGCTCAGTTTAAAGCAGGGGTGTTAAACTCATTTCACATCGTGGGCCACATACGGCCTAGTGAGATGTTATGCGGGCCGGACCATTTTGTATTATACCACACTAATTATGTCTTTCTCTTACTTTGGTGTAAAGGAGCACAAGAACATTAGGAACATATTGAAATGTAATGAACTGTCCTACAAAACATTCCATGATTTACATCATATATAAAAATATAGAAATATATTAGAAATATCTGTAAATAAATGGGACGTGGTCCATTTTTCTTTGAAAATTCGACACTTTATCTACTTTTCTCCATTTGGATAACGAGATTTTGGCTAATGAGGGTGTAGCGGAGAGGTTAAAAATATTAATTCCAAGTCTTTTATGCATTTTTATCCACTTTCAAATTATTCAGCGGACCTGATTAAACCTCCTTGGGGGTCGGTTCCGGACCGCGGGCCGTATGTTTGACACCCCTGATTTAAAGGATTCACCAAAACAATAATTCCTTTCCATTAACACTGGTTTATACACTAGCGCCGGCAGGGGGCTCTGTAGCGGACAATCAAAAGAACATAATTAAAACGAAATGTAGTGTCTGGAAAATATCTTAGATGTATTACAGAACTCGAGAGTTCAGAAGAAGTTTAGAAGTTGAAAATGAAATGGCTCACATCAGTTTCACATCAAGTTTATATAGCTTTCTCCGTGAAATGTTCTTCATCGCATTCTACTTTTTATACTTGCGCCTGAGGGGCTATACACATGTTTTTAAATGTTAACATGAACAATGAATAAACATACGTATTTAAAACTTGTTCTTATTTAGAAGGGAGGAGGGAAAATACTTCCGGTTAAGCAGGAACAAGTTATCCTGCAACCCGGAAGCCGGAAGTAAACAGAAAACGTAGTCGGTCGCGGGCCGGTGAACGCTAGAAATCTGCGTCGCGTGTCCGAGCGGGAAGCGGTGAGACGCGCGCGGGAACATGCGGACACGCGCCTCTAGAGTGACGTGTAGAAGCGAGGTGATTGACAGCTGACCGTGCACGCGCGCCGTGATCGATAGTGAAGATGTTCCCGAGGAGCGTAACGTCACTGATCGTCGGCCTGTTCCTGCTGTACGTGCTGCACACGTGCTGGGTGATGTACGGCATCGTCTACACCAAACCCTGCGACAGCGCGCGACACGACACCTGCATCAGCCCTCACCTGGCGGGAAACCCGCGACTGCAGGTGACACACACACACACACACACACACACACACACACACACACCTCAGACTGACGTGTGTGTGTGTGTGTGTGTGTGTGTGTGTGTGTCCAGCTGAGCGTGTACACGGCGGTGCGGCCAGACGCTGACGGCGGACACAGTCTGCTGCACCGGGAGGAAGAGTTTGACGTCAACACCCGCTTTGAGAGGTGAGACAGACAGACAGAGAGAGAGGGAGAGGGAGATAAAAGAGAGACTGACAGAGAGATAGACAGACAGAGTGAGACAGACAGAAAGAGAGAGGGAGAGACACATAGAGAGAGAGACTGACAGAAAGAGAGAGAGACAGAAAGAGAGGGAGAGAGACATAGAGAGAGGGACTGACAGAGTGAGACACATAGAGAGAGAGTATATGTCCTCCGTGTGGTGGAGGTTAAGTTCGGTTAGCTCTGCCCCCATTGTTACGGGGTGGTGGGGTGTGTCTCCTCAAATCGGCGTCACGCAGCCTCACGGGATCTCAGCAAGCCCCGCCCCCAGCCCAAGGTGTGGTCTCTGCCGCAGGCAGGTGAACGTGTCGCTGCCGAGGAGGACGCGGCGTAACGGGACGCTATACGCCGTGGTGTTCCTGCACCAGTTCGGCCTCGACCCCTGGAAGGACCCGCACCAGGTCCACGCCGTCGCCCAGCTTACCACCTACCTGCTGCCCAGGCCCCCGGAGGTCAGCCTGATCACGCCGGCCACGCCCGTGCCCCGCCTCGACTCCGCTCCCCACCGGCCCGTCTCGCACTGGCGCTCGCGTCTCACCCTCAACGTGGTGTCGGAGAACTTCCTGTTCGACCGCGAGGCCCTGCCCGGAGACGTGCACCGCTACATGCGGCTGTGAGTGTGACCGCTGACCCCTGAGCCGGGGGTCAGAGGTCACCGTGTTTGCACCGCAGGTACCAGAGCGAGGGGAGGGTGGTCTACCTGCCGCTGCTGTTCGTGGACGAACTGAGCAACCGCGTGAAGGATCTGATGGTACTGCAGGTGCCCCGCCAACCAGCAACGCCCACCTCTCACTGCGCTTCCTGTGCAGGAGATCAACAGCAGCTCCGCCCATCTCCCTCTCACCATCACCTACGACTCCATCGCCCTCGGGAAACTACGCTTCTGGATCCACATGCAGGACGCCGTCTACTCACTGCAGCAGTTCGGTCAGACACACACGGACACACTGTCTCTCTCTCTTTGTCTTTCTCTCTGTCTCTCTCTCTTTCTCTCTCTCTGTAATAAGTGTGTGTTTCTTGAAGGTTTCACAGAGAAAGATGCTGATGAGATCAAGGGAATTTTTGTGGACACAAACCTGTATTTTCTTGCTCTCACCTTTTTTGTCGCTGCTTTTCATGTAAGTTTATCTGAAATAAAGGCACACACACACATGCACACACACGTTTGTCTTTTAACCTTTTCCACTTTGTTCAGCTGTTGTTTGACTTCCTGGCGTTTAAGAACGACATCAGTTTCTGGAAGCAGAAGAAGAGTATGGTCGGCATGTCTAGTAAAGCAGGTGTGATGTCTTTCTCTCTCTGTCTGTCTCTCTCCCTGTCTCTCTCTCTCTTCTGATGCGGAGCACTGAGAGTGGTGTTATGTGATACTAATGCAGTGTGAGTGTCCATGCTGTGAACTGTGTGTGTGTGTGTCAGTGCTGTGGCGGTCCTTCAGCACGCTGGTGGTCTTCCTGTATCTGCTGGATGAGCGGAGCAGTCTTCTGGTGCTGATTCCCGCCGGAGTCGGAGCTCTGATCGAGGTGAAGAGTCACTGCTCTCAGACACACACACACTCTCTCTTCACACACACAGACACACACAAACACTCACTCTTCACACGTGTTCCGCTTGTGTGTTCAGGTATGGAAAGTGAAAAAGGCCTTTAAAATCCAGCTGTTGTGGAGCCGCATCACTCCATCACTACAGGTAATGGCTCGCCCACACACTTACTCGCTCGCCCACTCACTTAAGCTCAACCTATACTGATACTATAACTATCTCTCTTTGTCATAGTCATAGTAATATTCATAGCCACATTTTTTACACCAACTACTAATCAATAAAAAAACAACAATTCTCTTACATATTCACTCGTGCACTTTGAGACAGTTAAAACTGTGAGAAGCACCTTACAAATGCTCTGAACTTGAACTTGAACTTGAACTCTCTCTCCGTCTCTCTCTCTCTCTTTCTCATTTTTTAGTTTGGGAAGTTTGATGAGTCTGAGAGACAGACAGAAGAGTACGACACACTGGTGAGTTACAGATACACTCTCTCGCTCTGCCTGTCTCTCTGTTATGAGACAGACAGGTGTGACCTCTGACCTGCAGGCGATGCGGTACCTGTCGTTTCTGCTGTATCCGCTCTGTGTGGTCGGGGCCGTGTATGCGCTGGTGTTTGTGAAGTATAAAAGGTGAGAGTGAAGAGGAGTGATTAACCTGTGAAACTGCAGCACTGACTGTATGTGTGTGTGTGTGTGTGTCTGTGTGTGTGCGCAGCTGGTATTCCTGGATTATTAACAGTCTCGTCAATGGTGAGTGTTTCAGTCTCTCTGAAAATGAAGTCACATCTTGTCTCTCTCTCTCTGTCAGTCTCACTCTCTGTTTTTGTCTGTCTTTCTCTCTTACTCTCTCTCTCTGTCAGTCTCACTCTCTGTTTTTGTCTGTCTTTTTCTCTCTCTCTCTATTTCTCTCTCTCTTACACTCTCCCCATCTATCTCCCTCTTTAACACACACACCGATGGTTTGGTGGCGTTTTAATAAGGGTGTGATCGACCGTTAGCGATTGATTGATCTGATTAACTGATGTAGAGACAGGAACTGGGATCAGGTTTTGTCGCTCGGTATTGATTTCCTGAGCTTTATCAGGATCGACCTGACACTGGAAATCAGATCAGGACATCGCTAGTACACACACACACACGCACACACTTTCTCTTTCTCTCTCTCTCTCTCTCTCTCTCTCACACACACACACACACACACACATCTCTCTCTGTTTTTCAGTGCAGCTGTTTATTTTGTGATTTTAATATTATTGATCAGGTGTTTACGCGTTTGGCTTCCTCTTCATGTTGCCACAGCTGTTCGTCAATTACAAGGTCAGTTGGTTTCTGTAAGTGTGTGTGTGTATGTGATAACTGTCTTCTCGTCATGCAGATGAAGTCAGTGGCTCACCTGCCCTGGAAAGCTTTCATGTACAAGGTGCGACAGTCTCTGTTCTCTCTCTCACACACACACACACATACACACCTGAGTAATAACAGTCTGTACAGAGAGGGTCTTTAACTCTTTATTGGGTGAGTTGTAGTTTTAGTGAGATGCATCTGGACATTTACACGCCCGTTTTCACCACATGGAAACGAGGTGACATTAGCGACACAGTGCGGTGCTGTGACAGGCGTGTGGGCGGAGACTTTCTGAGCTGATGAAGGGACACATGTACATTGATAAAGGCGGGCGTGGTCTCCACAGACAGCGCTACACAGGCCACTCCCATATTCTCCCAGTTCAGAGTTCTGTCCCAAATAAGCGACGACGTTAGAGGTCTAAAGATTCTGGCCCATTAACCACAACATAGCAACAACACATAGCAGCCAATCTGAGCACAGACGGCCTGTCACGTGACCTGAGGAGGCGTGGTCACGCGTCAATGTCAGGAAGACGCGATCGTTTGTGGTCGTGTCTGACTGCAGCTTGTGTCCCTCACCAGGCTTTCAACACGTTTATCGACGACGTGTTTGCGTTCATCATCACCATGCCGACCTCGCACCGCCTGGCTTGTTTTCGTGACGACGTTGTGTTCCTGGTCTACCTCTACCAGAGATGGTGAGCCAGGTCCCGGCCGTGCCCGCGGGTGGTGGCTGACGTGTGGCGATCTGTCCGCAGGCTTTACCCCGTGGACCGCTCCAGAGTGAACGAGTATGGCCTGTCCTACGACCGCAAGCCCCGAGCCAAATCCCACCGGGACTGAAGGGGGCGCTAATGCCTGGAGCTCTTGACCTGCGGCGTTCCACTTGATCAGTGTTTCTCCAGGTGCCAAAGGAGCAGCGACACTGATCTCCGCTCACGCCATCTTTCATTTCCATCAAGTGTTGTGTGGACCAGACGCCTTTCAGAGTGCTGCGTGTCAACACTCCTGATGCTCGGACTACAACCAATTCAATTAAAAAAACTGCATTCATTCCTGGACGAATTTCCAGGTTACAATTCCTCTCAAGGACAAAAAAAGAAATAAAGGAAATTTTAAAAAATGCTGTGTATTTCTCTACAGTTTGTGTGTGCACAAAAAGTGAATCAAGGAGGAATGAGCAAAACTGATACCAGAATAGAGTGCAAAAGAAATTAAAGATGAATTCAAACGGCAAACATACTGCCAGATATTACAATAAAGTGAATAAAAAAAGAACAATCAAAATTGACACCAGAATAGAGTTCAAAAGAAGTTAAAGATAAATTAAAACGGCGAATGTACTGGCAGAAATTACGTGATAGTTGCACTTTGATTAAAATTAAATATTTTGTAATAAAATTTTCAGTTCATAAAGTTAAGTATGGTTTTTTACCCTGTAATCTGAATGTGTTTGTCTGTGTGTCCCGCTCTGCGAATGGTTGGCCACCAATCCAGAGTGTGTATCCCGCCTCCGGCCCTAAGACGCTGAGATAGGCGCCAGCTCCCCGCGACCCTGTAAAGGATGAAGCGGTAGAAGATGACTGACTGTTTGTGCTGCTGTGCGATAGACTTAATTTTATATCCTTTACGTCATTAAACTGTCGCGAAAAGGGAACGTCTGCCTTTAAGAGTGACGCAGCCGGCCGGCCAATCAAAATCTCTGGATCATGCGCAAGTACCACCTACTGAAGTGACGAAGGCATCTATATAAACTGTGGCTCCGCCTCGGACCAGCCCTTTTCGTTTATTTCCGTCGAGGCGTTTGAGGTGCTCGGTTCTTCTCGCGAAGCTAAGGCCTTCAATCCGGCGACTAGCACCGTCAAATTTCGGCATCCACGTGTGGAACAATAATCTTGTGGAAGAGCAATGGCGTCCGTGTCCGAACTGGCCTGTATTTACTCCGCTCTCATCCTGCACGACGATGAAGTGACCGTCACGGTGAGACGCGCCAAACTACAACTGGCATCCGGGTCTCTGGCCGGGAGTGCGCGCGCATATCACCGGCGTTTAATTTTGGCGGTTTAACGCTAGTTAATACGTCTTTTACCGCTTTATTCACCCACAAATACGTTTGTGTGTGTGTGTTCGTCTGTTTGCTTGCGCTAGCGACTTGGCTTGTTTTCACGTTGTGTTTACTAACTACTGCGCACGCGCGCTTCCGTGTGGCCGCAACGTGTGTGTACTGACGTTACAGTCTGCGCGCTTGTGGTTAATGCGCGTGTGTGTGCGTGCGTTCAGGAGGACAAGCTGAACGCGCTGATCAAGGCGGCTGGCGTGACCATCGAGCCCTTCTGGCCGGGACTCTTCGCTAAGGTGAGTCTCACGCCGTCACGTGACTGGGTTCGGGTCGAGAGTTGGCGTGTGTGTCCGCTGTGCTCCTCAGGCGCTGGCCAGCGTGGACATCGGGGGTCTGATCTGCAGCGTGGGGGCCGGTGGTGGAGCGGCTCCGGCGGCCGCATCAGGGGCGGGAGGGGCCGCTGCTCCAGCAGGTGGTGCCGCTGCAGGTGAGTCGCGATCTTTCCGCCCTTTTGACTTGTGGGTCGTGGACTGTTTTCACTTATCTTTTCTGTTCCAGCCAAAGAGGAAGAAAAGAAAGAGGAGAAGAAAGAAGAGTCTGAGGAGTCTGATGACGACATGGGCTTCGGCCTCTTTGATTAAGTCTTTTAATAAAGAACAAAAATAAGTGTGGTTGTGGGCGTGGTTGCTGAGCGGCGTAGACGGAAGAGAGTGGCTTGGGTCACAAGCGGGAACGTCGGAAAGCAAACTGCGGTTCTGTTTTATTGCTCTGGTCTGTCCGGAGTGGCGGAGCTATAACGACTATATAGAACAAACCACATTGATCTGTGACTCCACAAACCTGCTGAAACCCACAAGAATAACGAATCCCATAGTATTAGTTTACTGCAGGTAGTTTCTCTGAGAAAACGGTAAGCTCTAAATTACTGACGTGTGTAAAAAAATGGTACAATATAAATTTGGTCACAGAAAATGCGTTTTTTTTATTGTGTAAAGGCAATGTCAGTAGAAACTATTGGAATGGTGTGAGAAAAATAACATGCACCATAGTTGTAATTACAATTTTTAACCCTGGGTGAAATGTCCAAGTAATGATTGCTCTAATTTCTCCATGTTTCTTTAAAGTCAAATATTTTTCTTTTAGTGTAAATATTGTAATTTGCAAGGATACATTATCAAAGCGAAGATCAGAAGTGGGAGCAAGCGCAAGGATTTTGTTTTGATTTGAGCTTGCTCCTGTTACACTCACGAGCCAAGGAAAGTGATTTACAGATACACTTATGTTATATATGCAAATACGCTATATAGATTGTGATAAATACATAAGATAATACCAAATTAATTTTGTATGATTAATTACAATGGTCAATATTACCGTGTTACACCTAAAGTGTCTGTCGTGATGGCCACTGTTGAGCAATAGTGACAAACCGTAATTAAAACGGAAACGAGCAGTAACATTTGAAGCCGCAGCAGCGTTTAATCAGTAGCCGCTTTTACACATACAGACATTCCCGGTATCTGGTAAAATACAAGTGTAGCAGGGCCACCAGTTCGCGCATACACAGGAGACGTGGGTACCAAAATACAAAATGAGTTTATTAATTACACCAATTATAAAATTAGTCCCCAGACTGCACCTTTAAAAAGACAGATACACGCACAACACTCCCGTCAGCAAGGATTGCCTGAGCAATCGATGGTCGCTTCAGCACCCCGTACACAGCACGTCACTCACGCTCACCCACACACCCGCAGTGAATCAGTCACGTCAATCAATGTACACTGGAACTAGTGCTCTGCGCCCACCACCAAAGGAAATGACCAGTCGCTTGGCTTCGCTGCCTTCGACGAGTACGTATATACACACACACACACACACACACACACACATCCCGGTAGTCCCAGGAACAGAACGGAGTGGAAAGCTGACTAAAACTGCCGTGCGAGAACCAACCGGAGTCCCAGGCACAAAGCACACCCGCGGAAAGTAGCCGAGGTAGCGCCGCACTTTCAAAGCCACCACTCCCCACACAGCCAGCTATGCCGCTCACCGGATGCACGCCATGACGGACCTGGTGGTCGCAATCAAGAGCGATCAGGTGGCTCTAGGGAACTTTAAATCCAGTTGCGGTCTTTCACATTAGCCGATTGCCAAGTATGCGGGCGGGGTTTCTGTCAGTTTACCACACTAGTATCTTGCCTGCATGCACGTATGTGTGAACAGACAAATGCCGGGAAATTCGTTCCGGGAATATTCCGGCACGGATAGTAGTAACGTTCCGTATGGCAAGCGGAATTAACATTTATCCAATATCTACAATTATAATTAGAGATATCTTCAAATATATTGTTACTGGTGCTCATTTGTATTAGAGATATCTTCAATTACACTTCTACTAGTAGTAAAATATTTAAAGATATCTGCAAATATTTATGACTAGTCACAATTCAATTGAAGATATCTTAAAATACGTCACCGACTACGTCACTTAACGCGTCACATATCCACAAACATATTTAGAGATATCTTCAATTGCATTTTGACTAGTCACAATTGGCTTTCTAGATATCTTGAAGTGTCGGCGCTGATGTAAAAAATGGGCGGTAATAATGCGTTTCGCGTCAGAAAATGGGCGGACATACTGAAGTGAAAAAGAAGGTTTTTGCAAAGTCATGGGGTCTTCTTTTTTCGACAAAAAACGGCAGAAACGATCGGATCATTGAAACAGCTTTCAGACGTTGTAGCGAACGGGAACATTTTGCAATCGACACGTGTTTATTAAATGCACAGAGCGTTAGACGTGTGTTTTTATCGAATTCTGACTAGTCACAATTGCATTTGCAGATATCTCTAAAGTTGGAGATATCTACAATGGTCACATATTCGAGATATCTACAATTCCTTTAGAGATATCTCTAAATAAATTTAGGACTAATTATATTTGAAGATATCTTTAAATAGAAATCGACTAGTCACAAATCAAATTAAAGATATCTTCATTTTTAATGACTAGTCAAAAATATGTTTTAGATATCTAAATGTATTTCAAGATATCTTTAATAAAACGCATTTCGAGATATCTTCAATTATATTATGACTAGTCATAAATATTTGCAGATATCTTTAAATATTTTACTACTAGTAGAAGTGTAATTGAAAAGTTAGCACCAGTAACAATATATTTGAAGATATCTCTAATTATAATTGTAGATATCTCTAAAGTAATTCAAGATATCTTCAAATCAATTGTGACTAGGAGAAATTCATTTAGAGATATCCGCAAATATTTTTCAATGGAAGTCAATGGGGCAATGTGACTAGTCGAAATACATTTGAAGATATCTTCAATTGAATTGTGACTAGTCAGAATGTATTTAGAGATATCTCGAATGCCATTTATGACTAGTCACAATTGAATTGAAGATATCTCTAATTCGATTTGTGACTAGTCAAAATACATTTGAAGATATCTTGAAATGAATTGTGACTAGTCAGAAATGTTTTACGACGAGTCGCCGCGAGGGAATAAATGTTAATTCCGCTTGCCATAGTTCCGGGTATCTTGCCTGAAAAGCACGCCGAAGTTCTGAGCGCGCTGACGTCACCAACTGCTCTGAGCCAATCAGAACATTCTGGCGTGGGTCAACAAATTCTCAAAAAAAAAAAAACCTCAATCCTCGCGCGCTCATTTCGCGCTTTCGCGGGTCTAGCCGTTCAAAAGGTAGTATAATAATAATAATAATAATAATAATAATAATAATAATAACAACAACAACAACAATAACAATAATCATAACAACACATAATAATTCGGTGACGCCGTCTCTTACGAAACAATTACCGCCGTTATTCATGTTTATAAAGGCGCAGCTGTTTAAATCGTGTCGCCAGTTGATGATGTCACCGAAAATACTGGAATTTTGAAACCACTGTGTGAAAGGGCTGCCGAACACAGGTGTTCCTACCGAGCTGCCTAGCTAATCTCCTGATTCTCTTCAAATACCATCTATATCTCGGTTACGCCTACTGAATCAAGATTTAAAAACACTACAGATGTGTTTGAGACCATAGTCTCCACGACATCCCTTAATGCAAACTTTTAACCAGAAGATTAACATCCCCCAGACGAAAGGATCAGCGGTGAGAAATGGAATAGAAATGGAGGTACAGTCTGCACAAAAAGACAAAAGACGTGACGCGTCCCACATTACACCCACAAAGTCTGTTGCCACGAAAAAACTAAAACCTCACGACGAGGACGTCACCAATGCAACTCTTTTGCATGCCATAACATCACTAACTGCGCGCTTTGACTCACAAGATGAAAAACTGGAAGAATTGACAAGCCAGATGAAAAAAAACAGTGTTATGATCGCGGAGATCTCCAAGTCTGTCGAGTTTAATGCCGCTGAAATCAGAGCATGCAAAGAAAAATGCTTGTACTCAAGTAAGTTACTCGTGGATTTAACCGCATCGCACAAAGACTTGGCAAGTAGAACATCTGAACTGGAACGATATAATAGACGATGGAATCTCCGAATTAACGGGATGAAAGAGAGGCCTGAAGAAAACCCCCGAGGGAAGGTGATCGGTCTCATTGCTGAAATCGCGCCCCATCTGGTTCAGAAGTTGGAAGACACGGTGGACACTGTACATCGAATCGGCAGGAAGGAGCAAGGGAAACCAAGACAGATGATTGTGCAATTTACAATGCGGAAGTACAGGGATGAAATCTGGAAATTAACAAAGAATTCAGATGTGTGCCGGGATCATGGAGTTCGGTTCGCGGAAGATCTGACGAGGGAGGACCGCCTGGCCCGCGCGGCGCTGTGGCCCATGATCGATCAGACGCGGAGAGCAGGGAAGAAGGCGCACTACGTTGGTCCGTTTGGATACATTGAAGGGAAACGTATCAGAAATCAGAATCAGAAATCAGAAAAACTTTATTGGCCAAGTTGCGATGACAACAGGGAATTGAGTTTGACTGTGTTCTGTAAGAATTGGACGTGGTTGCTACACGGACAAATGATAGGTAACACAGGAAGTGTGGGAGTGTAAAATAAAGCATGTGAGTTATGAACGGAGTCTACGTGTTCGGGAGTCTTCATTAATAAGCACGAAACACGACATGGTGTCAGAAGAGGATCGTAACCGAAACGAAATATAAGTTCCGAACAAAGAGATGGGTGACGAAGTACCGGCAGCAGTACAGCATTTGGCCCCACCAGGCAAGTTCAATTTCGCCAATGCTAGCGAATGGCCGAGATGGCTAAAACGTTGCGAGCGCTACAGAATAGCGTCAGGGATGGACAGACAGTCCGAAGAATTCCAAGTAAATGCCTTCATGTATGCCGCGGGAGACGATGCCGAAGACATTTTAAACGCACTACCTCTGGATGACGCAAGGAAGAAGAGGTATAAAGATGTCACGGAAGCCTTCAGCGCGCACTGCGTTAGCAAGCGAAACATCATATTTGAGAGAGCATGTTTCAACAAAAGGAATCAAGAGCCTGGTGAGAGTGTTGACTCGTTTATAACTGCAGTACATACACTGGCTGAACACTGTGAATTTGGCGCGTTGAGAGAACAGCTCATACGCAACAGAATTGTTGTGGGCATAAGAGACGCCAGGCTGTCAGAAAATTTGCAGCTGGACGCTGACTTAACGCTGGAAAAAGCGATAACGAAAGTAAAGCAAAGTGCGGCAGTGAAGAAACAACAGCCGATGATGAGAGGAATGGAACAGCAGACGTCAGCACATCTGGAAATGATACAGAAAAAGCATAACTGGAAAACGAAAAAACCACAAGTTAAAACAGAACCAACATCAGCGGGTTGTGGCCGGTGTGGACACGAAAAGAAACATTCCTGGAATGATTGTCCCGCCCATGAGATGGAATGCAGAATTTGTCACAAAAAAGGACATTTTGCACGAAAATGTAGATCAGCTAAAAATCTCCATGACATCACTCAGTCTGAGGAGGAGAGTAGAGGTGCTGCAGAGTTCGCTTTTCTTGGAGAAGTGCTTGAAAAAGGTGAAGGCGAGTGGATTGAAAGACTACAGCTAAACGGAGAGAATGTCGAGTTCAAGTTAGACACTGGAGCTGAAGTCACCGCCATACCAAGTACTCATTATTTTAAAGACAAATACGGTGCACTTCAGACTCCTCAGAAGGTGCTGTACGGACCGGGGAAGTACAGATTGGAAGTAAAAGGCTGTTTTAAAGGAAAAGTGACTGTCAAGACAAAAGGGGCTGAACAAATAATTTATGTGGTGGAAGGACTGAGTAAACCCCTGCTGGGCCTTCCAGCAATCGAGGCACTTGGGCTCATAAAAAGGCTCCACACAGTTGAAACCGGACAAAGAGACATCACAGCCAAGTTCCCCACAGTATTCACTGGCCTAGGAAAACTCAAAGAGCCATATGAGATCAAACTAGAGCCAGGGGCGGTTCCACATGCACTCTCCTCTCCGCGCCGTATACCTCTTCCACTGCGTGACACTGTGAGAGCAGAGCTGGACCGGATGGAAAGCATGGGTGTCATATCAAAAGTGACGCAACCCACACCGTGGTGTGCAGGCATGGTGGTGGTCCCAAAATCCGGTGGCAAAATAAGACTGTGCGTAGACCTGACATCGCTAAACAAATGGGTACTGAGAGAGAGACACATATTACCCACCGTTGATGATACCATAGCGATGCTTGCAGGAGCAAAGGTGTTCACAAAACTGGACGCTACATCTGGTTTCTGGCAGATTCCATTAACTGAGAAGAGCAAGCTACTTACAACATTTATCACCCCATTCGGCAGGTACGCTTTTAATCGCCTTCCATTTGGAATCTCGTCTGCTCCAGAACATTTTCAAAGACGCATGTCACAGATGCTTGAGAGCTGTGCCGGAGCTGTGTGTCACGCAGACGACATAGTTGTGTATGGAGAAGACATGCATCAACATAATGAGAGACTTCATCAGGTTTTTAAAAAGCTAGAAGCAGAAGGCCTGACTCTAAATAACAGTAAATGTCAGTTTTCAAAGGACTGTATTTTGTTCTTAGGTCACATGATTACATCAGACGGGATAGCTCCGGACCCAGACAAGGTCAAAGCTATTATCGAGATGCCGGAGCCGACTGACGTAGAAGGAGTTAAAAGACTGATGGGAATGGCCAACTATATAGGCAAGTTTCTCCCTCAGCTGGCATCATACACACGGCCTATAAAAGATCTGCTGAGTGGAAAGAATGACTGGTGCTGGGATACATCACAAAAGGAGGCTTTTCAAAAACTGAAAAGTGAACTGATCTCTCCAAGAGTTTTAGCGTCCTACTCGCACACTGCAGAGACATGTGTATCAGCAGATGCGTCTTCCTTCGGCCTGGACGGAGTTCTAAACCAAAGACAGACGGATGGATCATGGCGACCAGTAGTGTTCATTTCGAGAGGATTATCGGATGCAGAGACACTACGCTCAGATCGAAAAAGAAGCCCTGGCAGTAACGTGGGCGTGCGAACGACTGTCATCATATCTAGTAGGTCTAAGATTCAGACTCGAAACAGACCACAAACCATTGGTACCCTTGCTGAGCACAAAGGCACTAGACGAACTCCCACCTCGGATTCTGAGGTTTCGGCTGAGACTGTTGAGATTCGCATTTGACATTGTTCATGTTCCAGGGAAACAGCTGATAACTGCTGACACTCTATCACGGGCTCCTGCAAAATACACAGCTACGGAGGAGGAGAAAGAAAACGAGATCGAGGTCAAAGTCTTTGTGGATGCAATTGTCCAAAACTTCCCGGCATCAGAAGCCAGGCTAAAAGAGATACAAGAGCAGCAGAGGACCGACCCGATCTGTAGAAAAATCATCAAATTTTGCGAAACAGAGTGGCCTGCAAAACAGAATGTCCCAGCAGAAATGGCAGCATATGGCCTGAAAGAGAGAACCTAACAGTGGGCGCAGGCCTGCTGCTCAGAGGACAAAGGATCGTCATTCCTCAATCCATGCGAGCGGAAATCTTGAAAAGACTTCATGAGGGTCACCAAGGCATTGTCAAGTGCAGGGCAAGAGCTCGGCAATCAGTATGGTGGCCTGGAATATCAGTCCATATAAGCCAACTGGTGGAGAACTGTGCGACGTGTGCGCAACATAGAGCAGAACACAGAGAACCCCTGCTGACGACACCTGTGCAGAAGAGACCGTGGCAGCAGGTAGGAACAGACTTGTTCTTCTGGGAAAAGAAAACATACCTATTGGTGGTGGACTATTTTTCCAGATACATAGAGGTTGCTCACCTTAAAGAGGCCTCAGCTGAAATAGTTGTCAAGACTCTGAAAGACGTTTTCAGCAGGCACGGGGTTCCAGAGACTGTGATGTCAGACAATGGACCACAATACAGTGGGTCATTATTCAAGGACTTTGCAACAGAGTATGCATTCACACACATCACCAGCAGCCCGAGATACGCACAAGCAAATGGGGAAGCGGAGCGAGCAGTGGCGACCATAAAAGGACTGTGGAAAGGGGGTGGAGATAAAGGAAAAGCCTTGTTGTCATACAGAGCCACACCCCTAGAATGTGGCTATTCTCCTTCTCAGCTCCTGATGGGGAGACAGGTCAGATCCAACGTACCACAGATCTCCTCAATATTACGACCCCATTGGCCGAATATTAGACAGTTCCGGAAGTGTGAAGAGCGAGCAAAAGAGAACCAGCAACGTTATTACAACCGACGTCACAGAGTCCGTTCTTTACCTTATCTCCAACAGGGCCAAAAGGTTTGGCTCCCGAGGGATAATAAACAAGGGACGGTTGTATATCAGGCACAAGCTCCAAGGTCGTACATGATACACACAGATGAAGGCCAACTGAGAAGAAATAGAACACACATTCGGCCACTTCCAGAACAAAATCCGCCGGAGAGCGCAAAGCAGGAAACATCGCACACACCAAATGAGGAAAGAGATGGGGAGAATACAACTCACAGAACACCTAGAGTTAATAAACAGAACAGGGAAGAAAACATTCCGTATGTGACATCTTCTGGAAGAGTGTCCCGCCCTCCAACACGTTTGGATTTATAGACTGGAAAAAGAAAAAAAAAAAAAGAAAAAGAGGAAAGAATGGAGTTCTGGAAATGTTCTTGGTTGTATTCGTTGTATTTGAGTCCATTAATGGAAATATGTTCATGGGAGGTTAATGCATGGGGGTTTGAAAAAAAAATAGATAGTTTCAAATAAAAAGGGGGAGGTGTTCTGTAAGAATTGGACGTGGTTGCTACACGGACAAATGATAGGTAACACAGGAAGTGTGGGAGTGTAAAATAAAGCATGTGAGTTATGAACGGAGTCTACGTGTTCGGGAGTCTTCATTAATAAGCACGAAACACGACAGACTGACTCCGTCTTTACCCCTCTTTCGAAAAATATAAACATAAATATATAAATGAAAAATAAAAAGAAAGAAACAAGAAAAGGGAAAATAAAAACAATGGCATGAAATAAGGGAAACATAAATAACATAAACATAAATAAGGGAAACATAAATAAACGTTATTGCACATTAGCAGTTATTGCACATGTTGGTGCAGGCGCAAATAGCGGCGATTGTTTCGCTGGAATGCGCAAAAAGCAGTAACACACTCGGCGACGATGGCAAATCGAGCTGGCTGTTACACTGGAAGGCGCAAATAGCGGTGGCAGGCGCAGTCCGAAGTGGTCGTTTCGGTGGCAGTTCCGGTGGCAGGTCACGTGACGGGTGGCAGTTTTAGTGGCGGGTCCTGGTGCAGGCGCAAGTAGCGGCGATGATTTCGCTGGAATGCGCAAAAAGCAGTAACACACTCGGCGACGATGGCAAACCGAGCTGGCTGTTACACTGAAAGGCGCAAATAGCGGTGGCAGGCGCGGTCCGAAGTGGCCGCTTCGGTGGCAGGTCACGTGACAGGTGGCAGTTTTAGTGGCGGGTCCTGGTGCAGGCGCAAATAGCGGCGATTGTTTCGCTGGAATGCGCAAAAAGCAGTAACACACTCGGCGACGATGGCAAATCGAGGTGGCTGTTAGACTGGAAGGCGCAAATAGCGGTAGCAGGCGCAGTCAGAAGTGGTCGTTTCGGTGGCAGTTCCGGTGGCAGGTCGAATATAAGGGGTGGCAGTTCCGGTGGCAGCTGCCACTGCCACGCAAAGATTGTACTCCCTCTCCTTCGGTTTCGGTAAAGCACAGAGCGGCAGATCTGTTAAAGTCCTTGTTTCTTGTGTTGAGAAGCAGAAGCTCATCCATCTTATTTGCCAGGGAGCGCGCGTTGGCCAGGTATATTGACGGGAGCGGTGTGCGCGAGCCCCGCTGTCTCAGTCTAACGAGCGCACCCGCCCGCTTACCTCGCCTGCGCTTCCTGAAGAGCCGATGGAGAGCCGCTGCGCCTCCGAGAATGAACTCCGTGAAACTTTCGGAGTCGGTAAATCGAAATATTTAAATAAATAATATTTAAATTAAATATTTAAATAAATAAGTCGGTATCGACTATTTGACTGTTTACTTATACCGTTCCTGAGTAGGATCGTACGAGATGTGTTTGTTTTGGAGACACGCTTGATCTTAATCCTAATCTCGGACAATTTTCCTGGTTCAGACATAAAACCTCTAGCAAATCAAGAATTGATTATTGGCTTATTTCAGACAACTTAATGTTGTTTGTTAAAGACTGCTCTATGTCAGCAGCACCTTTGACAGACCACTGTGATATTTCATTACTATTCAACCCAAATCATTTCACTGCAAGGTCTAAGGGATACTGGAAATTCAATGCTGACTTACCTAATAATGAGAGATTTTGCTGTAAAACTAAAGAATTAATTCTGAAAATTAAAAACAGTAAAAATGTCATGATCGTGGTATCTTCGTGTCGTTCGCAGGTCTGTGTGCATGCGCGGCACGTCACCCAGGTAACCGACGCGCCTGGCGTATGATTATTGATTGTGCAGCACCGGTTGTTCATTCCGAAGGGCTATTTAACGGTTTCGCGTGCACGCGCGCATCGTCGGAGTCTCGTTGATGTCATGTGAGTTTTTGGTCTCGTCTGCATGTTTGTGGATCACTGTTCTCTTTCCTGATCTTGTTTTGGATAGTTTTGCATCCGTGCTTTCGTTGGACTGCCTCTACGAACTGAGCTCGTGAGGATTTGCCTTGTTTTGAGTGCTGAAAAAATCGGAGCCGTACGTGGACGCTGAGCTCCCTCCGGTGGTGATTGCCGGAACTACCTTTGGTTAAATAAACTGTTTGCTTGCCACTTGAGTCTCTGCTGTGATTCCTGACAAAAAACTTCACATCCGAAATGGCGATTTTTTTTTTTTTTTTTTTTTTTTTTTGTGAATTTTCAATTAATTATAGTAAAATACTTACCAAAATTAGGAAACAACAGGAAAGTAAAATTATTTATGAGATAAACAGACACTGTAATGAAAATAATTTGAGTGATGCTAATAGAAGCAAACTGGTCTCCCTGCATTTAGAATGACAATCTTTACATTAAGAAATCCAAAGGCGCATTCATACGTTCTAGGGCGAAATGGATTGAACAGGCAGAAAAAAAGCACCTCTTATTTTTGTAGATTAGAAAAAAAGACTACAATCAAGTAACTCAGTCCTGTCTCTTATGATAAATGATGTTGAGTGCACGGAGCCTTCTCTTATAAACAAGGAAATCTATCGCTTCTACAGTGATTTGTACTCTCCCAACTTTTCTCCAATAGAGTGTGAAAATTTCTTTCATAAAATAGAACAGTTCATTGCTCAAATTGATGATGATTGGAGAGATTGCTGTGATGCTAATTTGAACATACAAGAAGTAGATTCAGCAATGCAAAACCTTAAACTAAACAAATCTCCTGGCCCTGATGGCCTTACGGCAAACACTGTGTTTTACAAACACTTTTGGAATGATATCAGACTACTACTGTTTAATGCCTTTATTGAATCCATCGAAGATGGTTCTCTTGGATCTACTGTGAAACATGGTCTGATTACATTAATCCCTAAACCAGATAAAGACAAGAGATATGTGGATAATTTCCGTCCAATCACACTTCTCAATAATGACTATAAAATTTTTTCCCATATATTTGTCAACAGATTAAAAGTGGGCATTAACGATTTTATCAATGAATCACAATCAGGCTTCCTTAAAGGAAGATCTGTTCATAATAATATAAGGCTGGTGATGGATTTGGTGGAGTACAGTGACTTGGTGGAAGATGATGGGTTTATCCTGTTTTTAGATTTCAAAAAGGCCTTTGATACAATAGAACACACTTTTCTTTTTGAAGCCTTAGAGCGTTTTGGTTTTGGTGAACATTTTATCAAGGTTGTAGCATACATAAAACAAGGTTTGTTGGTCATGTGATGGTGGTGGGTCACGTGACATTGGAGGAGTAACAATTGGAGTGTCACAGGTGCACGTTAATGGTGGTGGAGAGAGGGGGTGAGAGGGTTCGGTATTTTCTTTAAACCGCATAACACAATCTCTATAATTCAGAAGGATAAAAATAAACGGTTCAAGGGAAAAGTTGTGCGCGTTTTAGATCACCTCATGTGCCCTAATTCAGCCTCTCAGCGGCACCCCGGAACTACCTGGAGTTTGGCCGCTACAATTTAAGTTTAAAGAAAATACCCCAGTGGAAAACTTGTGGATCATTGGATACGCATTTCAAACAGAAGTGACAACGAGAAGCAGCACACCGGTAAGCCGCGGTCCCATTGTTTGCAGCCGCTCGATTTTGGATTCAACGCCGTTTGAATCGGTTGCGCGCTGAGGATCCATTGGGGATCAAAGGAGTGACGGTGTTCTGGTGTTTGCTGTGAACCGTGCGCAAGACTGCACGGGATCGCTTTCTTGTTGATTTGTATGGAGATACTTCTGGTTACCTGATATGAATGCGGATGACACTGTGCATGAAATGGAAAGAGGAAAGAGAGAAATTAAACTCACAGCGAAAGCGCTGGCAAATCGCCTTGAAACCTTACAAAACGAACGCAAAACGAATGTAAATAAAATGAAAGAGATAATTCCACAAATCGAATGTTTAATGACAAAAAATTCAAATGCCGTGCAAGTGCAAACACTACTTGAAAGTCTTGAACAGTTTCAGGAAACTGGCGAGCAGCTGCATGAAGCGGTGATCCCTTTATTGCCGCTCGATGAACAGGAAAAACAAAATGAATGGTTTTCCAGTATTCAAAATTACAGCAACACATTCAAAACCACAGTTCAACACTGGCTAATTGAAACGGATAAAACAACAGAGGACAGAAGTGGCACTGTCCAGGCTGAAGCTGTTGCAATACAAAAAGAATCAGTTTTTCCAAACCAACAGGACGACATCAGTCCCAACGACAGTGTGTCAAATGTAGGACGCAAATCAAATACATCAGTTCAAGGTGCAACATTTGATCAAAGATCAAGGATATCATCAACATCATCTGTACGGATCAGAGCAGAAGCAGAGCTGGCTGCATTAAAAGCAAGACAACGATTAATGAAGGAAAAGCATGAATTGGAACTACAAGAAGAACAACTCAGAAAAAAGAAAGAAGAACTAACATTGGAACGTGAAATCGAAGTTCAAATGGCCAAATTGAATGTGTTGGAATCACAGAGTGAGACGAGAAGTCGCTCAGCGCTCTCTGAAGGAAAAGCATCAAAAGAACAACACAAGCCACAAAGTTTGAATGCTAACGCCTCTTTATTCATCCCTCAAATTCCCATAAATCAAGGGAAAAAAACATATCAACACACCGAGTCAGGAGCACGACCTAAAAACCACC
>CM051498.1:8803309-8850809 GCA_028031935.1 Paedocypris micromegethes
TTTTTTTTTTTTTTTTTTTTTTTTTTTTTGTGAATTTTCAATTAATTATAGTAAAATACTTACCAAAATTAGGAAACAACAGGAAAGTAAAATTATTTATGAGATAAACAGACACTGTAATGAAAATAATTTGAGTGATGCTAATAGAAGCAAACTGGTCTCCCTGCATTTAGAATGACAATCTTTACATTAAGAAATCCAAAGGCGCATTCATACGTTCTAGGGCGAAATGGATTGAACAGGCAGAAAAAAAGCACCTCTTATTTTTGTAGATTAGAAAAAAAGACTACAATCAAGTAACTCAGTCCTGTCTCTTATGATAAATGATGTTGAGTGCACGGAGCCTTCTCTTATAAACAAGGAAATCTATCGCTTCTACAGTGATTTGTACTCTCCCAACTTTTCTCCAATAGAGTGTGAAAATTTCTTTCATAAAATAGAACAGTTCATTGCTCAAATTGATGATGATTGGAGAGATTGCTGTGATGCTAATTTGAACATACAAGAAGTAGATTCAGCAATGCAAAACCTTAAACTAAACAAATCTCCTGGCCCTGATGGCCTTACGGCAAACACTGTGTTTTACAAACACTTTTGGAATGATATCAGACTACTACTGTTTAATGCCTTTATTGAATCCATCGAAGATGGTTCTCTTGGATCTACTGTGAAACATGGTCTGATTACATTAATCCCTAAACCAGATAAAGACAAGAGATATGTGGATAATTTCCGTCCAATCACACTTCTCAATAATGACTATAAAATTTTTTCCCATATATTTGTCAACAGATTAAAAGTGGGCATTAACGATTTTATCAATGAATCACAATCAGGCTTCCTTAAAGGAAGATCTGTTCATAATAATATAAGGCTGGTGATGGATTTGGTGGAGTACAGTGACTTGGTGGAAGATGATGGGTTTATCCTGTTTTTAGATTTCAAAAAGGCCTTTGATACAATAGAACACACTTTTCTTTTTGAAGCCTTAGAGCGTTTTGGTTTTGGTGAACATTTTATCAAGGTTGTAGCATACATAAAACAAGGTTTGTTGGTCATGTGATGGTGGTGGGTCACGTGACATTGGAGGAGTAACAATTGGAGTGTCACAGGTGCACGTTAATGGTGGTGGAGAGAGGGGGTGAGAGGGTTCGGTATTTTCTTTAAACCGCATAACACAATCTCTATAATTCAGAAGGATAAAAATAAACGGTTCAAGGGAAAAGTTGTGCGCGTTTTAGATCACCTCATGTGCCCTAATTCAGCCTCTCAGCGGCACCCCGGAACTACCTGGAGTTTGGCCGCTACAATTTAAGTTTAAAGAAAATACCCCAGTGGAAAACTTGTGGATCATTGGATACGCATTTCAAACAGAAGTGACAACGAGAAGCAGCACACCGGTAAGCCGCGGTCCCATTGTTTGCAGCCGCTCGATTTTGGATTCAACGCCGTTTGAATCGGTTGCGCGCTGAGGATCCATTGGGGATCAAAGGAGTGACGGTGTTCTGGTGTTTGCTGTGAACCGTGCGCAAGACTGCACGGGATCGCTTTCTTGTTGATTTGTATGGAGATACTTCTGGTTACCTGATATGAATGCGGATGACACTGTGCATGAAATGGAAAGAGGAAAGAGAGAAATTAAACTCACAGCGAAAGCGCTGGCAAATCGCCTTGAAACCTTACAAAACGAACGCAAAACGAATGTAAATAAAATGAAAGAGATAATTCCACAAATCAAATGTTTAATGACAAAAAATTCAAATGCCGTGCAAGTGCAAACACTACTTGAAAGTCTTGAACAGTTTCAGGAAACTGGCGAGCAGCTGCATGAAGCGGTGATTCCTTTATTGCCGCTCGATGAACAGGAAAAACAAAATGAATGGTTTTCCAGTATTCAAAATTACAGCAACACATTCAAAACCACAGTTCAACACTGGCTAATTGAAACGGATAAAACAACAGAGGACAGAAGTGGCACTGTCCAGGCTGAAGCTGTTGCAATACAAAAAGAATCAGTTTTTCCAAACCAACAGGACGACATCAGTCCCAACGACAGTGTGTCAAATGTAGGACGCAAATCAAATACATCAGTTCAAGGTGCAACATTTGATCAAAGATCAAGGATATCATCAACATCATCTGTACGGATCAGAGCAGAAGCAGAGCTGGCTGCATTAAAAGCAAGACAACGACTAATGAAGGAGAAGCATGAATTGGAACTACAAGAAGAACAACTCAGAAAAAAGAAAGAAGAACTAACATTGGAACGTGAAATCGAAGTTCAAATGGCCAAATTGAATGTGTTGGAATCACAGAGTGAGACGAGAAGTCGCTCAGCGCTCTCTGAAGGAAAAGCATCAAAAGAACAACACAAGCCACAAAGTTTGAATGCTAACGCCTCTTTATTCATCCCTCAAATTCCCATAAATCAAGGGAAAACAACATATCAACACACCGAGTCAGGAGCACGACCTAAAAAACCACCTGTGCAACAGACTCCTCTAATCAAGTGGAACTTACCTGATCATCAAGCAAATCAAACAATAAACAACACATCAAGTTCGCTTGGTCCATTCAACATTGAAACACAAAATAATATTCTGAGCATTATGGAAAAGCAAAATCAAATAACAACTCTCTTATTGAAGCAGCATTGTATATCATCGTTGCCCAAAAGAGTTCTGAAAGTATTCAATGGTGATCCAATGGAATACCACACATTCATCAAATCCTTTGAAAACACAGTTGAGAACAAAACTGATAATTTCAGCGACTGTCTTTACTATCTGGAACAATACACAGACGGACTTCCAAGAAAGCTGGTACATAGTTGTCAACATCTCGATCCACAACTTGGATATTTTAGAGCCAAAACATTGTTACAAGAACATTTTGGCAATGAGCAGAAAATTGCCTCAGCTTACATGGATAAAGCACTATCTTGGCCAGCAATCAAAGTAGAAGATGCTAAAGCCTTACAAGAATATAGTCTGTTTCTGAGAGGATGCTGTAACATAATGGAGGAAGTACAATATATGTATGAATTGGATATGCCTGCGAACATGTTGACCATTATAAAAAAATTGCCTTACAGACTTCGCGACAAATGGAGGTCAGTGGTCTGCAAAATACAGGAAAAAAGAAATCAAAGAGTTTCATTTGGAGACATTATACTCTTCATTGAACGTCAAGTAAAAATGTTAACAGATCCGGTGTTCGGAGAAATTCAGGACGTTCACAAGACCATGCACACAAATCTAAATAAACCAAAATTATTTCCACCTTCAGCGACAAGACGAACAAGCTTCGCTATGAACTTTTCACAAGTTAAAGAATCCAAACCAGAAATAAAAAGGCCTACTTACCATGGAAAAGAATGTTTCTGCTGTGGAGGTGCACATACAGTGGGTGTGTGTCCTCAGTTAGTCAAGAAACCACAAAATGAGAAGATTGGCTTCTTGAAAAATAATGGCGTTTGTTTTGGCTGCTTGTGCATTGGGCACATGAGCAAAGACTGCAGAAACCGTCTTTCTTGTGATATCTGTGGCCTCAAACATCCCACGTTGCTTCACATTGTCCCCAAAGAACATCAAAAGATTTCTGAAGATGGTGACAGGATCTCCAGTGGTCTTATTGGGGCTGGTGACTCTGACTGCAAATTACCCATTGTGCCAGTGCAAATAAAATCTAAGAAAGGCAACAAAATTATCCATACTTATGCATTTTTGGACCAAGGAAGTACTGCAACATTTTGCACCGAGAACTTAATGAGAAGATTAAACCTTACAGGACCCAAAGTGACATTGATGCTGAAAACCATGGGACAAGAAAAAATCATAACCAGTCATGCATTATCAGAACTGGAAGTTGCAGGTTTGAACAGCAAACATTTTTGTGAATTGCCCAGAGTATATACCCAAGAAAATATACCAGTTAATAAAAGGAACATTCCACAAAACAAAGATTTACAAAAATGGTCTCATTTAAGAGAACTTATTCTTCCTGAAATAAAAGAAGACATTGAGATGCTAATTGGAATTAATGTTCCTAAAGCACTGGAACCACTGCAAGTCATACGCAGTGAGAATGATGGACCCTTCGCAGTTAAAACTATGCTAGGATGGACAATAAATGGACCAATTGATGGAACCGGTGACGCAACAACAAATCAAACCCACCCAGAAATCACAGTCAATAGAATTTCAATTTCAAAATTGGACTTTATGTGGCAAAAGCAATTTCAAATGGACTTCCCAGAATGCAACCAGGAAGAAGACACTGGCTACTCAAAAGACGACAAGTTCATGGAGATGGTAACTGATTCTGCCAAGCTTAGCAATGGTCACTATGAGATCTGCTTACCACTGAGAGAGAGAGTTTGCATGCCAAATAATCGGAAAATTGTGGAACAGCGTGCTCTACATTTGAAGAAAAGATTCCAAAAAGACGCAGCTTTTTTCAAGGATTATAGGAATTTTGTAACCGAACTGATTTCCAAAGGTTATGCAGAGAAAGTGCCTGAAGAAGAGTTGACACGAACTGATGGAAGAGTTTGGTATATACCACATCATGGCGTATACCATCCAACAAAGAAAAAAATACGTGTGGTGTTCGATTGCGGCGCAAGCTTCCAGGGAGCATCACTCAATGATCATCTTTTACACGGACCAGATTTCACCAACTCACTTATTGGGGTAGTGACAAGGTTTAGAAAAGAACCAGTGGTGATAATGGCAGACATTGAATCTATGTTCCATCAAGTAAGAGTAACAGCTGATGATGTGGATTTATTGCGGTTCCTTTGGTGGCCTGAAGGGAATTTAAATCAAGCAGCAGTGGATTTTAGAATGTTGGTACACATATTTGGAGCAACATCCTCCCCGAGCTGTGCCAACTTTGCTCTCAAGAAATGTGCGGAAGACCATGCAGCACTGTTTAGCAAAGAAACTGTTGATTTCCTTCGACATTCATTTTATGTTGATGATTGTCTGGTTTCAGTTGCTACTGTTGAACAAGCAATAAACATACACCTGGAGCTTGTATCATTGTGCTCCAAAGGTGGTTTTAAACTAACAAAATGGAATAGCAATCAAAATCAAGTTATGGCCAAAATACCTGAAGACCAGAGAGCAAGTGGTTCTAAGGATCTAAATATAGATCGAAATACTCCATCCGTTGAAAGAGTGTTAGGTGTACAATGGAGCAAGGAGTCAGACACATTCAAGTTCAGGATTGCAATTAAAAACAGACCCCTCACTCGAAGGGGGATACTTGGCGTGACCAGTTCCATCTATGACCCACTTGGAATATTAAGTCCTGTGGTGTTAGCAGCAAAACAAATTTTGCAGAGCATTTGTAAGGAAAATCTGGGGTGGGATGATGTCCTGCCTGAACCAATTGTTAAGCAATGGTCAAGATGGCTTCAAGAACTCACTTTTTTAGAAGATGTGGAACTAACCAGATGTTTGAAACCTCCAGACTTTGGTGAGATTTCTACTGCTCAATTGCATCATTTCTCAGATGCTAGTAAGGATGGCTACGGTGTTGTGACATATGTGGTGTTGCGCAATTCACATTCTAAAGTACATTGTGCCTTTATAATGGGAAAGTCAAGAATATCTCCATTAAAGAACGTCTCAATACCTCGAATGGAACTTGTGGCAGCTACGATGGCAAGTCGTCTTGATGCGTTTTGGAGGAAAGAATTACACATGCAACTTCAAGACTCTGTTTTCTGGACAGACAGTACTTCTGTTCTAAAATACATTAAAAATGAAACCTCACGATTTCGAATATTTGTTGCCAATCGGGTGACGGAGATTCTCAAAGTTTCACAGATATCACAATGGAGATATGTAGATACCACACGCAATCCAGCAGATATAGCTTCAAGAGGATCGTACCCAAAAGCTTTCATTAAGAACAAGACGTGGACATCCGGTCCAGCCTTTCTCACCCTGCCTAAAAGTAAATGGCCTGTGAATTTGGAGAAATTGGAAAACCTTGATACAAATGATCCTGAACTCAAAGTAATACAGATTAATTCTGTTCAAGCTAAAGAAGAGAACGACTTGTTGGTTCGTTTGATTAACCATTTTTCATCTTGGTATAAACTCAAGAAAGCAGTAGCTTGGATTTTGAGATTTAAGTGCTTGCTCACCTCGATCAGTCGACAAAGAAAACAGTTAAGACCTACTTCAACTCAGCTGGATGATCACCAAAGGAGTTTCATTGAAGGCGTGGATCACTATAAAAGACTGTTCAAAGAATCACTACTTTGTTCAGAAGAGCTTGAAAGTGCGGAGTTGGAGATTTTAAAGATTTCGCAACAGTGTACTTTTTCTGAAGAATTCTCCAGCTTGAGGAAAGGAGAAGGTGTGAAGAAAGGTAGCCACATTTATAGGCTTTGTCCCTTTTTGGATGTCGTTCTAAGAGTAGGAGGACGATTGAGTAAATCATCTATGCCCGAGGAATCTAAACATCCCATAATTTTGTCAAAAAATTGTCATGTATCCAATCTTTTATTGCGACACATACATGAAGAAATTGGACATTGCGGTCGAAATCACATGTTATCACGATTGCGCCAAAAATATTGGATTACCGGCGTAAGTACAGCAATAAGGAAAATCTTGTCAAGATGTGTGATTTGTCGACGGCTAAATTCGTTGCCAGGGTACCAACAAATGGCTGACTTGCCCTCAGAGAGGGTCATTCCAGATGAACCTCCTTTCACTCGTGTTGGAGTGGATTATTTTGGACCTTTCGAGGTGAAAAGTAGAAGGAGCTTAGTAAAAAGATACGGAGTAATTTTCACCTGCTTAGCCATACGAGCAATACATATTGAAGTGGCACATTCCTTGGACACCGATTCGTTCATTAATGCACTCAGACGCTTCATTGCAAGACGTGGCCAAGTAAAAGAACTTCGGTCCGATAATGGAAGAAACTTTGTTGGAGCAGAGCGCGAACTGAGAAGTGCTATTAAAGAATGGAATCATGGAAAAATAAATGATATTCTCCTTCAAAAGGGCATCAAATGGACCTTTAACCCTCCGGCCGCATCTCATCATGGAGGTTCATGGGAGAGATTAATCAGATCCATCAGGAAAGTTCTGAATTCTATCCTAAAAGTTCAAAATTTGGATGAAGAAAGTTTGCAAACAATGTTTTGTGAAGTGGAATCTATCATAAATGGTCGTCCAATCACCAAAGCATCTACCGACCTCAATGATCTAGAAGCCTTGACACCGAATCATCTTCTTCTGTTGAAAACCTCACCTTCATTACCTCCAGGACAATTTAAACGGGAAGAGGTATATGCCCGAAGACGTTGGAAGCAGGTCCAGTACATGTCAGATTTGTTCTGGAAGCGATGGACTCAAGAGTATTTACCACAACTGCAAGAACGCCAAAAATGGTCCAGACCTAAACGTAATTTTAAACTTGGTGATATAGTTTGTATTGTGGACAGTACATCACCGCGAAATTCCTGGCCATTGGGACGCATAATTCGAATATTTCCAGACTCAAGAGGATTTGTGCGTCACGTTCAAATTAAAACCAAAACCAGCTGTTTGGAAAGGCCAATAACCAAAATTTGCCTTTTACAAGAAGCTGAAAATGACTGATTTTTTCCATGTTTTGATTGGAGGACAAGATTTTGACATTTTTTCATTTTTTTTCCTTTTTTTTTGTGGATTTTTTATTTTTTTTTTTTTCCAACCTTTGCTGTTTGAAGCTTCGAAGGATATATGAACTTTAATTTTGAAAATGGACTTTTTTGGTCGTAGTGTCATGTGGTCTTTTGATATTCCAAATGTATTTTTGCAAATGTATTGAATTTTATGTATGTTTATGCATGCAATGACATTTTTGTTGGTTTTTGTAATTATTACTGTATAATAATTAGGGGCTGGTTTTGTAGCATACATAAAACAAGGTTTGTTGGTCAGTGATGGTGGTGGGTCACGTGACATTGGAGGAGTAACAATTGGAGTGTCACAGGTGCACGTTAATGGTGGTGGAGAGAGGGGGTGAGAGGGTTCGGTATTTTCTTTAAACCGCATAACACAATCTCTATAATTCAGAAGGATAAAAATAAACGGTTCAAGGGAAAAGTTGTGGCGTTTTAGATCACCTCATGTGCCCTAATTCAGCCTCTCAGCGGCACCCCGGAACTACCTGGAGTTTGGCCGCTACAAAGGTCATAAAAATGATTTATAAAGATATGAACAGCTCCGTCTCACTTCCATTTGGTAATACACAAAGATTTCAAATTGGCCATGGAATAAGGCAGGGATGCCCATTATCCCCCCTTCTATTCATATTGGCTGCAGACATGTTGTCCACTTTGATTAATAATGATTTTTCTATGAAAAAATTAATAGTATTTGAGAAGTCCTTAGCAATCAGTCAATTAGCCGATGACACTACAATATTCTTACAAAATAGAGACCAAATTCCTATAGCTATCTCTCTAATCAATTTCTTCGGTAAAGCCTCGGGCCTACAACTAAATTTAAGTAAATGTGAACTACTGGCCTTACACCCCGTTCAAGATTCGTCCTTGTGTAACATCCCAGTTAAAGAGACGGTGAAATACCTTGGCATTTCTATTTCCAGAGACCTGAAGACCAGCATGAAAAACAATTTTGAAAATAAAATACAAAAAGCCAATGGTATTTTGAATAGCTGGTTAAAAAGAGATATAACAATTTTTGGAAGAATCCTTCTCTCTAAGGTTGAATATCTATCTAGACTGATTTATCCATCTTTTGCTTTAGCTCCTTTTATAAAAAAGCTATGATAAAAGCAAGCAATCAAAAAATATACGATTTCATTTGGAAACGCAAAACCCATTACATTAGGAAGGCTGATATTATCAAAGAGTATGAAAAAGGTGGTCTGAATGTAATTGATTTCGATAATATGAATACATTAATCAAAATTAAATGGCTACAAATGTTTTTAGAGAATTCAGAGAGTTTTTGGTACACTGTGCCCTCAGCCTTGTTTGATAAATTGGGTGGTATACACTTTCTCCTCAAATGTGACTATAATATAACCAAACTTCCAGTGAAACTAGCATTCCACCAGCAAGTCTTACTATGTTGGAAATTGGCGCACACACATAATTTTACACCACACAATACTCCCATTTGGAATAACAAATATATCCTACACAGACATAAATCTCTATTTTATAAGGACTGGCGAGAAAGAAATATTTGGTCAGTATTGGATCTAATGGATGAAACTGGAAATATTCTAGATTACAATTCATTCACTCTCAAACATAGATTTGTCTGTCATCCAAAACAATTCTTTACTGTTATCAATGAGATACCTTCAGGTATTAAAATGTTAGTGAAGAGCTCCCTGTCTTACCAACAAATAAATGCAGTCCTTCTCAAATTATATATTGGTGACTTTGAAATTGAAAATAAACTCTGCACAAACAAACATATAAGACATCATATCATCCAGACATGTTACCCCTACCAAATATTAAGAAATACATTAGATAATACCAGAAACACTGTTAAAGAAATCAGAACCGACTATCAAAAATTTCCCATTCTCCCCAAAATAAAAGAATTAGAATTTAAAATATTAAACGAAATTTACCCTTCTAATAAATTCTTACATTTAAGATTTAAGTTTAAAGAGGAGCCCTGCTATTTATGTAAGCATGTAAATGAAGACACAGAACATATATTCTTCACATGTAGACTAGCCCAGTCCTTCTGGGAAACTCTACACAATTGGATGACAGAAAAAGGTGTGTTTGCTTATGGTTTCACTCTAACCTTACAAGATGTGATGTTCGGGTTACTAGGAGAACAATTTCTGTTGTGCAAACTTATTAATACTATTATTTTGTTAGCGAAATATTTTATACACAAATGTAGGTATTTAAAATCCCCTCCTTTACTTATTGTGTTCAAAAATGACCTGAAATGTTTTATAGATGCTCTGAGTAAAATTAATAACCCAAAGGCAGTAAAATTGTATAACCTGTTCATGTTGTATAATTTGGTATGAATGGTATGAATCCCTTGCTTTTTTTTTTTTTTTCCTCTCCCTTCTCTCTTTCTCTTAATTTCTCGATCTATTTAAGATTTAATAATTCCTTAAATTACTGAGTTTGTGTTAAGCTTACCATACAAAATTGTATTTGTGTAATTACTATTGCTATTTTGTTGTGTTTGTTTGTTGTTTGGCTTTTGTATTCAATAAAAAAAAAAAAAAAACACTGTGTGAAAGGTTCTTTTTCGTTAAAATGCAGGAATGGCAGCGCTTGTGTGAACAGTCTTTTCCAGTAAAGTCTGCATTTTACCGGCATTGCTGTGTGAAAGGGGCTAGTGCAGTGGTGGGCAAACTTTTTGACTCGCGGGCCACATTGGGTTCTAACATTTGACAAAGGGGCCGGACCGGGCTCAGGGAAAAAATACACATTTTAGGATATAAAATGTTTTGTATTTAATTTAGTATTTAACTTTAAATAGTGTTTATTTGTATTTTAAAATGCATTCAAGATAAAAAAAAAACAAACTAACTAAAAAACAGATCTAATACTAAAATACAAATAAAGTGATTTAGCATTTTAACTCACCAGGGAAGGTCCCATTATGATATTAGAATTTTCTTTTAATATCCAAATATTCAATTACATATTATCAATTTGTTTTTTTTTTAATCCTTTTTAAACAACTTTTTAAAATGACAAAATTATAGTTCCTCGTTTATAAGAATAAAGTTCTACTGCTTAGAAGACGAAAAAGGCATGATTATTTCAATAATCATTTTTAAACTCTGAACCATCTCTTCTTCAGTTCTTCAGCATCACAAAAAACATTAACAGTAAAATCTGCTGAATAGCAGCGCGTGCGAAAAAGAGACACGTTTTTGTTGCGCTTCTAGTCATGTTATTACGGCACTCAATGTGCCAGCAATAATGCGCTGAGCCACTTCACTCTTTTAAAGATAAGTCCGATTTGGAACGAAAAGGTGCCTTTAACCTGCTCACAAACGATAATGTGAAGATTGCGAACGAAAACAATAATTAAAAAGCAAAACGAAAACCTAAATCATTTCCGTATCGTTTTTTTTAAATACATTTGTTTGCGCTTGACAATTTTGGCACTAATCTGATTTGTTTTACTAAACTTGTGCGGTCCAGTAACGTTTAATTCACTGAGCAGCGCTGGTCAGCGGGGATTAGGATTGGGGACAATGGGACTGTCCTGCGATTCGAGACTTTCAATGATCGTTTTGCCCCAAAATCAAGCCGTTTGAGCGATAACATACCGTAAAGCAGACTGCGCGAAAACGAATGCAATGAATGAAACGTGCAGAAATAATAAACGCGAGAGCAAGAATTTAAAATAAAATAACCATTGAGCTAATGAAAAATGATCGTGGCGTCCGACTGATCTCAGCGAAAGCGCCGGTGGGTGGAGGGAGCGGGACAGAGCCCTGCCGGAGGCGAGCGCGCATAAACGTATATGCGCAAACCTATTGTTTTGTGACTGACAGTGTAAAAATAAATGTTATAAATATGCTAGTACATTTAATTAAAGTACATTTGTGTGTTTGGTTCTGCTTTTTGAAATGTGTTCATAAAGAAAGAAAAAAAAACTTCGTTATGGAATATGATTTTAATTTAGTTTTTTACAAGCTCCGCGGGCCGGATTAAAACGTTTCACGGGCCGCATTTGGCCCGCGGGCCGTAGTTTGCCCATGCCTGTGATGATGACTGATGAGAACCGTTTGATGAAGCTGTGGAGCGCTGCAGTCGCTGTGTTGAGCAGTAGAGGGCGCCGCTTCTGAGTCGTCTCTCTTTTACTCTGTCTCATCTGTTGCTTAGCCCCGCACCCCTCCACCTCTCACTCGTCTGTCTGCTGTGCTGTGGTCTAGTGCTAAAGAGAGTTGGACTTGTGATTGAGGTCACAGGTCTGGATCCCGGTAGATTCCACGGCTGATGTCAAACCACGTGACCACCAGCTTCAACCACATGACCTTGACGCTTGAGCTGGTGGAGCTGACTGGTGAGTTCATCTGTAAACCAGTGTCCACCGCTCCATCTGCTTCTCACCTGAGTTTTATTACACGTTCTCTGAATCTTTTAGTCATTTTTATTATTCTGTAGCACTCTGAATTTTGCATGCAAATGTAATATCAACAAAATGTATTATTATTATTATTATTATTATTATTATTATTTGAATATCACATACTGCTTTAAAAATAGGCAGAACTAATGCAGCTCTACACCTCAGACTTATGGTTACATGTTTTAGCTTATGAATAAACATTGTTGTAGCAGCCCGGTTGAATTTTAAAAAAGGACGTCTCTCTTCCACTGATGTGTGCAATGATGTTGTCTTTTATTTTCTTTATTTCCATACAACACCCTCACGACACCGTAAGAGCTATAATGAAAAGATATATACAGAAAATCAATAACATAACATATAACTATTATTTAACAAACAAATAAACTTAAACATTGCTGATTCTGTATTTAGAATAATATATATATACAGTATTCATATAAAATATATCTACATTTATAATAAATAGGCTAACAAACATAGCAAAATATTTATAAACATAGCAATAATAAACACACGAACATCAACTAAACTAACCTTGTGCCTCTTTCAACCAGGTACTAAGAACAATTATTTACAAACAAAATAAATCAAAACCGTCAGAACTACTGCCGTATTGTCCGTTTTAACTTTTATGTGTTTTAACTCAGCAGCTCCGTAATCGCGTGGCTCCCTCTCTCTCAGTCCATTCTGTCACTTCCGCGTTTCTCCGCCGTTCCGCCAAATCCGGTCGGATGTCCTTCAAAATAAAAGGTCCTTATCGGAGAATAACAACTTAAAGCTTGAATTATTAAACCAAATCAATAAACACTCTTTTTAAATATTTAAACAAACACAGAAAGAAAGAAACAAATATTAAACAAACTAGTTTTTATATTAAACTCAAATCAAATAACTTAAGGTTATTTACAATTGTTTCAAAGTAAAATACTTTGCATTTTTATGGAATTGTACATTTTACCAGTTAAACGACGTCTGTGAAACGCTGCGCATTCTGAGGGAGTTTGTCAAGCACAGAACGAGTGACGCAAAGTCGGGACAAGCTTAAACTAAAACAACATTTATTACTTTTAGCACAACACTTGTTTTGTAGTTTATTTTTATTATTATTATTAATATTATTATTACTATTATTATTATATACTATTATATACTATTTTGTTGTTGTTGTTGTTGTTGTTGTTGTTATTGTTGTTGTTGTAGTATAAATACATTTATAATATATAACCTGTGTGTTGTGTGGCGTGAGTTCGAGCCCCGGGGTCACCCGCGGCAGTGAGTGTGTGTGTGTGTGTGTGTGTGTGTGTGTGTCGGGCTGATGCGGATCCAGGTCAGTGTTTGGCTGCAGGATCTTTATCATCGAGCGCCGCTGCTCGCGGTTCTGCTCGGCGACAGGAACAGGCGCGTGACGTCACAGCAACAACACGCGTGGTTTCTTTAAATGCCAGGCCACGCCCCGAATGCAAATGAGATCCATATCCGTCGTCGGAAGCGCGTCCGTTCCCCTTTAAAGGCGCAATAAAGCGCGGCTGCGGCGCAGAACCGGAGCCGAACGGCGGCGGAGCGTCACACACACCGGGAAAACCGAGCACACGGCTGTCACCGCGCGGTGACGTCACGGTGAGTGTGTGCGCGCGAGTCTCGCGGAGCCGGTGTGTGTAATTCCCGTGCGGAACCTGCCGTGAAGATGATGATGATGATGATGAGCGACTCTTACACAACTGCCCTTCGGCTTCACGCGCGCATCCCTGAGCATCACCGCGCGCGCTCCCGACACCCGCCGCAGTTTGAACGAGACCAGCTCGCGTGTTTGTGAGCCACACAGCCGAGCATTGTTTGTCAATAATGCGCTTTGCACTGTCGATTAATCCGCTTGTCGTCGTTGTGAACGGACTCTGTGTGCCGCAGGTGTGTGTGTGTGTGTGTGTGTGTGAGTGTGTGTGTGTGTGTGTGTGTGTGTGTGCGTGCGGCGGTGCTGTCCTGGTAAGTCCACGAGGGGTCTGACTGCTGGTTCTGGTTTGATGGAGCCGCAATCGTGTTGTACACGAGCCCGCGACAAGCACATGATCCGAGTCCCAACTCGTGGCGGGCTGCAGCGCTGAAGTCGCATACACACAAACACAACACCCCGCCTGCTCACAAATGAACCAACACCAGACACCTTTGGCAACATATCACTGTGTGTGTGTGTGTGTTGTGGTGTGTGTGTGTGAGTGAGAATATTGTTGCAGTGACTGTCAGTCTGCCGCATAACAGCAGTGGTTTTCTTCCTCTCTCTCTCTCTCTCTCTCTCTCTCTCGCTCTCTCTCTCTCTCTCTCTCGCTCTCTCGCTCTCTCTCTCTCTCTCTCTGTTTTTCTCACTCAGCATTTTCTGCTGGTAACTAACGACGATACTTGTGGCTGTGATTGGTTGTGTGCATATACAGACACATTTATTTAAATACATACCACATATGTGTATATATTTTATGTGTTTTGTTATGCTTGTTGTGTGTGGATTGATTAACCTCGGCCTTTTTAACCTGGATAATTTCTGACCCCATTTAAATGTGACAGTTACAGATAAGAGCAAAAAAGTTAAAGAAACTATAACAAGAGTTGTAGAATAATCAACGCTCGATTGATTTATTTGTGGGAATATTGAAGCCACGGGACGTTCGTCGGTGTTTCTGCTTTGTGACATCAGTCGTGATTCTGATGCCGAGTCTGGATGCACATGCAGCCGAGTTGCGTAATCCGTGTGTGTGCGCGTTTGTGTGTGCGCGGCCCTGTACCTGCTGTAGCACATATGACGGGTCACAAGTTCATCAGCATTAATCATTCAGTCTGTCTGTGAATAATGCAAGCGGCTGAAAGAACAAACTGTCTGACAAACAGACAGACAGAGAGTTAGAGTGTGTGTGTGTGTGTGTGAGAGAGAGAGAGAGACAGAAAGAGTGAGAGTTAGTGTGTGTGTAATAGAGAGAAAGAGAGAGGTAGAGAGTGTGTGTGTGTGTGTGTGTGCGAGAGACAGAAAGAGTGACAGTTAGAGAGAGAGAGAGAGAGAGAGAGTGTGTGTGTGTGTGTGTGTGTGTGTGTATTCCTGCCCTCTGTGTGAGCTGGTCTGAGTGTTGACTAGGTAGACAGCAGGTGTAGTGCACTACGGACGTGTGTGAAAGAGCAGGAGCTCAAATCCACAAGCCTGGTGTCCCATAATGCATCTCTTCAGAGAAGGTCGCGGCTGTCAGTGTGTCACATTTCTGTGCCGGCGAGGGATGAAGATGATGATGATGGAGAGACGTGCTCTGGGTCAGGGCCGTGTCGTGTCGTCACCAGCGAGGAAGAGTGCGGATGTCCGCGGGATCAGATGTCTTAGGCGAGGCGGTGAAGGTCTGTATTTAGACCGGCGTGGCCTGTGTGAGAGGCGGAGCTCATCTCTGGCAGCAGATCCAGACAGAAATAGATGATCAGTCGCTCCGTTCCTGCGTGATGATGGATGGTTGACAATATTCACAGTGTTTTAAAGGGTGGAACTGGAGGACTTGTGAAAGGGGCGGGGTTGTGGTGCCAGGTGGGCGTGGTTACTCGGAAGAAATGCCCGAGATTAATGGTCGATTAATGTTGTCGTGTCCAGGAGTTTCTGAGCTACCTGCATTTCTTCAGCACGTCGAGCCTCACGACGATAAAATTTCCTTTCCTTGAAAACATCGTTAACTTTTGGCTTTTAAGGGTTTTAATGACGTGTGTGTGTCCACTAGGGGCAGTATCGAGACCGCTCTGCATTTAACCATCCAGTGAAGTGACACACACACACACACACACACACACACACACACTCGGAGCAGTGGGCAGCTCAAGCCGTGGTGTTGGGGGCAGATTTGTGAGGTCAAATGCCTTCTGTAGCGACTCACCCATGGCTTTGTCTAGCCTTCACTAAAGACGCACACACACACACACACTGATGTGTGAAATTTGAAAGTGAGACGAGTTATTATAAATCCACCGGATAATTGGACTGACCTGATCTACATTTTTCCCTCGGGAGCCTTATGATGGATGATGTGATTAAAAAGGCCAGAGACAGTATTTGTGTATTTATTCGTTTTTGTATTGTGTAGCTGTGCTCTAGGTGTGTGTGTGTGTGTGTGTGTGTTTGTGTGTAACTTTTCATGTTGTTCATCTGAACTGCTGAACTCCAGCAACAAACAACTTCTCTCTCTCTCTCTCTCTCTCTCTCTCTCTCTCTCTCTCTCTCTCTCTCTCTCTCTCTCTCTTTCTCTCTCTCCCCCTCTTTCTCTCTCGCGCTCTATCTCTCTGTCTGTCTGTCTGTCTGTCTGTCTTTCTGTCTCTGTCACTCTCCATCTCAGTCTCTCTCTTCTCTCTCTGTCTGTGTCTGCTTATAGTATCTTTTTCTCTCTCCCCACCTCTTGCTGTCTCATCTCTCTCTCTCTCTCTCTACATCACTGTCTGTCTCTCTTCATCTTTCTCTCTCTCTCTTCCTTCTCTCTCTCTTTCCCTCTCTTTTTGATAAGTTGATAGTGTTGAGGTGTGTAACGCTCTTTTTCTCTCTCTTCGTACAGACTGATCTGTTGCTCCATGGGTTTCCTCCGCCGCTCTCCGTGTGGATTCTCCCGCCCCGCCCCCTTCGGCCGGACCTCCCGCCTCCAATGCACCTCCGTCAATCAAATCATGGAGCTGGTATTAACTGAATGGCAAACCATATGGATTTTTACAGTTTCCAGTAGACAGTGAACGGATCACATGACAGGAAGTGACCTCAGGAGTCATGCCCGCCCCCTCCACCTGAACCCAACCTCTGCGCCGGCCCCACCCGCCCCATTCCCTGGTCAGCGGGTCGTTGTTCCATTGACAGTGGTTTGTTTGGCGTGAGACGCGCATGCCGGCGACGGTCATGGCCCCGCAGAACACCGCGCATGACCATGTGGCGCCGCAGCCTGTGGGGAAGCCTGGCGGGAGGGGCGGGGCTGGAAGCGGGGCTGGAGGGCGTGAGCAGGAGGGGCAGGAGGAGTCGGTCAGCGAGGGCTCTATAGACCGCATCCCGCTGCGGCAGTGGATCATGCACGGCGCCGTCATGTTTGGACGCGAGTTCTGCTACGCCATGGAGACGGCGCTGGTCACGCCCGTCCTGCTGCAGATTGGTGAGTGGCTAAAGGCCTGAGATCAGGGTCAAAGGTTAAGTGCCTGTCCCGCTGTTTGCTCATCCCGCTACTTTTTTTAAAATTTGAACTTGAACTTGAATCAGTTATCACGAGTTTAACTATTGTCATTTAGTCGTGTGTGTCTGTGTAAATGTTACAAAACTTATTTTTCACATTGAAAAGACAAACTTTTTTATTTAAATTTGTAAAAAAAAAAAAAAAAAAACCCCAAAGGTTTCATTTTGTTTTTCAGAATCATAAGTTGTACCCTGACTTACGAATGTCCTTACCAACAAAAAACCCGACTAACAAAATGCATTGCCGCGAAAATTTCGTCCCGAGTTGCGAAAAAAATTCGACACGTGCTTGGTCTTACCGCGAGCATGGATGAATGAGAGTCCAGAAGGGTAAAAAACAGTTGTTTAATCCTCACGCACATCAAATAAACAAAAAACAACAACAAAAGCACTGGTTAGTTTCAAATGTATTGCTTCCAAAATATAAAATGAGCTGGTATTCTCCTAGAATGGAATCTGGACGTCTGGAGTTGGTGCTGTGCTGGAGTTGGTACTGTGTAAACAGACTCGTGCAGCTCTGTGAGGAGAGTAGAGGAGCGGAGCGGAGAGGACACACACACACACACACACACACACACACACAGACTCACTCACTCAGCGGGAGTTTGAAGCAGTTTCAAAGTCACTAAAACTTGCAAATAAGACTGTCGAAGTTCGGCGGGTGTTACACTCTATATGGTCCGGGCGGGGGAACATTCTGATGACGTTAGTTCCGTGTCTGTGTGACGTCAATTCAAGATGGTGGTCACTGTTCATGTGAGTTTGTCTGCTGTATTATTACTCTACTGTACCTTTATAAACAATTACCAATGAGCAATTTGAAAAACCACTTTGCAATATGTTTTTATTACATTTATTAATAATTGTTTCACTTGTAAAAAAACCGTTTGTCTGAATTCACGAACTCATGGCACGGATTCGACGAATTGCATGTAAAATGCGGCTCAACTAACGAAATTCCCGCCTAATGAAACGGCCGTCGGCACGGATTAATTTTGTAAGTCGGGGTACCACTGTATATTGAAAGTTAATATATTTTGTTAACGTAATTGAAAGAATGCTTGTGTTTTCACCCTGGGGTGGAGCAAGTTCAAGTTCAATTTCTGATCATTTTTAATGTGCTTCTCAGAGTTTTAACTGTCTCAAAGCGCACAAATATGTACGAGGATTGTTGCTTTTTATTCATTAGTAGTTGGTCTTAAGAAAATGGCCATGATTGTCACTATGACCAGGAGCAGTGGGCAGCGCAGTCATGGCTGAGATGGAGTGAGCGCTAGACGAGGGAGGGACATTTAACAGGGATTAATACAGACTGGGGATTAAAAGTGCGGTGTGTGCGCCCTGCTGCAGAGATTATATAAACTGGATTAACTCAGCAGGTCATGATGTGCTAATTTGTGGTTAGCGTGCTAGCTGCTAGCTCCAGCTTTAGCACGTCCTCTGTCAGTGAAAGTCGCTGCCTGTCTGTCCTGTTGTGTAATGACGTGTGTTTGGATTAGCGGACGGCTCGCACTGAAATTGATACCCTGTGTGTGTGTGAATAAGAAGTGGAAAAGTTTTGAGTGTCAAGTGAATCTAAATTGGTGTGTGTGTCCTGAGTTTGGGTCATTTATTTCCAGGCTATTTGTAGTGGTGTGTGTGTGTGTGTGTGTGTGTGTGTGTGTGTGGAAGATAATGGGTTGCGAGCTGAGAACTGTGTGTGCCGCAGATTTTTCCATAGCATGTCCTGATGCACACACCCCACACACCAACACACACACACCACACCACCACACACACCACACAAACACACACATATTCCCATCTGCTGCTGTTGTGTCTCTGCCAGTGGAATCTCAGGAATGTGTGGAACTGGACAGGAATGTTTCAGTCTGACAGCTGGAGGATTTTACACACACACACACACACACACACACACACACACACACACACACACACACACACACGGCAGTGGTGATAAACAAAGTTTCCCCATGATTTCAATGAATAAGGGTTAATTTGTTAACAAATACATTTGTCCAAAAATGAATAATAAATTTAGAGAGAGAGAGAGACACACACACTCTATCTCTTTTACACACACACACGTCTGGCTCTGAGGTCCGTGTAAATTAAGCTGTTTTTCCTGAGTGTTGTCCGTTTCTCTGTGTTTGTCTGATAAGACGGCATGTGAGATTTACGGGTGGTGTGTGTGTGAGAGAGAGAGAGAGAGAGAGTGTGTGTGTATGTGAGGGAGAGAGAGAGAGTGTAAGTGTGTGCTTGAGAGGGAGTTTAAGTGTGTGTGTGTGTGTGTGTGTGTGTGTGGGTGTGAGAGAGAGAGAGTGTAAGAGTGTGTGTGTGTGAGAGAGAGAGAGACAGTGTGTGTGAGAGAGGGCGCGTGTATGTGTGTGTGTGTGTGTGTGTGTGTGTGAGACAGAGTGTAAGTGTGTGTGTGAGAGAGTGTATGTGTGAGGGAGAGAAAGAGAGTGTAAGTGTGTGCTTGAGAGGGAGTTTAAGTGTATGTGTGTGTGTGTGAGAGATAGTGTAAGTGTGTGTGTGTGTGTGTGTGTGTGAGAGAGAGAGAGAGAGAGAGAGAGAGAGAGTGTGTGAAGCACTTCCTCCTGGTCTGTCGGCTCTCAGGATTGTTCAGGGATTATTTACTGAATCGGCAGCTTCCTGTTTGTGTATTTACGGGCTTTATAAGGCTGTTCTGGTGGAACAAACGTGCCACAGGCGGGCGCAGGAAGAGGAAGTGCGGGCCGCTGCAGGAAGCGGTTGGTGCTTTTCCCACAGCAGACGGTGCTCGGGAGGAAGGTCAGAGGGCAGGGCAGTGTTTGCGCTGTTCTGTGATTGGCTGCTCTGAGAGGACCCCGCCCTCGGCTCTCAGGTCTGGCCTGGCGGAGATGATCTCGTTAGCACTGAGCTAAACATAGCGCCACCATCACCGCGGCGTGATCTCGTAAATCGTTACGTCACGTCTCCGCCAGCAAAACGAGAGAGACGAGTTCCTGATGGTGTGTGTTTATGTGTGCTCGCAGGTCTTCCGGAGCAGTACTACAGTCTGACTTGGTTCCTGAGTCCCATCCTTGGTCTGATGTTCACGCCGCTGATTGGCTCAGCCAGCGATCGCTGCACCCTGCGCTGGGGCCGGCGACGTCCCTTCATCCTGGCGCTGTGTGTGGGCGTCTTGCTGGGCGTAGCACTATTCCTCAACGGCTCCCTGATAGGTGGGAACACACACTCTCTCAACACTATTCACACACCCCGCATGTACAAACAACTGTGTGTGTGTGTGTGTGTGTGTGTGTGTGTGTGTGTGTGTGACTCAGTCGGTCTATGATGTGGGAAAGAACTAGTCACCAGTTCACATGAACTATTTCCTGTTGTGCCCTTTTCACCTTTCACTGCCTATCTGAAAAACTTCCTGTCTCCATGACTCCCATTCACACTCTCTCTCTCTCTCTCTCTCTCTCTCTCTCACACACACACACACACACACACACACACACACACACACACACACACACACACACATACTCATTCTTTCTCTCTCCCCGTCACACACTCATGCTTTCTCTCTCTCACACTCACACACTTGTATTTATGTCATAGTGGGGTCCCAGCATCGACACACAGAACAACACATTCTCTCTCTCTCCTCACTGTGACCTCAACCATCAGAATGTTCCTTTTCTCCTCCTTTACTCCGACATTAACACACACTCCGTTATAACATCTGCCTTGAAATCACAAATTCACCCTCAATCAGATCTACACAGTTGTGGAGCTCGAGACAAAGACCCCACGAGCCTTTAGGACCCCACTTTGTGATTAAAAACTAGCATTCAGGGCCTCACACACACACACATTTGAATTTGCACACAATAAAATACATTTTATTAAAGACTTGACAATTTCTGATTTCCTGTGCTCGACTCCTTATATTTTTTTTAAATTAATAATTCCTAACAAACCTGCAGTGAAACGGTGTGTGTGTGTGTGGCGGCAGGTCTGGCCATTGGAGACGTGCCGAACAACCAGCCAATAGGGATCGTGATGACGGTTCTGGGCGTGGTGGTGCTGGACTTCTGCGCGGACGCCACAGAGGGCCCCATACGGGCGTATCTGCTGGATGTGGCCGACACAGAGGAGCAGGACATGGCCCTCAACATCCACGCCTTTTCCGCAGGGCTGGGCGGCGCGGTGGGCTATGCTCTGGGCGGTCTGGACTGGACTCACACCTTCCTGGGTCGGACCTTCAAGTCCCAAGAGCAGATCCTGTTCATGTTCGCCGCGGTGCTGTTTACTGGATCGGTGGCGCTGCATCTGTTCAGCATCGAGGAGCAGCAGTTCAGCCCGCAGCAGGAGCGGCTGGACCAGGAGGCCGAGGTCGCGACCCCTGACCGCCAGCTCCACATGATCCTGGAGGACGAGCGGTACGACTTCCTGGACGAGCGGCGCTCGGAGCGAGAGCTGGACCTAGACTTCCTGGACGCGGAGATGGTCCGCAGCAAGAGCGACTCTGTGCTGGCCATGGCAGAAGCGGCGCTGGAGCACCTGGAGCACGACGTGCTGTTTCTGCGGGACATCGAGCCTTCCGTCTTCCAGGGGTCACCCCCGCAGCGTCGCAGGAGCAGCGCCGGGAGTCAGGAGCCGCTCCGGGGGAAGAGCGGGCGGACCTCAGCCTTCCTGCAGTTGGTGGATGGCGACGGAGAAGAAGCTCTGCTGACAGAAGCCAAAGCCCCCAACGGCCGAGCGCCGGCGCTCAACGGGCACGGACCGCCCGGCCTCAAGCCCTCCGCCACCACCGCCTCCATGCGCCGCCGACGCCACACCTTCTACCGCCAGTCTTCCTGCACCTTCTCGTACTACGGCCGGGTGGGCTCCCACCGCTACCGCTACCGCCGCGCCAACGCCGCCTTCCTCATCAAGCCGTCCCGCAGCATGAACGACATCTACGAGATGGAGAAGCGGCAGCGCCGGAGGAGCGGCCAGAGGGCGAGGCACCAGAGCGGCAACACCAACTCCAGCGGCGACACGGAGAGCGAGGAGGGTGAGGCCGAGACCACCGTGCGTCTGCTCTGGATGTCCATGCTGAAGATGCCGCGCGAGCTGTTCCGCCTCTGCGTCTGCCACCTGGTCACCTGGTTCTCCATCATTGCCGAGGCCGTCTTCTACACCGACTTCATGGGGCAAGTGATCTACGAGGGCGACCCCACGGTGAGGAGGAGACAAGCCCGTCAAGGCTGCGGGTTCACACGTGGAGTTATAAAGGNNGGGAGGGGAGGGGAGGGGAGAGGAGGGGAGAGGAGAAGAAGTTGCAGAACCAGCCGTAGGGGGATTTGAACCTGCAACATCTCCGACACGAGTCCATGTGCCATCTGATCGGGACTTTCTCGGGACATTGGGGCGAGTCCACTGCGTATAATACCACACTTGTTGATGCCTTCGCTGTGAATCTACAACCTTCCTAGTCGTGACGGTGAAGAAGACTCTTGGAATGGAACTAGTTTCTGCTCTTCTGTCCCTCAGGCGCCGCTGAACTCCACCTCGCTGCACAACTACCACCGCGGGGTCCAGATGGGCTGCTGGGGCCTGGTGATTTATGCGGCCACCGCTGCCGTCTGCTCAGGTAGGTCCCACCCAGGCTACGCCGCTCATGGTAGTGACTCGCTGCTTCTCCAGCTCTCCTGCAGAAGTATCTGGACAACTTCAACCTCAGCATCAAGGTCATCTACATCCTGGGCACCCTGGGCTTCGCTGTGGGCACGGCGGTGATGGCCATCTTCCCCAACGTCTACGTGTCCATGGTCATGATCAGCAGCATGGGCATCATCTCCATGAGCATCTCCTACTGTCCCTACGCCCTGCTGGGCCAGTATCACGACATGAAGGAGGTGAGGGTCTTCACGGCTCCTGTGGCGTTCCCGTCTCCTGAGGTTCTTCTTCTCTACGCAGTACGTCCAGCACAGCCCAGGCAACTCCAAGCGAGGCTTCGGCATCGACTGCGCCATCCTGTCCTGCCAAGTGTACATCTCCCAGATCCTGGTGGCGTCGGCCCTGGGCGCGGTGGTGGACGCGGTGGGCTCGGTGCGGGTCATTCCCATGGTGGCCTCGGGCGGCTCCTTTCTGGGCTTCCTCGCTTCCTGCTTCCTCGTCATCTACCCAGGATCCGGTGGAGACGGCGAGAGTGCGCGGTCAGAGCTGAGCAGGGCGTTGACCGCCTCCAGCCACGGGGACGGCAGCGGCGCGGAGAAGCCCACCTTCCTCAAGCTCACCCGCAAAGGTGCCGCCACCACCACAACGTGCGACGTGGAATGTGAATCCGCTTTGTGAATGTGATCCGATCATCAGCAGCATTCCCGGTGGATGGAGTTAAGGGGGGGCCGAGCTTTGTGTCTGTCACAGTCCCTCTGGGCTACAGTAGATGTCTCTTCCTCTCAGGGCCACCAGGGGGCGACTGTGAGCGCTCTCCTCAGAGGAAAGAAAGAGCTATGTATAGTTACTCTCTCTCTCTCTTTCTGTCTCTTTTTCAGTCTGACTCTCTCACTCTATCTCTCTCTCTCTCTCTTTCTCACTCTGTCTCTTTCTCTCTCTCTCTCTCTTGCTCTATCACTCTCTCTCTGACTCTCGCTCTCTCTCTCTCCCTCTGTCTCTCTCTCTCTTGTTATGTTTCTCTATCTGTCTCTTCTCTCTCTCTCTCTCTCTCGCTGTCTGTCTCTCTGTCTGTCTCTCTGTCTGTCTCTTTCTCACACTCTGTCTTTATCTCTCTCTCTTTCTCACTCTCTGTCTTTTTCTCTCTCTCTCTCCCGCCCTCTTTCAATGACAAGCACTTCTCTTGCACTCTTCCAGTTGTATCTCATCCCTCATAAGGTCTTACCTCTAAGTCTAATATTTTTCAGACATTAATAATTGGTGCAATAACTACCTGACTTTATTTCATCAGCGTTAAACGGGTGAACGATGGAAATCCACTTACTGAAAAAAGCCTGAAGATGTCCTTATGTTCGATAAAGTCCTGTTTAGTTGATATAATTCTTTAAAATTTGCATAAAACGACATGTTTTACAAAATATTTTGTTAGAACTAATCATTCTAGCAATGAGAAGACCTCATTTATTTTTATTACTGTCATCAGTTCGTTTTCAATCAAGCTATTTTTATAACATATAAAATATACGGTGAGCTATATGAAGTTAAGATATGTTTAGACGAAATCATTGATTAGATTTCAGAGAGGACAGGATTGATTCTTTATTTCTTCATAGACTGAATTGATTTGTAGGTGATTTATAATATTTGAGTAAAATCACTGAAGCCATGAACTGCTGGAGATTTGAATAAGCTGATATTACAAGCAATGCTGTGGAGAGGAACCACGTGCCTGGATCTGAACTGAAGTGCTTTACTCGCTCCTTTCCATCGGCGCCCGGATGCTGATGCTGGTCAGTGCTGGACCGGACAATGGAAAGACTTCTGACCTTCCAGAGAATTAAGACAGAAGGATTAGCCGTGACGCAGGAGATCTGGTCTGCCTTTGCGATGCACTTCTCACACTCACGTGCTATTGCTCGCGGAGACTAAAGCAAGAGAGAGTTTGCTCTCCACAAGAGACACTTATTCTCACCGCACGCTGTGTGTTTTCTGGCTCCGCTGACCGACTGAAGGTCTGATTTTATTACCTGATCATGATGCTGCATGAGATCCAGGACTATGCACACACACACAAACACACACACGTTAAACCAAACCTGAGGAGAACCGGACGTTCTTCTGAAGACTGAAGGATGTGGAGCTTCCTGCAAAAAACATTGAATGTACCTTTTATTTCTCTCTTGGTTTCGAGACTCCGAGTCGCATCAAACTTGCACAGAATTGAATGGAATCACAAGCGCGCATTAGAAAAGCGGTGTATTTATTTTTTAGCACTATATTCTATTTAATATGTAGAGAGAACAATATATTTACTGCTTCTGCTGATGTGCGTGTGTGTGAGTGTGTGCATGTGCGCGGCCGTGTGTGTGTGTGAGCGAGATACAGGAAAAAGCGCACTGTACTGTATTTTATGCCTTGTCACTTACAGGTGATGTACAGTAGTGGTGGATCTTCTAGCTCTGTATATAGAGGGATGTACATACGCCTGCAGATGTAGAGGACTGAGAAACACTGGACTGATGCACCTTAAAAGACTCTCAACCAAAGACCCTCGACTCTGTGTGTCTGCTTCTTTCACTCTTTGTTCTGCTGATTTTTTTGAGCGAGTGTTCACCGGATTGAGATTGAGCAAATTACAACCACCACCACATATTTCAACTGTAAATGTAACCAGGCAGTGTTTTTCTAAAGCGCTACACACACACAGAGAGAGAAACGAGTTTAACACTAACTCTGACTGAGAGCAGCCAATGAAAACCCTGATGATGAACAAGAGATAAGGAGGTCCGTCTCATCTGACATTCCAATGATCTGAAGCAACGTCATCTCTTTCCGGTTTGGTCAAGAAGCAACTGTGTTTTTAATCAGTAATCTACAAAAGTGCTACAGTAATCTAGAACAGTGTTGCAGTAATCTAGAGTATCACAGTAATATTTATCTTCATAGATTTTAAGATTTACATTTTAAAACTTGACACAAGAGTATTTGTCATTAATCTCATATCGTTATTGAATTCAAATGGTTTTTTTCATTTGAAAATTTACTTTGGAAATGAACACATGTGAAAAGGAGATTTTGCCAATTTTATTTTGGAATATGTGTAAACATGACAAAAGGATAAACACAAAAATGAATTAAAAGACGCACTTGTGTAAAACTGTGCCTCTAAAGCAATTGTGCGATTTTAGCGCCTTCTTCAGGTCACATCTCAACACTGCAGCGATGGAGAGTGATTTGTTTGGTTGCCAAAAGGAATTACTGCTCTACCGCCTCAAAATAACTAAAACATATAAGTTGTCACTTTTACTATTATGAATATGACTATATTAAACACACGTGTGCATTTATTACATATATTGCCGAGCCACAGTAATCGGCACACTGTGTTATGAGGCTGTCGCCGTTTGTTTCAGTACCACGGACAGCGGCGTCAGGAAGTGGTCTAGCGCAGAGGCTTTAGCACCGCGGACAGCGCCGCCACACGCTCGCAAACGTTCTTACCAGCCCAGGATTCTCTCTCTCTCTGTCTCTGTCTCTCTGACTCTCTCTCTCTCTCTCACTCTGACTTTCTCTCTCTGTCTCTCTCTCTCTCTCTCTCTCTCTCACTCTGACTTTCTCTGTCAGTCTTCTAGAATCTCCTCTGTGCTGTTTTCCTTGTGTTTGCGCTGCTTCTTCAGGCTGTTCTTCACTTTTTCTTGACTTGTTCTTCACTTGTTCTTCTGCTCTGTCTGTCCTGCGGTTGATGCTGATGAGACGCCGTTGAAAGCATCACGATGGTCCCCGGCTCGACTTGACATTAAGAGGCATGACCGCGTGAGTGACGTGTAGTAGTATCATAATGAGCAATATTCCATCTGTCCTGCGCGTCTGAATTTTTCATGAGGCACGCGAATGCGGCGCAGTGGGATGAAGCTCTGCGGCAGTAATGAAGAGAGTGTGCACGGGCCTTTCTCTTCCTGATCTGATCTGTCGTTTCGCTCCCTGCAGGGATGAAAAGCTACAAATGAGACCTGAAACCTGCTGAGTTCTTCTTTCTTCCAACCATCCGAGCTGCATCTAATGCCAGTAACAGCGTGTGTAGAAGATTTGGGATCGTTTGTGGATTACTCTTTATTTCTTAAAAGTTTAGTATGGTGAGAATTTAGCAACATGTTAAAGCCAGAAAACGATTAAAGAACATTTTTAAAATGTAATACGTAGTTTAAAATATCACATAATTTCTCTATGTTTTTGAACGATGTAAACGAAAAAAACAATTTAACAAGTTTGTGACGAGTCTTTCTGCTCGTCACCACCTGTTATTCGTTGTCTCTATGTGTTGCGTGTCACTCACGGACTTCAACCCCCATCATTCCCTGTGCACTATGTTTCCTTGTTTGTGTCAGTGGATGTAGTCACGTGATTTGTCGGTTTCACCTGTTGATCATTTGTACCTCGTTTGCGTTAATATTTAAGTATCACCAGTCCCATTGTTTCTTGTCGGTCAATGTCGTTACACCAGAGAGTTTATGTTCCAGAGTTCTGTTCCCAGTGTTCCCGAGTTGGTGTGTATATGTATGTGCGTCATCAGTAAAGTCCCGTTTTATGTTCACCACGATCTCCGGCTCCTGTCTGCACCGCAGAACGTGACAAAATTAAAAAAGCTATATAGCAAACTTGAGTGTCACAGTAATCTAGAAGGGATAGAGTAATCTAGAAGGGATACAGTAATCTAGAAGAGTGTTACAATAATAACGAAGTGTTACAGTTTTCTAGGAGAGTAACAGTAATCTAGAATATAGTTACAATAATCTAGAATATAGTTACAGTAATCTAGAAGAGTGCTACAGTAATCTAGAAGAGTTCTACAGTAATCCTGAAGAGTGTTACAGTAATCCTGAAGAGTGTTACAGTAATCTAGAAGAGTGTTACAGTAATCTAGAGAGTTGCAGTAATCCAGAAGAGAGTTACAGTAATCTAGAAGAATTGCAGTAATCCAGAGGAGATTTACAGTAATCTAGAAGTGTTACAGTAATCTAGAAGAGTTACAGTAATCTAGAAGAGTTACAGTAATCTAGAAGAGAGTCACAGTTATCGAGAGGAGAGTTACAGTAATCTATAATATTACAGATGCAAGTGTGATGTTAAAAATTTTAGACATGTTTTGATCATGGACTAAACAATAACTGAATTGTGCTGTAAGTTAATGCAAATCAGTAGGGAGAGAAATGTAACTAGTATGATTATTGAGAACCAGCTTTAAATGCAAGTTTGGCAAGTTTGACTTTTCAAATGGGCATGAAAAATAATAACGCCTGACTGAGTGAAAGACGCTCAACACAAAGCCAGACACGCCAACTCAAGGACGCTCTGTCACCGCGGCCTTTCACTGGAGGAACTACCCATGATGCTCCAGTACAACACGACTCGCGCTTCAGTACTGCAAGAAACTCAGTGTCCACAGCACATTGTCACACGCCGAAAAGGCAAACACATGCATGGTGAAGGGGTGGACGTCACAGGTCTGTAGCAGTAACACACACACACACACACACACACACACACACACACACACACACACACACACACACACATGCTTCCCGATACGTTTTGGTTTAGTAAGATCAGTAGCTGGTTGGGTGTGGAGACGGAGCAGTGCATGCTGGGAAGTCTTCCTGGCGGAATGATTACTCATGGGAAGCTGTGAAATGATGCAGACAGTAATGGAAATGGAATATAGTCGGATAAAATGAAATAAAAGACATTATTCACTTTATTGCATCGCCGTAAAAGCATCAAACCATCATCAGCACTTCAGTGTCATCTGGAATCCATTTGTTAGAGAAGATGAGAAGATATGAGAGAGAGATCTGTCTGTCTGTCTGTCTGTCCGTCTGACTGTCTGTCTGTCCGTATGATTTGACTCAATTTTGATCAATTTGTTGTTGTTTTTAGCTTTCTCTTAAAAATAAATCTGCCTTGTCTGAAAAGAAATTAGGCTTATTGTGCAATTGAGTGTCACTAAGAGCAACCTTTCCGAAGCAAAAAGAACGTTTAATCAGAACGTTCAAACACCCATTAGTGTGTTTGTGTATGAGAGAGAGAGAGAGAGGGAGAGATAGACGGGGGGTGGGGGTGAAGGGGGCCTCGTGAACATCCAGATCCTGATCTCTGCGAACAAACTCTCTGAGTCGGTTCATGTGAATCAGTCGATCGGATCTTTCCCGACACAACAATTCTTTCAGCGAATCACAACCGCGGAGCGATCGAACCCCTCCCAGTCACTCCGGCGGCTCCGGCCACGACCACCAGCCTTCAGCCGTCACATGTCGAAGCCCGAGCGGGAGCCGCACGAGATCAGAGCCTGAGGAGGATGTTTGTGTCGCGGGTGAGGAACACGCCTGTCTGTCTGTCGCCTGTTGCTCGGGCGCGTCTGTCGCTCTTCGATGCGTTTTTGCGCCGACACCGTCTCGCTTTGTGTGTGTGTGTGTGTGTGCGTGCGTGCGTGTGTGTGCGTGCGTGCTTGCGTGCGGCGCGCGCAATTTTAATAAATGCATCTAGCGCGGTTTGAAACGCTTTAAATCCAGAAGACAGACAGTGTGAGTGTGTGTGTGTGTGTGTGTGTGTGTGTGTGTTGTGTGTGTGCGCGCGCGCGCGCGCGCGACAGCCGCCTGTTCGGTACAGGAAACTTATTTGCAGCAATTGATTCATATCAGAATGTCGATCGCTCTCCTGGGTGTGGAGCAGCTCAGATGTGTGTACGCGCGCGCGCGCGTCCGTGTGTGTGTGCTCGCGCGAGGGTGAGACGGCGCGTGCGTCTTCACGATGGTGAAAAGTTGTCTTCGCTGCTCATCGGCGCTTGTCTTCATGATGGAGCTGATGTTCCTTCCTGCTCGGAAGCTCTGAAGGTGTCGAGCATCTGACCTTTATCACGAGTTCCAATTCATTCTTCAAACGTCTCATGAAAAGAATGTTCAGGAGCATCAGCAGGAGTAAGTTCTCTAAGCTGGAGAAGAACCGCGATGGCAGCGGCGCCGTGAACCTGACGGAGACCTGCGGAATCACTGATGCTCCTTCTGTCTCGCTCTCGCACGACACGTAAGACGAGACGACCATTGACCTCTCTCTCTCTTTATTTCTCACTCATTCATTCATTCACTCACTCACTCACTCACTCTGTCTCTCTCTTTCTCACTCACTCTCTCTCTCTCTCTCTCTCTCTCCTCATCATTGTTTGTGTGTGCCGCTGTGCCAGTGCCATTTCTGATGCTGAATCTGTATTCCCTGAAGGCTCCAGCAACACACACCACACACACACACACACACACACACACCAAACACACACACACACACACACTCTTTACTTTGGCTCTTCTGGCTTCCCGGAGCGTTGTACGAGTTTCTCTTAAGCGCAGGATCATCTGTTGTTTTGTGTCACTGCCATCACACTCATTAGAACAGCAGTGATTCGCTTCTTCTCCGGGTTTATTTTGTCTCGGTCCGTTAAAGAGTTTAGTTTCCTCGTCACACATACGCACACAGTCACACACTCAGTGAGTCCCGGGTGTTGTTTTCGTCACCTCTAGATTTAGAATCTGCTGCGTCCGCTGCATTAATTCAGTGTTGACGCTCGTATCTCTTTACAAACACTTCAGCTACGACACGCTGAGAATAGACGCTGTTTTTCACACCGTTCCATGTTTCACGGTAAAATCACAATCATTTCAGTTTTTCTGTGGAGGAAATGACGATCAAACAGATGCTCGAGTTTTTTTTTTTTTTTAAATCAAATAACACCTATTAGTTTGACAGTTTACTATCACTTAATGGAATAATGGAAATCCATCTATAATGGAAATATGGAGAATTGGAATATGGAAATTATCCATCTATAATGGAGAATATAATATATACCCATTTATATGGTGATTAAACATGACTCAAAATCTGAAAATGTGGCACGAATATGTGCTTCACTGATTTATTGTAAACGTAAACTTGTTTGATTCCGGAGTAAAACACTCGCAACTAAAGCAGTGTGAGTTCCGCTGAACGCAACTGAAGTGTGTGTGTGTTTGTGTGTGAGTGTGTGATTCCTTATCACTTGAAACCGCTAACAGGTTGTTTTTGCTCAAGCAGACGATGAGCAGCGACGCCCCCTGCCGAGGACTCGGCCCCACCCCGCAGCGCCGCTGAAGGCTCGGGGAGCATGTTGACGGGCTGCCAGCATGATGCTGTTGGACTTGTGGCTCTCTCGCTGCGTTCCCAGCCTGGTGCTGATGGTCCTGTGCTTCCCGCCCGCCAGCTCCTGCCCCAAGGGATGCACCTGCCAGCGCTCGGAGAGCCCGCCGCACGGCCTCAACGTCACCTGTAGCCTGTCCCGCTTGAAGGAGATCCCGCCCGACGTCCCACCCGACACCCAGCTGCTGCAGCTGGACCGGAACCACATCTCCTTGGTGCCCGATCGCGTCTTTCACGGGCTGAGGATGCTGCGCAGGCTCAACCTGTCCCACAACGCGGTGGAGACGCTGGGCGAGGGGGCCTTTGTAGGTCTGGAGGGCTCTCTGGAGGTGCTGGACCTGTCTCACAACCGCATCACCAGCGTCCACAAAGACGCCTTCACCCGGCTGAGGGCCCGCGTGTTGGTGGACAACAACCCGTGGCACTGTGACTGCGCCCTGCAGCAGGCGCTGGGAGGCATGGCGCACAATCACGAGGCCGCCACACGGGTCCTGTGCCGCAGCTCCGAGCTGAGGGACCAGGAGGGGCAGCCGTTCCTCGCCGTGGACGCCGATCTGTGCAACCTGGCCAAGCGAACCACCGATTACGCCATGCTGGTGACTATGTTCGGCTGGTTTGCCATGGTCATCTCCTATGTCGTCTACTATGTCCGGCAGAACCAGGAGGACGCCAGGAGACACCTCGAGTACCTGAAATCGCTCCCGAGCAAGCCCAAGAAAGCCGAGGAGCCTGAGGACATCAGCACGGTGGTGTGACGTAACCGCGGCCGTTTTCTCGTTCCTGTCCGAGTCTGTGTCTAGAAGATGCAGGAGAGTTCTCCATGTCTAGGTGTCTCAGCGGTCCAGAAGCTTCCCGCCGGCGCCAGCAGGACCTTCTGTAGTCAGACCGCTCCAGGTGTTCAAATCTCAGGTGAATGTCAATTTGTGATAAACCCACCGACGTTTTGATGCTCCCGAGTTTTGTAAATCTCGTCCTCACTCGCTGGACACTTTTGGCCTCTTAACATTCCAAGCCAAGGCGCTTTCTTCCGGTCTTGTGCCGTTCTCTGAGCTTCTGTGAGTTGTAGAACACTCAGTGCCTGTGTTTCCGTTTAGTGTTCCGTGGCTGTCGTCTCTGTCGTACTGTGTTTTGATCCAGGCGTCAGTGAGCTCGGAACCAGCCTCCATTTCCACCCTCTTCGGAAAAGTTCCTCAAGTTGGTTACGTGTCCTGCCCCAGTGGCACTGAGATAAGGCTCCTCATCACTCCAAGATGGAAGAAGCAGTTGATACGTTGTTGATACATGAAGCATTGTTTAAGCTCAAAGCGGTTTTGTTGACAAGTACGTAGTTAAAGCACAACTGACCCTGCAGAGTCCATAACTCTGACCCTGCGGAGTCCATGACATTGATCCATGACACTGACCCATGACCCTGCGAAGTCCATGAACCCCAGACCCTGCAGAGTTCTTAACCCTGACCCGTGACCCTGTGGAGTCCCTGACCTTAAAGGGTCCATGACCTGCTTCATCTAGGGGTCCTGTGAAGACACTGACCCGGTTGTAATGTAATGGCACTTTAGCTTTGCTCGGACACATGGTGGTGCAGTAGGTAGATGTCGAGACCAAGTTCGAGGCTCGATCATGGCTTTTTGTATTAGTATGTTCTTCCTGTGTTTCTGTGGGTTTCCTCTGAGTCTCCGGTTTCCTCCTACAGTCCAAAAACACATCCGTCAAACGGAAGCACTAAATGGTCTAAATCTGCCTCTGGATTGCCCGGCCTTGAGGTTTTAGCTCCCTGCAACCCAGAAACACAAGAAGCTTAGTTTGGCCAAAACTCGCTTAGCCAATAAGATGTTTTTTCTTTCGGCCTTTGCACTGTTAAATACATTTGTTTTAACTTAGAATCAATTGTTAGACAGTTACCTCTGAACCTGTGAAGCATCACATGAAGATCAAGAGTGCGCTTGAACTAAATACTACAACAAGACTCTAGAACGAGACTCTAGATCGAGACACTAGAACGAGACACTAGCACAAGACACTAGAACGAAACCTTAGCAACGAGACACTAGAATGTGACATTAGTAACAAGACACTAGCAACGAGACACTAGAATGAGACATTAGCAACAAGACTCTAGAACAAGACGCTAGCTACAAGACACTAGAATAAAGCATTAGCAACAAGACTCTAGAATGAGACACTAGAGCAAGACCCTAGAAGGAAACATCTGCAGCAAGATATTAGACACTATACGAGATACGAGACACTAACTAGCACTTGACACAAGAGCAAGACACTGATCTGAGACCGTCAGAATACTTCGCATGATGAGACTTGAACTCTGGTTCCCTGGTAAACCGCGGCACTGAGGAGTCACTCGCTTCTCCTGCCGTTCCCTTCTCTTCCATGATTCTGCTGCTGACGCCAGGAAGCTCCGTGTAGCCCTGCCCTTTGGTTCCTCAGCAGGAGTCTCCCCACTGCTCTCCTCTAACTGGTGCAAGTAGCTTCAGTCCACTGGTTGTAGACGGAGCAGAGTGAGGTGGGTTCCTCCTTCTAGAGTTTTCAGCTTCTGACATCCAAAGTAAGTTCTAGTGTTGCAGTAATTGTTTAGTTTGGGTTGGGTCGAGTCCAATCAGAGCGCCACAGTAGATGACCAGCTCCACGTCCACCTCAATCCCTTTAAGAGGAAGCGTCTGTTCCGTAGCCAAGGACACAGAGGTTCTCTAAGTGCCTGAAACACTCCTCTCTCATTCTTCCGCTCGAACGCTGGTGAAGCTCCTTCCTCTCTGTGTAGCTCCAGCTCGTTCCTTCCATGTTCTTTGTGTGTATTTCTTTCCTAAAGGTCCTTTATTTTTCTGCACCGTTTTCGTGGTTCTTTAAAACCACTGTAAAGAAACCGATGGGGACTAGAGGACAGCGGTCGGAACGTAGTCACAGCATGATGTAGAGAACAAAAACTCGAATAAATGATCCATTCACCTGGTTTATGAGCGTGTGTGTGTGTGTTTTGTTTCACATTCATCACCTCTTTTTTCACTCACATTCCTCACATCTTTCTCCACTCCCTCGTAGTATTGTTAGCTTAGCAACATGCTAAGACGGACGCCATAGCTCCAGCTGTAAAGCACATGAGTCCAGCAGAAGGTCAGGAGCCGAGGGGTGGTTCCTCTGCACGAGGGAGGGGCTTGATGAGTAAAAGGAGCGCAGCGCATGAAAGGGAGCTGGAGGTGTTTTGTCACGGCTTCACATCTCTGACACTGACATCTGTCGTCTCCTTTCATCTGAAGTGTGGCCTATTATTCGCCACAGTGCTGCCCGTCAAGCGCTCGTCTGCGGCGTCTTCGTTTAGCTGCGTGGAACCAAGATGTTCTGACACATTTGGGGAGATTTCAACCTGATGATCTGCGCTGCTCAGTCGGGTCTGAGCAGGGGCTTGTGGGTAATGAAGTGCAGCTGAACCACCTGTTTAATGCAGCCTCGTTAAATGCAGGTAAATAATGAGAAATTTAGTTTTCTTTATCGAGTCATTTTTACTGGGCCAGCAGTTGGACCGATCTGGTGGCCCGGTTGGTTATAAAAGTACGTCCAGGCCATCGGGCCATTTATATTGTCGACCCCAGAAGTTCCTAATGACAGTAGTTTGACTGTTTATCACTTTGACTGATATTGTGTTGAGGAGTTGAGGGAATAATCACGAGAAGGCTGTTCTGCGCTCGGTCTCTTCAAACGGAGCTGCAAATCAAAAGGCCCAAGGGCAAAAGATGCAGAAAAATGTAGAGTATTAAACACACACAAAAAACATTCTTAATAAAACAAATTCGTCTTTGACAGGTGTCACGTCTGTCATACTGCGATGTGTGTGTGTGTGTGTTAGTGTGTGTGTGTGTGTGTGTGTGAGATGAATATCTGTTCTGGCAGTGCTGCTTCTCTCTCAGGTCGGTTCTCGTTCACTTATCATCTCAGATTCTGGAAGCGCAGACGTGTCTATGAAACCGGATCCCTGTGGATCCTGGAATCGCTTTTGCCTGTTCTAAAAATACTGCAGAGACATGTAGAGAAGATGATGTGTTGTTCTCTTCCAGGATGTGTGTGTGTGTGTGTGTGTGTGTGTGTGCGTGTGTGTGTGTGTGTGTGTGCATGGGTGTGAGATTCTTTTGAGTTGTGTCACCAACACTCATAGAAACAACAGACACTACTGATCTCAGAAATCTGCCATGTTTTACAGTAACTGAAGAATGTTACAGTGTTCTACAGTGTTACCGTGATCTAGAAGAGTGTTACAGTAATCTAGTAGAGTAACACTAATCTAGAAGAGAGATACAGTAATCTAGATGAGTGTTACAGTAAACTAGAAGAGTTACAGTAATCTAGAAGAGTTGCAGTAGTTTAGAAGGAGGTTACAATGATCTAGAAGTGTTACATTTATCTAGAAGTTTAAGTAATCTTGAAGAGTGTTACATGATCCTAAAAGATATACAGTAATCTAGAAGAGTGCTCTCTGTCTTTCTTTTTCTGCCTCTCTCTCTCTCTCTCTGCCCCTCTCTCTCAGTCTTTTTCTCTCTTTCTATCTCAATCTCTGTTTCTCTCTCTCTCTCTTTTTTCTCTCTCCCTGCCTCTCCCTCTCTGCTTCTCTCTCTCTTGCAGATTAAACCTTTGCGCGTTGTGTTTGTAGCTTCGCTGCTAGGCTAAGATCGTTACTGAGATCGTTACTAAAATAATCAGTACATAGCTGCTTTTTGAAAATTGTGGTGAAATTAATCTAATCGGCGATCTTAGAATCATAAATTTTTATTTAACTCCCGGAGAAAAGCTGCGGTTTCAACGAGTTTTCAGCGTCTTCGCACTCCGGAAAAAGGGTAAGATGTCTACACCTGTGGCTGTAGCCTGCACCTCGTGTCACATTTATAGTTTAGCTCTCTCTGTCGGCGATGAGGACTTTATTTGCGATAAGTGTAGAGAGGTTTCAAGGCTGACTGATAGAGTCGCGGAGTTACAAACACTCATCAAATATAAAATGAGCTCGTATTTTCCCAGAATGGCTTCAGCGCATCTGGAGTTGGTGTAAATAGTGCCGCGCGACTATGCTGTAGGAGCGGACTATCTGTGCTGTAGGATCGGACACACACACACTCACTTACTCAGCGGGAGTTTGAAGCAGTTTCAGAGTCACTAACACAGAACAAATATTAGATATATTATATACAAATTATAGAACACAAACCTGCAAATAAGACTATAGAAGTTTCTCGCTGGGTGTTACACTCTATATGGTCCGGGCGGAACATTATTCTGATGACATTGGTTCCGTGTCTGTGTGACATCAATTCAAGATGGTGGTCACCATTCATGTGAGTTTGTCTGCTGTATTCAGTGTTGGGAGTAACGCGTTACAAAAGTAACATATTACACTAATATATTACTTTTTGCTGTAACGCGGTAGTGTAACTTATTACTTTGTGTATTTTCAGTAATATATTACTCGTTACATGCAAGTAACGCTTGCGTTACATCAAATCTTTCACATTCAAGACAATAAATCAAACATTTAATATTTCCTGTTCGTAAATAGACGCGTAAGTCGTTCGCTGGTGGAGCGTTGTATTTTGTAACGCTGCACTGAGCTCGAGGTGTGCTCCTATTGGCTCTGAGATCGAGGTGTGCTGCTATTGGATCCGTCTGGCTTGCGTCACTGCGGCTGCCTACGTCACAGGGCGGGTCGCGAACTCGCGGAAAATCCGAAGGTACATTTGCGAGATGGTCTTATGCGCATTATTTCAGTTTTGTAAAAAACAAGAACATTGTGGTGAAATGCAACCTCTGTGTAAACGCAAAACAATGGTCGACATAAAAAAAGAGCACTAGCAATTAAAAACACCTGGAGCTGCGCCATTAGACCGCTCGACCTGAAGAGAAAGAAAACAGCAACGACAATGTCGTCTACACTTTATAGCCAGAAAGCAGGACAGTATTGCGTGGTTAGTCATTCAAAATGAATAAAACGGCACTGAACTTTACATAGTCATGTTGTGTGTGATATAAAATATACCTGAGTTATTCACAGAATTGTTGATTATTAGTGTTGCCAAGTGTCTTTTCCCCAGACATCCGGGCAGATTTTATAAATTCACGATAATGTCCGGTTTTCCATCTTTTTCAAAGGACCATTACATGTGAAACTTTCTATATTATTAAATTATCTATCAAATAAAAACGTGCCTGCTAATATTGTTCACTAATAGAGACATTATTATTAGATATATTGTTGAAGCTGGATTTTCCAACAAAATAGTTGATATTTAGAACTTCATTTCATATTATTAATTTATTTATTGTGGAAACAAGTCAGACTAAAATTGTTACATATTTAAGTTTTTACATATTTTTACAATTTTACATTTACAACACACACACACACACACACACACACACACACACACACACACACACACACACACACACACTATATATAGTTTAGCACCATTGAAGCATATTAAAGCATGTTCATCAACCTCCGAGAACCTGTCTAAAATTTGCCGCGCCGGTTTTCCTCTTTTTTGGAAATCAATTATATATATATATATATATATATAATATATATATATATGCACCTACAATTATAGACTATGTATTTTGCTTGGACAAGCCACAGTCCTTATAGGCTACATAACTATGCCTTCTACTGGATGTAGCAAATTACTGTACAAGTAAAATGGACGTTATTGTTTGTTACGAGTCACGAATTACTGTAAAGTATGGACGTTATTGTTTTACGATTAAATATTGTAAGGACGTTAATTTCGACTTGGTGAAAGTAACTTAAAAGTAATATATAAGTAATGTAATATATTACATTTCTGAGAGAGTAATATTGTAATGTAACTTATTACTTTTTACAAACAGTAATAAGTAATATGTAATGTATTACAATTTTGAAGTAACTTGCACAACACTGGCTGTATTATTATATACTGTACCTTTATAAACAATTACCAATAGGCAATTTAAACAACCACTTTGTAACATGTTTTATTACATTTATTAACAATAGTTTATCACTTGTAAAAAAATGTTTGTCTGAATTCACGAACTCATGGCACGAATTAGATGAATTGCATGTAAAATGCGGCTCAACTAGCGAAATTTCCGCCTAACGAAACGGCCGTCGGCACGGATTAATTTCGTAAGTAGGGGGTACCACTGTATATATAAAATTCTTGAAAAAGTTATTTCAGGACAATTAAATTTTTTTTTTCAACAAATTTTTTTTTTAGACTTAGATTTTAAAAATTTCAATCAGGCTTTATATCGCACAACAGCACAGAAACACCACTAATCACCAACGATCTTCTAATGGCATCAGATAAAAGGAACTTTTCACTCTTAGCTCTGTTAAATCTTAGCGCTTTCGACACTGTAGAGTAGACCATGACATTATAATACATAGACTTGATAATTACGTTGGGGTTTCTGGACACGCGTTAGAATGGTTTAGGTCGTATCTATCTGATTGCTCTCATTTCGTCCATGTAAATGGAGTCTCATCACCCAGATTCAGTGTTAAATATGGAGTTCCACAAGGCTTAGTGCTCGGCCCAATCCTATTCTCACTTTAAATGCTTCCTCTAGGGGAAATAATCAGAAAGCATGGTCATAGCTTCCACTGTTACGCAGATGATACACAAATGTAAATCTCTGCACGGCAATATACGGAATCTCAAAAATTGCTAATATAATAGATTGCTTCTTATTTCATTTTTTTCATCACTATATCGCTTCTGCGACATTAGTGATTGGATGACAAATAATTTTCTCATGCTGAACTCAGACAAAACCGAATTATTACTTGTTGACTCAATCTTAAAGACTGATGCACCTGAATACAGTCTTGAAATCTCATCCTCACCAAAAGTGAAAAGCTTAGGTGTCATTTTAGAAAGTCACGTGCACAACGTCTGTAGAACTGCCTTTTTTCACCTCAGGAATATCTCAAAGCTGCGTCACATGTTCTCCCGACCAGATGCAGAAAGACTGATGCACGGGTTTATGACATCACGGTTAGATTACTGTAATGGTCTTCTGGTTCTCCTGCCAAACTAATAAATAAACTTCAGTTAGTTCAGAATGCAGCTGCTAGATTGCTCACCAGAACTAAAAAGTATAACCATATTAGTCCAGTGTTAATGTCGCTACACTGGTTACCAGTTAAATATCACATTCAGTTTAAAATTCTCTTAATCACTTACAAAGCACTAAACGGTTTAGCTCCTCTATATCTCAGTAAGCTCATCACTTACTACGAGCCTACACGATTCCTGTGCTCTCAAAACTCCGGTTAGCTTATAATACCGCGAATCTCGAAAATCTACAAGGGAGGAAGATCCTTCGCATACTGTACTTAGCACCCAAACTATAGAATGCTCTGCCTAGTCCAATTCGAGACTCAGAATCAGTGAGTCATTTTAAGTCTAGACTGAAGACCCATCTCTTCAACGAAGCATATATTGACCTGTTATAATAACTTACAGAAAAAAATTAATATATTCATAGAGCAGGGGTGGCCAACCAGTCAGACACTAAGAGTCACTTTTTTGTGTGTTAGAGCCACAAAGAGCTGCAAAGAGTCACAACATACACATGGGCACACATAAACATCATCCAATTCCTTAGTGTATGCACGCACACACACAGACCTCTGCTCAGTCAGATTTAATGAAAATAACTACACCAACATGAAAATTTTAGTTATTTTTTAACAGTTAACATTGTGTGCATATTTGACTCATGTCATGTGAAAGTTCCTGAAGAGCCGCATGAAACTAGTTAAAGAGCCACATGAGGCTCAAGAGCCACGGGTTGGCCACCCCTGTCATAGAGACAGGATGCCTAGTTTAGTGCTCGGAACTGAATCACACCTGCACCTTCTAAAACTGTCAAAATCTTTAATTATTTTGACAGTATTTTTCTAATTCCTTTGTTTTTTCTTTTTTTTTTCACCAAGTGCCGTACGACCGGAATCTCCTAGGAGCATAGGGTTAATCTTTTCTACGATGCCTCCCGGACCTCTGTACACCTGATGACGCTGTTTACGTGGGGAAATGGAGCCGCCTCTTTCCCCACTGAGGAGAGAAACACCTTCCGGAACAACCATTAAAATGGCGCGGAACAACCAAAGCATTGATTTTGTAGTGTTAGAATGCCAGAGGAGACTGGCGTCAGTGAGCCGGGTTCTCCCCAGAGTTTGTTCCTCGTTAGAGAGGTCTTTTACCTGGCCACTATCCCACATGTGCTTGTTCACTGTTATTTGACTTTGTCTTGTCATAGTCTTAGTGATAATCATAGCCATTTACTCAACACCAACCAGACGATCAAATGAATAAAAAGCAACAATCCTCTTACATATTCACACGTGCGCTTTGAGACAGTTAAAACTGTGAAAAGCACCTTACAAATGCTCTGAACTTGAACTCTGAAGAAATGCTCTCTCTCTCTCGGTCTCTCTCTCTCTCCCTGTCCGGTGAGTTCTACAATCGATTCCTTGATCAAGACACATGAAGTGGTGTTTTATTATACCCTGAGTATGAACTCCTCCACACCTTCTTCGTTCCAGTACCATGTCTCCTCACAGCAGCAGACCCCACACCACAGCAACAGCTTCTGGACAGCAATGAAAATGAAAAATAAAACACATTCCATGAAAATGTGTTCATGCTGCTTGTTCTCGTGATTTACATTTGCTGTATTTTTACATTTGTATTTGTGTTGATTCGGCTCCATTAACTGGAACACTGACCCGAGAGGCTGAAGAGACCCAGCGGACCCCCACAGCACCAAGAGGTACACTCACACGCGCACCGCTTCCGATCCTCTCATGCTGAAAATGTAAATTCAGAGCTGATCTCTGCAAACAGAGCTGTGAAAACACACACACCATGACATCACTGAGAGAGAGAGATACACACACAGAGAGAGAGAGAGAGAGTGATGACTCTCACAATGACTCTCTCGCGCGCGCACACACACACATGGTGGCTGTCCTGGTCTCTGTCCAACAATGGCCGGAGTGTGGCGGTAATTAATTTGGGATGAAGCTCGGTGCGTCTCGGTGCCGTGGGTTTGTCTTAATGAGGCTCCAGGAGGCCGGAACGACACGATCTGAAGCTCCTGATCCAGAACAGACACACAGCTGCTGCCGACCACGTCAGAAACCCACATTATCTCCGGCAAGTCCTCATTTACAAGCTTCTGTATTCATATATTCTCTCTCTCTCTAACTCATTCTCTCTGTCTCTTTCTCACTCTCTCTCTCTCACTCTCTGTCTTTCTCTCTCTCGCTCTCTCTCTCTCTGTGTCTGTCTCTCTCTCTCTCTCCCCCTGTCCGGTGAGTTCTACAATCGATTCCTTGATCAAAAGACACTTATTCCAAAATGGGACTGTATCTACTGTGTTGTTTACAGTTTTTCTCAATCGCTAAGATACATTTTTTGAATGCTGCTCGCCTTTTCTCAAAACTCTAAACACAAACCCCATTTTTCAAGCTACATTCACGCATTCTCGCAAAACCCATCTTTCACCTCAAAACAGTTCAATCTGAGCCCAAAGTGAACTATGTGACCAAATCGTGTCTCAAGTACATCAGAATGAAAAGCACTAGTGAGCCATCAGCAAACACTACTCAGGAAAATGCAAAACACAACGCTCAGAGCGTGAAGCAGGAGAAATAAATGTTTTTGTTCACTGTAATATACAAGCAGATTACAGTTTCTTCTGATTGCTTAAACCGAAACTGTGACTCTTGTAGCACAATTTCTAAAACTATTAATGCGTGAAGCTAAACCACTCACCGAGTTAGCAAATCTAAAAGCACAAACACTGCTTTACACTCAGTTTGCAATTTTGTAACACACACATTCACGGCACAACACTCTTTTTGCAGAACTTTAAACACAATTCACTGCTTACACTCAATTACCAAATTCCCAACACACTCCTAGCAAAACTATACACATGTATTGCTATCATTATCACAATTTGGTCAACTTTCTGGCACACTTTCACATGTTAAAACTGTTTTAGATTATTAGTTCACTTTGCAATCAGCCTAAGCACTATACATAAGCCACAGGTAAGCTGTCTATGTGGAGTAGAATGAAGGAAGCAGTAAGAGTGAGAAGAGTGAGAATCAGAGGAGGCCGAGGGAGAAGACGTGGAAGTGAAGAAGTTGGAGCAAGAGGACGTGGAGTTGAAGAAGTGAGAGGGTTAGAGGAAGATAGATGAAGAGGACAAGAGGAGCAAAAAGAGGCAGAGGAGGGGAAAGAGGAAGGGTAAGAAGAGTAAGAAATAGAATATCTGATGACATCAGCGCTACTATAGTGGACCATGTCATCAACCATGGGGTGACCCTCACTGAAGCTGACCAACACGTTCAGCCCAATTTGAGCCGCTACAGTGTGGCAAGCATCATTAGGACATTTCGAAATCCACTTTTTGTAGATGAGGCCGATTACAACCTGAGTAAAACCAGGAGACGTGGCAGGAACATTATTGGACACCGTGCCATCATCAATGTCCCAGGACAACGTGGTGGTAACATAACAATGCGTGCAGCTATACGCCAAAATGGTGTTGTTCACCATCAAGCAGCCATAGGCCCAGACAACACTGACACCACACATGACATACTCACTGTTCACAGAGCAGAGCAGACCTGACATGTCATCATGCGGGACAATGTACTGTAAGCTTCTATAGAGCTGCTTTGGTCCACAGCTGGTTTACAGACACCCATCCTCCATCACACTCATCCTCCCTCAGTACTCTCCACTCCTCCAATCCCATCCTGGAGTTCTTCTCTCCCTGGTGCTAGAAAGTGTACGACTGTCATCCTCATCAACAGGAAGCCCTTTCACAGGCAATGTTGAAGGCAGGTGGAGATATTGACCAGGCATCATGTCAGTCCTGGATACGGCATTCAAGGAGATATTTTCCTGGTGACTTAGATTGAAGGATATAGCATTCAATGTGGAGGAAATTTTGTGGCCGGACCCAGAAAGATGACTAAAATGTAGGGTGATTGTGTTTTTGTGAAATTACTATGTTAGTTTTTTTTAAACTAAATTACTATGTTAGTTTCCACTAAATTACTAAATTAGTGGTTAGTTTACGCTGGAAGATGGCGCCGGTGTTGTTTGTGGCTGCTCGTCTGCTCGTAATGTTGTTGATACCCGTGCTGTTCCCGACGCATGCAGGGGCTCTGCTGATCTATGACCGTCAGTTTTTGTTATCACTTAGAAAAAATGTAATTGATCTCAGTCTCTCCGATCTCTTTGGACAACAAACTCTGCCTCCGCGTTTGACGGGTATTCCCGCACACCTGATACGGGCCTCAGCCCTTCTCCAACTCCGTCGGCGGAAACGCCGTCGCGGTAAACGCGGCGGACGGTTGGAGAAAGTAAAGACCCAACTGGCTCGCTCCCAGTCATTCGCCCGGACAAGAGATGGACGGCAACTGCCATTCGTCGTGCCCTGGCGATTCCTGGACCCCGTTGGAGCTTGCCTAACACCGGTTGTGGGAGGTGGCGGGGATCTCTGTCCACGTCGGACGTGCCCACCGCGGCCGCGTCAGCGCGGAGTGAACCATCTGAATCTGAGGGTGATTCCACAGGGTACCTAAACCACACGCGGTGGCGAAGTTTGGTCTGGTGAACGCCAGATCGCTGTCAAATAAAACATTCATACTCAAGGATTTCTTCAATTCCCATAAACTGGACTTCCTCTGTGTGACGGAGACCTGGACTGGGGCTGGTGAGTGAAGCGCGTTTGTTGAACTGTTGCCGGCTGGATGTTCATACTTAAATTCTACGCGAACTTCTGGCCGTGGGGGGGGGGGGGGGCGGCGGCCGTTTTTAAGGATTGTTTTAAATGCAAACAATGCGCGGTACCTGCTTCAAATTCCAGCTTTGAAGCGACTTTGTTTGAGTTGGGTCGCTCAAACCCGGTACTATGCGCGGTGATTTATCGGCCGCCGAAATACAACAAGAACTTTTTAAATGATTTCTCGGACTTTTTAACTGAAATTTTGCCCAACTACGATCGTATTTTAATTGTGGGTGATTTTAATTTACATGTGTGTTGCCCAGAGAAACCGCTGGTGAGAGACTTCCTATCCTTAATTGACTCTGTAAATCTGTTGCAATATGTTACTGGTCCCACACACGAACGGGGACATACACTAGACTTGGTTCTTTCACATGGATTGTCTGTATCAAACCTGGAAATTGGCAGTAATGATTTCTCTGACCATTTTCCCATCATATTTGATGTTGAGCTGACCTGTGCTGCAGTGAATTCTCACGCACCTGCTCGGCGGTGTCGTATTTTTAATTCCTCCACTGCTGGTCAGTTTTCTAGTACATTTGACCATCTGTGTCCCATTTCTGAAACATCTACTACAGATACAGAGAAACTTAGCTCTGGCTTCCATTCATTATGCTGTACCATACTGGACTCTGTGGCGCCCTTAAAATCCATTGTACCCAAGACTAAAAGTGAGCCTTGGCTCAGCAACGTAACGCGTGAGGCTCGGCAAAAGTGTCGCAGGGCTGAGCGCAAGTGGAAGAAGGACGGGTTACAGGTCTCTCTCCAAATACTCCAGGGCTGCTGGCGTCAGTATCAGAAGTCTGTAAGAGAAGCTAGAAGAGAATATTTCTCAACATCATTAGCTCAAATGGGCATAACACACGTGTACTTTATAATGTTATCGATGCTGTTTTAAATCCCCCACAACCACTCTATCATGAACCATCGGTTGAGGCAGCTGAGAATTTTCTCCACTTCTTCACTGCCAAGGTTGTCTCCGCACGATCACTCATCACAGCCCCCAACTCTGACCCCTCAGACTGCCCCCCATCATCTGCCTTATTATACAATCTTGAGCCAGTGAGCCTTGTGTTTTTGGAGGAGGTGATTAGCCGCATCAAACCAGCTGGCTCACCTACAGATGCCATCCCTCCTCGTCTTTTTAAAGAGATCTTCCCCAGTATAGGGCAGACCGTTTTATCCATCATTAACAGTAGCCTTGAATCCGGGGTGGTCCCCACAACTTTTAAACATGCAGTAGTGCAGCCCCTGCTGAAGAAACCAGGGCTTGATCAAGGGGTCCTGGATAACTTTAGGCCCATTTCCAAGCTGCCCTTCATTTCAAAAATTTTAGAGAAGATAGTATATGGGCAGCTGAAAGCTTTTTTAGATCAACAAAACATTTTAGAAATTTTTCAATCCGGTTTTAAATCCCAGCATAGCACAGAATCAGCACTTTTAAGAGTTTACAATGATATACTCATGACAACTGATGCCGGTGACCCTACAATCCTCGTACTGCTGGATCTCACTGCGGCATTTGATACAGTGGACCACAGTATTTTAATTTCCCGTCTGCAACAGTTAGTGGGCATCCGTGGTGTAGCCCTGAAATGGTTTGAATCTTATCTGGCAGATAGAACTATGTGCGTGAACCTCGGCTGCCATGATTCGTCGACGGCTCCACTACGTTATGGCGTACCCCAGGGGTCAATTCTGGGACCTCTGCTTTTTTCATTATATCTTCTTCCGCTGGGTTCAATCCTCAGAAAGCACTGTATCTCATTTCACTGCTATGCTGATGATTGTCAAATTTATTTACCTCTAAGGAAAGATGACTCCACCCCTTTAACCTCGCTGCTGTCTTGCCTCGAAGACATCAAAGACTGGATGAGCTTAAGTTTTTTAAAGTTTAACTCGAAAAAAACAGAAGTTATAGTGTTTGGTCCGAGTAGTTCTGGGAAGTGCTCCCTAGTGGACCTGGGTTCCTTGACCCAGTTCGAGAAGCAGGTTGTCTCGAATCTGGGATTCAAGATGGACAGCGATCTAAAACTTAACGTCCAAATTAGCTCAGTGGTTAAGTCTAGTTTTTTCCATCTCAGACGCCTGGCAAAAGTGAAGCCTTTTGTGACACAGCAGCATTTTGAGATGCTAATCCATGCCTTCATCACATCACGGCTGGATTATTGTAACGCATTATATATCGGTGTCAGCCAGACTTCACTCGCTCGCCTCCAGCTGATCCAGAACGCAGCGGCCCGTCTTCTGGTTGGCGCGCGCAAACGGGAGCATATTACGCCCATCTTGGCCTCCTTACATTGGCTTCCAGTACACTACAGAGTGCATTTTAAAGTCCTTTTGTTTGTTTTAAGTCCCTAAATGGCCTAGCCCCTTCGTACCTTACAGAGCTGCTCACTCCCTTTGTTCCGGTCAGATCGCTCAGGTCAGCAAATCAGCTGCTCCTGAGAATTCCTGCATCTAAGCGGAAACTCCGGGGTGACAGGGCCTTCGCCGTGGCTGCACCCACTCTTTGGAACGCCCTCCCACTCTATATTAAACAAGCCCCATCATTACCTGTTTTTAAGTCACATTTAAAAACACATTTTTATTCTCTGGCTTTTAATTCTGCTTGAGGTCATGCATGTTTGTCGGGTTTCTTTCTTCCTTATAATTATTCTTAACTCGTGTTTTTATTGATATATCATTTCTGAACTGGCATTGTTTGTGTACAGCACTTTGGTCAACGTGAGTTGTTTTAAAGTGCTTTAGAAATAAAGCTGATTTGATTTGATTTGATGTTGTGTTCAGACTTTCTCTTGGTTTTGATGAGTGTGAATAAACACCAATACTTGGAGTTTGGATCCTTGTATGTTTACATGACACTATGACAAAATTATGACCTAAAATTGACATGAAGACAGAAAGCAAAAGCCAGATGTGTTTTGAATTTATACCATCAGTGTGCAGTCGTTGCATTGTGTGCTTAGTAGATGATGGCTTGTGTGTTTTGATTGACACGAAAACACAATTTTTACGAATGTGTGAAGAGTTACAGTTTTTTCTGATTGCTTAAACCCAAACTGTGATTCTTGTAGCACAATTTTTAAAACACACGACACATTCACGGCACAACACTCTTTTTGCAGAACTTTAAACACAATTCACTGCTTACACTCAATTACCAAATTTCCAACACACTTCGAGCAATTTAAACACTAGTATTGCTATTACAGTTTTTTTCTGATTGCTTACAGTTTTTTCTGATTGCTTAAACCCAAACTGTGATTCTTGTAGCACTATTTCTAAAACTATTAATGATTATAGCAAAACCACTCACCGAGTTTGCAAAACTAAAAGCACAAAAACTGCTTTACACTCAGTTTGCAATTTTGTAACACACACTTTTTTTGCACAACACTCATTTTGCAAAACTTTAAACACAATTCACTGCTTACACTCAATTACCAAATTTCCA
>CM051498.1:8855809-8880750 GCA_028031935.1 Paedocypris micromegethes
TTAATTCCTCCAAATAATGCTCTTTATAACGGGAATTAAGTACAATCGCTATGAAGTGCAGAGGATTCGTGCGCGAACAGACTCTAAGTGCGGACTTTTCATAGTTTTTACCGTGGTCCGTATCTACCACTTTGGGCACTTTAGCGCTGCGATAAAAGTAATAAGATGCATCAGATGAGTGAATGTCGCGTGGAGCTTGTGATCTGCGCTGCGCTATATGCCGCCACTGTTCGCGTGCAGCTCTCGCGGTCTCTGCTTACGTTATCAACTTTTCGGCCGTGTTGTTTCGGTGAAAAAAGTGTTTCGGCCGAAAATGCCCTTTTTGGCCGAAGATTCGGTGCACCCCTAGTGTGTGTGTCTGAGTGTATGTATGTCTCACTAACTCTAAACAGAGTCTCCTCAAGTCCCGTGTGAAGAGCGACGTCCTCTGGTGTCTCTCAGTAACTACAGTGTGTGTTCTCCTCAGGGGATCCTGTGTGACGTGGTGCTGGTGGTGGAGGGAAAACACATCCTGGCGCACAGAATCATTCTGGCAGCCGCCAGCCACTTTTTCAACCTCATGTTCACAAGTGAGGACGAGTGAATGAGTGAGTGTGCCTGCGTGGTGAGTGGAGAAGACACACATGTGTGTGTGTGTGTGCGCGCAGCGAGCATGATGGAGGCCAGTAGTCACGAGGTGGAGCTGGGCGGAGCCGATCCTGAGATCATCGAGCTGCTGGTGGAGTTCATCTACACGGCGCGGTGAGTCTGAGCGAGTGATGAGAGTGTGTGTGTGACTGACACACTCGCTCTCACTCTGACAGCATCTCAGTGAACAGCAACAACGTGCAGGCGCTGCTGAGCGCGGCCGACCAGTACCAGGTGGATCCGGTCAAGAAGATGTGTGTGGACTTCTTGAAGGAGCAGGTCGACGCCACCAACTGCCTGGGTGAGAGTGTGTGTGTGCTTTGTTAGTTTATAAGAGGTCAAGACAGTGTTGTTTTATTACACGTGTGTGTGTTCCTGGGAAACAAAAAAACATGTTTGTGAACGTCGTGTATTTGTTTGTTAATTATAAGAGAGTGATTGTATGTTTGTTTGTGTGTGTGTCAGGCATCAGTACTCTGGCCGAGATGCTGAACTGCCCCGAGCTGAAGGTGGTAGCGGATGATTTCATCCATCAGCATTTCACTGACGTCTACAAGTTGGACGAGTTCCTGCAGCTGGACGTCAAACAAGTCACACACCTGCTGCAGCAAGACACACTGACCGTCAGAGCCGAAGACCAGGTGACACACACTCACACACACACACACACACACACACTGACCGTCAGAGCCGAAGACCACGTGACACACACACACACACACACACACACACAAACTGACCGTCAGAGCCAAAGACCTGGTGACACACTCACACACATACACACACACACACACTGACCGTCAGAGCCGAAGACCACGTGAAACACACACACACACACACACTGACCGTCAGAGCCGAAGCCCAGGTGACACACACACACAGACCCTGCCTGCTCCACGACTGAAGCCTGACCACTGCTCCTGTGTGGGTGTGACAGATCTATGACGCGGCGGTGCGGTGGCTGAAGTATGACGTTCTGAATCGCCAGCGTTACATCACCGACATCCTGGGGAAGGTTCGGTTTCCTCTCGTGTCCAAGAACTTCCTGAGTAAAACCGTCCAGGCGGAGCTGCTGATCCAGGACAATCCCGAGTGTCTGAAGATGGTGATCAGTGAGTGTGTCACGCGCCCGCGGCCTGCTGGAACATCCCGCTTAGTGTGTGTGTGTGTGTGTGAGGCGGCATGCGCTACCACCTGCTGTCTCCGGAGGACCGCGAGGAGCTCGGCGAGAACAGTCGACCCCGACGCAAGAAACACGACTACCGCATCGCTCTGTTCGGAGGATCTCAGCCGCAGTCCTGCCGCTACTTCAATCCCAAGGTCATCATCACTCCATCATACACTCCTCCGTCATCTCACTCCATCATACACTCCTTCGTCATCATCACGCCATCCGCACTCCTCCGTCATCATCACTCCATCATACACTTCTCCGTCATCATCACTCAATCATACACTTCTCAGTCATCATCACTCCATCATACACTCCTCCGTCATCATCACTCAATCATACACTTCTCAGTCATCATCACTCCATCATACACTCCTCCGTCATCATCACGCCATCCGCACTCCTCCGTCGTCATCATCATTGCGCCATCCGCACACCTCCGTCATCATCTCTCCATCCAAACAAATAGAATCTCTCCATTACCCACCGTCCTCATGTGTTTCAGGACTACAGCTGGACCGACATTCGATGTCCCTTTGAGAAGCGCCGCGATGCCACGTCCGTGTTCTGGGACAACGTGGTTTACATCCTGGGCGGCTCCCAGCTCTTCCCCATCAAGCGCATGGACTGCTACAACGTGGTGAAGGACAGCTGGTACTCCAAACTGGGCCCACCCAACCCGCGCGATAGCCTGGCCGCCTGTGCCTACAAGGGCAAGATCTACACGTCCGGAGGCTCTGAAGTGGGTGAGTGTGGCGCTCGGGCGGTCAGCGGCCCGAAGGTGACGCTCTCTGTTCGCCCCACAGGAAGTTCTGCGCTGAGTCTGTTCGAGTGTTACGACACCAGGACCGAGACCTGGCAGACCAAACCCAACATGCTGATGCCGCGCTGCAGCCACGGCTCGGTGGAGGCCAGCGGTCTGATCTACGTCTGCGGGGGCAGTCTGGGCAACAACGTGTCCGGCAGGGTCCTGAACGACTGCGAGGTGTTCGACCCCAACTCTGAAGAGTGCGTCTGAACGTCACGCAGGGAGGCGAGCGGGAGTGACACGTGTGTGTGTGTGTGTGTGACAGGTGGAGGAGTCTGTGTGGGATGCGGGAGGCGCGGAAGAACCACGGCCTGGTGGTGGTGCACAACAGGATCTACGCTGTCGGGGGTCAGAACACATTGGGTGCGGATCATCTCTGATACTTCACAACATCTGGAGGGATGGAGAGATGGACAGATGAGTGGGTGGTTAGATGGACCGGGGGATGAAGTAAGGGTGGGTGGTAAACTGGTATTAACATGAAAACCGGTGTTGAGTTGTGTTCAATATCGTGGAGACCGTCACACACTCATAGTTTTTCTACGTATATAAACACTTTATTACAGTATAACACTTTTGTTTGCGTTACAACCTTTAATGGCGACACAGAAACATTGCTAATATAACACAGAAAGCGCAACAGACTGAATGAATAGATCAGCGCTGTTTCTGCTTTTTTGTTTTTTTTTTATCGAAGTTGTAAACGTGTGTTCCACGTGACGTTCGGATTCAAACACACATGCGTCTTGAAGAAAGAACGAAAGCATGACAACATAAACCCTCTTTCTGTCTCTCTCTCTCTTTGTTTGTCTTTCTGTCTCAATCTCTCTCTGTCTCCCTTTTCCTGTCTCTGTGTGTCTCTCTCTCCGTCTCCCTCTTTCTCTCTCACCTTCTCTCTGTCTCTGACTCTCTTTGTGTCTCTGTCTCTCTCTCACGCTCTCTGTGGCTCTCTCCCACACACTCTCTGTCTTACTCTCTATCTCCCTCTCTCTGCCTCTCCCTCTCTCATTTGTAGAATAAACGCCAGGTCTACTACTTTTAAAAGAAATACAGTATTAAAAACATCAAAGCTTATACAGGTTCCCCTTGCATCTAATTTCTTAAAATACAGTTACAATACAGATTTTGTGTACAAATAATATAGGTCTACTAAAATGTACGGTACGGTATCAATATTGTGACATAATACCGATACTAGAAAATATTGTGATAATGAATTTTCACTCATATGGCCCCGCCCTGAAATGACAGAGAGATGGAGAGACGGATGAATGATGCTGGCGTGTGTAATAATAATGAAGGCGGATGCTTGACGTGGTTCTGATCATGTGACCGGCAGGCGGCCTGGACTCGGTGGAGTTCTACGAGATTGGCTCAAACGAGTGGAAGACGGCGTCTCCCATGCCGTGGCGTGGTGTGACGGTGAAGTGCGCGGCCGTGGGCTCCGTCCTCTACGTGCTGGCCGGCTTCCAGGGCGTCGGACGCCTCGGACACATCATGGAGTATTACACCGAGCTGGACAAGTGGGTGGTGTCCAGTAAAGTGCGGGCGTTCCCCGTCACCAGCTGCCTCATCTGTCTGGTGGACACGTGCGGCGCCAACGACGAGGACCTGAGCTCCTCCCCCTACCCGGCCACGTGCCCTCTCTCGTCCACTCGGGCTTGAGCACCGCCACTTTTGACTCGAGAATTTACCAGACGTTTGAGAACAGGACCAGGATCGCTGCTGAATCTGGCTCTCTTGATTCCACTTGTTCCCCTTTTTTCATTGATTTTTTTGTATCCCACTTTTTAATGTAAAACTTTGCTTTGGTATTAGATAATTATCAGATAAAGGGAACGTTTCACTCTTAGTTCTGTTAGATCTTAGTGCTGCTTTCGACACTGTTGACCATGATATTTTAGTACATAGACTTGATCATTACGTTGGTATTTCTGGACATGCATTAGAGTGGTTTAGGTCCTATCTGTCTGATCGCTCTCATTTCGTCCATGTAAATGGAGTCTCATCACCCAGATTTAGTGTTAATATTTGGGCCATAATTGGGCCGCGAGCGCCACCAAGAGGGCCGCGAGAATATTTTTTTTCCCGCGATCGCGGGCCGCGAAGTCCGGGGAACAACAATGAGCTCCCCACCACTAGATGGCGCTGAGGTGTCAACACGCTCCACGAAGCAGCAGTCAGTAGCGGCAGACTTTTGACTGAAGGTGGAGGACGTTCTTAAAACGAACAAATGAAAATAAAAGTTACGACTTCAATTCGTTTATATATTAACTGACAAAAATATCAAACGTTAGCTTAAACAGCTTGACATCTTCGTTTTTCGCATGCAATTTTTACATTTTTTCAGAAAATTAAGGAAAAATCTGAAACCAAAGAAAATAAAGCTTTCTACTAAAAAGTGAAGATAGCAAGTGAAGAAAATTTAAAAAGGAAACGAAAATAAAGCCAAAAAATCTTAACATTTGTCTTGTAATAGACAATAAATGTTGTTACTTTTTCCTACTAGCTTAGAATTAAGTGTGAACGAATTTTTGTGTATTTCATATAGTTATTAAATTCAACAAGTCATGATTTGGATTGGCTGAAATAATGTGTTTTAATGGGCCGCGGGCATCTTTGATTTGGACAATTTGGGCCCCAGGGTCAAAAAGGTTGAGAACCCCTGCACTAGGGGACATAATCAGAAAGCATGGTCATAGCTTCCACTGTTACGCAGATGACACACAAATTTATATCTCGGCACGGCCTAATGAAATCTCAAAATTTGCAAATATATTAGATTGCTTCAGCGACATTAGTGATTTTCTCATGCTGAACTCAGACAAAACCGAATTATTACTTGTTGACTCAAACTTAAAGTCTGATGCACCCGAATACAGTATGAATCTTAACGGGCTTGAAATCTCATCCTCACCTAAAGTGAAAAGCTTAGGTGTCATTTTAGATAGCAAACTCTCTTTTGAAAGTCACGTGCACATTCGTTTGTAAAACTGCCTTTTTTCACCTTAGGAATATCTCAAAGCTGCGTCACATGCTCTCCCGACCAGATGCAGAAAAACTGATACATGCGTTTATGACATCACGGTTCGATTACTGTAATGGTCTTCTGGGAGGTTCTCCTGCTAAACTAATAGATAAACTTCAGTTGGTTCAGAATGCAGCTGCTAGATTACTAACCAGAACAAAAAAATTTAGCCATATTAGTCCAATGTCGCTACACTGGTTACCTGTTAAATATTGCATCCAGTTTAAAATTCTCTTAATCACTTATAAAGCACTAAACGGTTTAGCTCCTCTATATCTCAGTGAGCTCATCACTTACTACGAGCCTACACGACTGCTGCGCTCTCAAAACTCCGGCCAGCTTATAATACCGCGAATCTCTAAAATCTACCAGGGAGGAAGATCCTTTTCATACCTGGCACCCAAACTATGGAATGCTCTGCCTAGTCCAATTCGAGACTCAGAATCAGTGAGTCAATTTAAGTCTAGACTGAAGACGAAGCATATATTGACCTGTTATAATAACTTACAGAAAATATTAATATATCGTATAGAAAGGCTGCCTAGTTAGCGCTCGGAACCGAATTACACCTGCACCTTCAGAAAATTGTCAAAATCTACACAGACAAAATTTTTTTTTTTCTTTCTTTCCCTCCTCTCCTGAGCGCCAAGTGTCGTACGACCGGAATCTCCTAGGAGCTTCGGAATCATCGGTGGTGCTTCCGCGACCTATGTGAACCTGATGACGCTGTTGGCGTGGAGAAGTGGAGCCGCCTCTTTCCCCACTGAGGAGGGAAACATCGTTCCTGAATCATCATTAAAAATGACGCGGAACAACCAACGCACTGATTGTGTAGTGTTAGAATGCCGGAGGAGACTGGCACCAGTGAGCCGGGTTGTCCCCAGGGTTTTTCCTCGTTAAAGAGGTTTTTTACCTGGCCGCTATTGCGTATGTGCTTGCTCGCTGGTCTTTGTCTTTGTCTTTGTCTTGTCATAACCGCAGCCACTTAGTTAACACCAACAATCCAGACGACAAATTGAATAAAAAGCAACATTTCCCTTACATATTTACATGTGCGCTTTGAGACAGTTAAAACCGTGAAAAGCGCCTTACAAATACTCATTATTATTATTATTATTAATAATAAAAACTGTGCGTATGAAGGAAGTATTTTGCATCTAGACTGTTATTCTGATTATTTGTAGCAGGAGTGGCCAACCCGTGGCTCTTGAGCCTCATGCGGTTCTTTATCTAGTTTCATGCGGCTCTTCAGGAGCTTTCACATGACATGAGTTGGTGTGGTTATTGTCATTAAATCTGGCTGAGCAGAGGTCTCTGTGTGTGCGTGCATACAAGGTTAAGGAATTCAATGTGTATGATGTGGCTCTTTGTGGCTTTAACACAAAAAAATTGTGGCTCTTAGTGTCTGACTGGTTGGCCACCCCTGATTTATAGTATCTATTTGAACACAATCCGTTTTAGCTAGTCAGTTTGTTCCGCTGTAGAGATGTGAGTCAGGTTGACGGCAGGTGGCGCTAAAGTCGTTCGTTTTGTAGCAAGACGGGCGAACAACAAAAAAGCCATAAAGTCCGTAAAGCAGACAAAGATGGAGATATATTTATTAACTTTCGTTGTGTTTATATATGTACTTTTAAATATTGATGACGCGATCAAATGTTGGGTTTGTTGTATGTTGCTCGTGAATATTCACAGAGTTCTAGTCACGTGGCGCACCAAGGATCCAGGAAACCGACAGGCGACGTCAGCACAACCTCATTAATATGTAGAACCTTCCCGGAGGCGTGGCTTGGACTTCCAGTGCAGAATTAAACTTTGGGATTCGGCACGAGTTCCGCTCGTTTACTCCGCGCGCGCGTATAAAATGTGTGTAAACGCGCGACTTTGCTTCAGAGCGGCAACATTCCCGCGCTGAATGAGCTGTGAGGAGTCGCCGCTCCGGACCGGTTCGTTTACTCTCTTCTCTCTTCTGAAGTGTTATTGAGTTGTTATTATTATTTAACCTGATGTGTTCACACTGGAGTGACCGGGAGTGAGACGAGTGTTCTTCTGGTCACAGCATTGTCCATAAGTCCTGTCACCGAGGGTTTGAGTAATTCACAGTTTAATATTTACTTTAGTGTGTGTGCACCTGGATACGTGTGTGTAGTAAAACCCCGTCTCGTGCTTCGGCGTCTCGCTCCTCAAGGCGTGTCACACACACGCACGCACACTCTTCTGCTCGACAATAATTTACCAGATTCGCACAAGTTTGGCATTTCGGTTCTGGAGAAAGAGAACATTCTCCTCGCTGGACGTGTGTGTGGGAGGAATGAATGCGCGACTTCTTCTCCGCGGCCGCTCGGCTCCGTCAGGCAGATGTTTGTGAGGAACATGTGGAAGGAATCAGAGCACAACACAACACCATTATCTGTCTCACACACCTTCTCAATGGAAGCCACATGTTGGCTCCTCTAAGCGAGTCTACTCTACTTCCAGTCGTGATGGCGGACAACGCCCCCTCTGGTCTCCTGGAGGCGTGCTTGGTAGTGGGAGCGTCTGAGGAGCGTCTGAAGGAGCTGTGCCAGGTGTGTGATCTTCGCGTGCCCCTCTCCTCATGTGACATGTGGTATCTGCTCGCAGCTGCAGGGCAAAGAGCTTCCCACGGTGGAGCCGGAGGTTCTGCAGGTCCACGCGCCGCCCTTTGTGACCAGGGAGACTCCCGCCAACGCCTTCGACCCCGCCCCGGCCTTCAGCCGCGTGCAGAAGCGCCGCTCCTTTAAGAAGAGGGACCGGCCCGCGCCCGCCGCCAAACCTGAACGCTCGCCCGACGACCTGAGCGTACCTCAGAACATCGACCTGATTGCCATGCAGCAGCTCTGCTTCCCAGGTAACGCCGGGCGACGCCCACCGTGCCCCGAACCCTCCTGACTGTGTCCCCACCCGACCAGACGGTCTAAAGTTGACCCGCGAGAGCCGAGAAGACCTCTACCACTTCCTGGTGTTCACCGACGTCTTCGGGAACCAGACGCACGGCGTGGTGGCGCGCTTCTCCAGGCCGGTGCAGGTGAGCGTGGCGAAGGCGTGGCTGTTGCACGGATCCGGTCTGAAGGCGTGTGTTTGCAGAGAGACAACGGCCTCCGCGCAGCCAAACTTTTCACCACCCTCGCCATCTGCATCATCTCTAAGTACCCGTACTACAACGCCCTGCGGGACTGTCTGTCCTGGTGAGGCGTGTCAGCGCTGGCGTGATCCGCAGGGCGTAAGCGTCTCTCTCCCCGCAGCTTCCTGGCGCAGCAGAAGACGACCCGCATCTCGGACTTTGAGGAGCAGGTGAAGGAGTTTTCCGCCAAGCTGGTGCTGGTGCCCATCCCGCCACCCGGATCTCTGCACGTGGTGAGGCTGTTGGTGTGTCCGTCTGTCCGTCTGCCTGACTCCGCCCTCTCCGCAGGTGTTCCAGCTCCGTCCGCTGCTGATCCAGCTCTCCTCCAGGCTGGACGCCGACCGCCGCGTGCTGGACCTCGACCTTCACCTGCCCTTCCTGTGCTTCAAGCCCAAGCAGATCCTGCAGGTCTCTACCCGCCCCGCCCCGCCCTGCCCGGCGCTCAGTCGTCTGCTCCCTCTCTCAGATCATCGGCGGCATCCTGATGGAGCAGCGGCTGGTGTTCCTCTCCACAGATTGGTCCAGGCTGACGCTGGTGGCCGAGAGCTTCATGAGCTTCATCCACCCGCTGCGCTGGCAGCATCCCTTTGTGCCCGTCCTGTCCCGCCAGATGCTGGACTTCCTCATGGCGCCCACCGCCTACCTGATGGGCTGCCACACGTTCCAGTTCGACGAGGTCACCGAGGTGCGAGTGCCGCCGCCGCCGAGCCAGAGGTCACGCCCTTTAACCCCGCCTCCCTCGCCAGGAGATTGAGGATCTGGTTCTGATTAACATCGACCACGGAACCGTGACGTCCTCCAGTCTAGACGCGCTGGAGCTGCCCGTTGTGCCCGCGGCTGCTGGAGACGGTTTCCGACTGCGGTAGGAGATGATGTCACCGCGTCACGCGCCCGAGGCCCTCGTTACCACTTTGCTGTGTGTGCGGGTCTGCTCGTCTCCCGCTGTGATCAACGAGTGTGTGTGTGCAGGTGCAGAGCGCTTCCGCTGCACTTTGACCTGGAGCTGTGCCACGCTGGCACTCACATCGACATCAACGACCTGCGGGGCCATCGCAGACGCTGGCAACACCGACTTAACAGCCTCATCATCAGCCACAGTCTGGAGCTACTGCTCAACATCTTCAGGTGCTCCTACACACACGCGCACACACACACACTCACTCACTCACACACACAGGCACACAAACACATACACACACTCATACACACAGGCACATGCATACACACAGACACACACACTCTCTCACTCACACACACACTCGTACACACATGCACGCACACAGGCACATGCATACACAGACACACACTCGCACACACACTCTCTCACTCACACACACACAAAATCAAATTGTTTATCATGTGCATGAAACCTAAATGTTTAGATATACGTATTTAAAAAAATATATAAATATAAAAGAATAGTAATTGACATGAATTACTGTGAGTGGCACAGACGACAGGACGTGTGTGTGTGTGTGTGTGTGTGTGTGTGTTTGCAGCGAGGTGTGTGACTTCCTGAACTACGAGCACCGTGTATTCAACAGCGAGGAGTTCCTGCGCTCCAGAGACGCCGCTGACCTCGCCTTCTACACCAAGGTTCTTCCGTCTCACACACAGTGACCAGACGCTCCACTGATGTGTGTGTGTGTGTGCAGGTGTTGGACACACACATCTTCCACTCGTTCCTGCGGGATCGTCTGAGCCAGAGAAGCGACGCCTTCACTCGCCTGCAGCAGAAGCTTCGCTCTGAGACGCGGAGGTAAAGCCCACATGTTCTCCTGTATTTCCTCCAGGTCTTACACTCCACTAACACGTTCAGGTGTGTGTGTGTGTGCACGTTCTGTCCTGTGATTTGCCCGTCAGTCATCCAGGGGGCGTGTCCTACCTTCAGGCCCAGGAACGCTGAGACCCTCGTCACCCAGTAATAGAACAAGCGTTTAAGAGTGTGTGTGTGTGTGTGTGTGTGTGTGTGTGTGTGTGTGTGTTTGGCATGTTCGGCATGTTGACAATCACGACAGCAGAATAATGGCTCCTCATTTCCTGGACACTCGTGGCTGGACTGGTTGAACTGGTCTTTTCTTCTTGAGCAACATTAGAACCACGTGAAAGAAAAGCTGTGCAGTGAAACCCGACGCCGCTGTGTGTGTGTGTGTTCGGCAGGTTGAGGACCATGACCGAGTCGCCACGCAGACCCACCATGGAGGAGATGAACCGTAAGTTCACCCGGCCGGAGAGCGCGCTGACCCGTCGTCTGGGCAGGAGCATGCCAGACCTCGCTGACCACAAGCTGTTCGCCAGCCCGGGCAAGACCACCACGCCTCTGCCCAGTGAGAGACCAATCACATCCCTCTACAACATACTCGCTGGCCAGCACAATAATAACACACACACACACAACAAAACACCAATACCCTTCACACATACTAAACACACACACACACACACACACACACACACACAACTAAACACTAATACCCGTCACACATACTAAACACACACACCACGCACACACCAAACAGACTAGTACCCTACACACATACTAAACATACACTAAACACACAACAAAAAGACACATGTGTAAACATGTGTACTATATATATATATATATATATATATACACACACACACAAGTACCGTGTATATATATAAGTACTGTAGGTGTCGTTCTGGAGAGTAGGATGAGGAGCCTAATGCAGGGCTTCCTGGCCAATCCCTGACACCCACTATACACCATGATGTCTGCACAGATGAGCACCAGGAGTAACTGACTCCTCTCACTGCTCTGCAGGACAGAACGCTATAAGAGGTCTTTCGTCCCTTCGGCTATTAGACTGCACAACAAATCTGTCTGACACGGTCTAATTAGCACTTAATTTAACACTAAGCACTTTTTAATACTTTTTAAATACCGTTTTTTATAATGAAATTTTAATTTTTGCAATGTTTATTTATTTGTTCGTTATTATTATTAATATTATTATTATTATTATTATTATTATTATTATTATTATTATTATTATACTGTGTACAATTGTGTTGTGTGTTGCTGCCGGACACATGAATTTCTCTCTTGGGAAATTAATTAATTCATATATATATATATATATATATATATATATATATATATATATATATATATATATATATATATTATATATAATATATGTATGTGTATATATATGCAGTTGTGTATGTGTGTGTATATATAAATACATACACACACACACACACACCACACATATATATATATATCTATATATATATATATATACATACATACAATTTACAAATAATTCAGACACTGTGTGTATGTGTGTGTGTGTGTGTGTGTGTGTCGCAGGCCCCTGGAATCCTCTGAGGCCCATCACGACCTTCAAACTCCCAGAATTCCCTCCTCCCCTGGCCTATCACTACGTGCAGAACTATTACCACGAGCTGCTCGCTCAGCTGGGGCGGGCCATCTCCGCCGCGGCGCCGGACGACTCTGCCCTTCTGGCCCGCTACCATTACCTGCGCGGCCTGGTAAACTGGGTGGCCGGACACCCCGCCGACGCCCTGGCGGACTTCCAGAGCTTGTACAAGACGGACATGGACATCTTCCCGGCGGCGCTGGTGAGCACGCTGCTGGAGGCGCTGCCCGCCGAGAGCAGGAGGGCGTCGGAGGGGCGGGGCGAGCTGAAGCGACTAATCAGTCTGGTGAAGCGAGAGAAGGAGCGAGTGAAGCCCGACACTGTGACGGTCAAGCGCTTCCAGCTGCCCAGCAAACACCTGCCGCCTGACCAGTTTGTGCGCTGCGTCCAGGAGTCGGGCATGGTGAAGGACGCGCCCACCATACGTCGCCTGTTTCAGGCCCTCACCGTGGGTGAGTGCTGCGCCAGCCAATCACAGAGATAGGCGGAGCTCTGAGGGCAGATCGGTAGAGGGAGAAAGTGAGGTAGACAGACAGACAGGTGGACTGATAGACAGCCGGGCAAACAGACAGATAGGCGGACAAACGGAGAGTAAGATGGACAGAAAGTCAGACAGACAGGGAGGCAGGCAAGCAGACAGACAGGCAAACAAACAGAAAGATGAACAGGCAAACAGACAGACAGAGAGAAAGATGGACAGAAAGTCTGAAGGGCAGACAGACAGGCAAGTAGACAGAAAGACAAACAGACAGACAGAAAAACTGAGCGAAAGACAGACAGACAGACAGGCAAGCAAGCAGGCAGACACAGACAGACGATCAAACAGATGGGCAGACAGACGGACCGGTGGACAAACAGTGGAGAAAGATGGACAGACAGGCAAGTAGACAGACAAAAAGACAAACAGACAGACAGATGGGCAGACAGACAGAACGACAAGCAGACAGACAGACAGATCCTGATAGTGAGTGGGTGAATTAATGGAGACTTCATCAGTGCTGGGGGGAGGCAGTGAGACGTTGTGAGAGAGTGAGACTGGCTTTGGTTTGTCAGGTCTGCAGGACTCGTTCCAGTCCGTCTTTTACCTTGATGCGGACGGTAAGATCAGTGTGTGTGTGTGATTCTGCATGCTCTCTTCTAGAACACTCCGCCGCGCCGCCCTGTCGTCAGATGTTTGACCAGCGTCGCATGTGTGTGTATGTGTGTGTGTTCTTCACAAGCATGAACCGCATCGCTCAAGCAGTCACGTGACTCCTCAAAGTTAATCATCTCCAGTAATCACACTCAGATAATCTCAGCTAGATAGATCGATAGACAGACAAACAGACAGATAGGCAGGTAGATAAATAGACAGCCAGACAGACACACAGACAGACAGACAGATAGATAGATAGATAGATAGATAGATAGATAGATAGATAGATAGATAGATAGATGGATGGATGGATGGATGGATGGATGGATGGATATATAGATGGAAGGAAAGATGGATGGATGGATGGAGGACGGACGGACAGACAGGATAGATAAATAGACAGACAGACAGACACACAGAAGATGGATGGATGGATGGATGGATGGATGGATGGATGGATGGATGGATGGATGGATGGATGGATGGATGGATGAATGGATGGACGGACAGACAGACAGACAGATAGGCAGGTAGATAAATAGACAGCCAGACAGATGGATGGATGGATAGATAGATAGATAGACAGACAGATAGGCAGGTAGATAAATAGACAGCCAGACAGACACACAGACAGACAGATAGATAGATGGATGGATAGACAGACAGACAAATAGACAGCCAGACAGACACACAGACAGACGGATGGATAGATAGATAGACAGACAGACGGACGGACGGACGGACGGACAGACAGACAGATAGAACCTTTATTGAATTCAGCCTTGAAATTCAGGTGTCAGGCAGCAAACACACACAAATGCCTAAATTGAGTGACAAGAGACAAGCAACTTGTGTTCCACTCCTGATGATGATGATGCTGCTGATGACAATGATGTTGGTGATGCTGATGAAGGTGCTGCTCTGTCTCCAGGTCAGCAGAAGCAGGTGGACCCGGACGTGTTCCGTTTCTTCTACAGCTTCTGGAAGGAGACGGAGGCTGCGGCTCAGGACCTGGACCTCCCGCCCGTGGTGCTGGAGCAGCTGGAGACGGACGAGTGTGTGTACAAGCTCTCCTCATCAGTCAAGACCAGCCACGGCGTGGGAAAGATCGCCATGACCCAGCGCAGACTCTTCCTGCTGACCGAGGGGCGACCCGGGTACATGGAGATCACCAAGTTCAGACACATCCAGGTGACCGAGACACACACACACACGGTTTAAATCTCTCTCTTACTCTCTCTCTCTCTCTCTCTCTGTTTCACCCACTCTTTTCCTTTCTCTCTCTCTTACTTTTTCTTTTTTTCCACTCACTCTTTTACTCTCTGTCTATCTCTCTCTCTCTTTTTCTGTTTCACTCACGTTCTTTCTTTTTTTTCTCTCTCTCTCTTTCTTTCTTTTTCCTCTTAACTCACTTTCTCTCTTTCTCCCTCTCTCCTCTTTCTCTTTCTCTCTCTCTCTATCTTTCTTACTCTCTCTCTCTCTTTCCCCCACTATTTTCATTTCTCTCTCTTTTTTATTCTCTTTTCTCTTTCACTCTCTCTCTCATTCACCTACTCTTTTCCTTTCTCCTCTCTTTTACACTCGCTCTATTTTTCTCTTTCACTCTCTTTTTCTCATTCTCTTTTTCTTTTGCTCTCTCGCTGTCTCTCTCTGTCTGTCTCTGTCTCTCTCTCCCTCCTCTCTGTCTGTCTCTCTCCCCTCTGTTTTGCTCTCTCTGTCTGTCTGGCTCTCTTTCTCTCCTCTCTGTCTCTCTCCCTCCCTCTCTCTCTTCCTCTCTCTCACTCCCTCTGATGTGAGTGTCTGGTGCATGTGCTGACAGGAAGTGAAGCTGTGTTCTGCTCCGTTCCTGCTGCTGCGGATCCCGTCGCTTAAGATCAGGACGAGCTACAGGAGAGAGTGGTTCGAGGCCAATCTGAAGTCCGAGTGTGACCTCTGGCACCTAATGATCAAGGAGATGTGGGCCGGGAGGAAGATGGCCGACATCCACAAGGCACGTGTCGGTCAGGCGGCTGCAGGCGTGTGAGCTGAGCGTCAGTAACGCGCCGTCTCTTGCAGGACCCGCAGTTCCTGGAACAGGCCTTGACCAACGCGTTGCTGATGGACGCCGTGGTGGGCAGCGTGCCAACGCAGAAAGCCACTTACGCCGCCGCTAAACTCGCTTACTTTGACCGGATGAAGTCTGAGGGTAACGTCATCTCATGTTTGTCGTACACACGGTCGTACAGGTCACAGGGTCGTACAGGTCACAGGGTCGTACAGGTCACAGGGTCATACAGGTCACAGGGTCGTACAGGTCACAGGGTCGTACAGGTCACAGGGTCGTACAGGTCACATTGTCGTACAAGTCACTGGGTTGTGCAGGTCATGGGGTCGTACAGGTCACTAGGTTATACAGTTCACAGGGTCGTGCAGGTCACAGAGTCCTACGGGTCACTGGGTCCTACGGGTCACTGGGTCCTACGGGTCACTGGGTCGTGCTGGTCACAGGGTCGTACAGGTCACAGGGTCGTACAGGTCACAGGGTCGTACAGGTCACGGGGTCATGCAGGTCACGGGGTCATGCAGGTCACGGGGTCATGCAGGTCACAGGGTCGTGCAGGTCACAGAGTCCTACGGGTCACTGGGTCATGCGGGGTCACAGGGGTTGTGCAGGTCACTGGGTCACTCTTTAGTCAGTCTGCTCTGAGCTTCCGCGGTGAGTATTGGGTGACCGTCTGTCTCTCGGGGTCTGTGAAGGGCCCGTGATGACCCCCAGCACAACGTCAGAGACGCTGAAGCACAAGATCAACCCGTGCCTGGACCTGACGGCGCCGCAGGCCGTGGACGTGCTGCTCTACACGCCGGGTGAGGAACACTGTGTGTAGTAGCACGGCGTGCGTGTGTAGTAAGGCGTTGAGTGATGCGGGTGTTTCAGGGCGTCTGGGGGCGGCGGAGCCGGGCTGCAGCGGGACACCCAAGCTATGGTGTGGCATGAGCGACGGGAAGGTTCTGGTGTTTGACGCCGCCAGCTGGAGTCTGCAGCACTGCTCCGTACAGCTGGGAGCGGCACGCATGGTGAGAGAGGCATCATGGGAAGCGCGACGCTGCTCCCCCCTGCTGGCCACACTGTGTGTGTGTGTGTGTGTGTGTCAGAACTGCATGCTGTCGGTGAACGAGCAGCAGCTGTGGATCGGCTCCCAGGACTCCTGCATCTACATCATCCACCCGCACAGTGTCTCCTGTAATAAACAGCTGACCGAACATCACACTGAGGTCACCGGCCTGACCCTAGAGCAGCGAGACAAGTACAGGTCACACACACACACACCAGCAGAGAGAGAGAGTGAGAGTGAGAGGGAGACAGAGAAAGAGAGAGGCAGACAGACAGACACCGAGAGAGAGACAGACAGAGAGAGAGAGAGAGAGAGAGGGAGAGACAGTTAGAGAGGGAGACAAAGAGACAGACACAGACATCAAGACTGAGCGAGAGACAGGCATAGACAGATAGAGAGTGATAGATAGACAGACAAACAGAGAAAGAGGGAGAGAGAGACAGACTGATAGACAGACAGTAAGAGAAAGAGACAGACAGACTGTGAGTGACAGACTGAGAGAGAGAGAAAGAGATAGACAGACAGAGAGAGAGAGAGGGGGAGACTGACAGAGAGACAGACAGACAGAAAGTGATAGATAGACACAGAGAGAGTGAGAGACAGAGAGTAATAGACAGAGAGTGATAGATAGTCAGACAGAGACAGCGAGAGACAGACAGAGAGTGATAGATAGTCAGACAGAGACAGCGAGAGACAGACAGACTGAGAGTGACAGACAGAGAGAGAGAGGGGGAGACTGACAGAGAGACAGACAGACATAGAGTGAGATAGAGACAGACAGGTAGAGAGAGAGAGAGAGAGAGAGAAACAGAGAGAGACAGATTGACAGACGGTGACGTGTGGCGGCTGCTGTGGCGTGTTGCAGTCAGGCAGTGGCGTACTCGTGTAGCGCTGAGGGCTGCGTCATCATGTGGGACGTGTACTCGCTGCAGGTGAAGCGTCAGTTCAGCGTTTCCTGCGAGCGGCTGCGGTCGGTGCAGATTCACCGCGGCATGTTGTGGTTCGGTAGGTGACCGCGCTGCGCACGCGTGAGCACGACTGACCCCGCTGTGACCTGGCAGGAGCTGGCGACCGCGTGATGGAGGTGCGGCGGAACGGCTCGCTGCACCGGGACACGGGTCTCGTGGATCATGTGGCCAGCTCGCCGGCCAGTATCAGCTGCTTCCTGGTGCTGGACGAGGTGCGACTCACTGACCAATCACCACTCGCTCACATGTTACTCAGCGCTTGTGATTGGTGCCATTGCAGCAGGAGCAAGTGTGGGCGGGGCTTGCTGATGTGGGTGAGCTGTGGGTGTGGCAGAGGCGGGATCTAAATCGCCTGGTACTCAAGATCCAACTGAAGGACTGTAACGGCGTCACCTGCATGATCAAAGTGAAGAACCAGGTAACTCACTCGCTCATACTCTCACTCTCTCACTTACTCGCTCGCTCGCTCACTCACTCACTCACTTTCTCTCACTCACTCACTCACTCTCTAGCGTTTCTGGTAAATTACCGACAAACCGCCGTGTGTGAATATGGAAGGAAGATTGCCGGAATAAGCAACCAGAAGTTCAGAACGCAAAAACCTTTTGTTAAATTACTTTTTTTGACAACAAATAATAAAAAAAAGTTATGAAAAAAAAGAACGCGCAGCAGTAAATGACAGTCAGCCAATCAGAACATTCTGACGTCTTTGCATTTGTCTTGGACTAAGAAAAGCGCTATATAAATAAACTTGGACTTGAACTCACTCACTCACTCTCTCTGTCTCTCTATTTTCTTCTATACACCAATAATTGTGAATGTTTAATCTCTGTGTGTCAGGTGTGGGTGGGTGGAGTCGGAGGCGGGGCCAGTGGGAAGGTCTATGTCGTGAGTGGGAGTGGCGTGGTGGAGAAGGAGTTGTCTGCTCATGGCGACTGCGTTCAGGCTCTGTGTTCTGCTGAAGATCGTTACGTTCTGAGCGGCGCCGCTTCACGAGATGGGAAAATCGCCATCTGGAAGGTGGAGTGAGGCGTGTCAGCAGTGATGATCAGGGCGGAGCCATCGGAATCTTTCTCTAATGCTAAGAACAATATACACAGAGACTCACTGCGAGCCACTGTGTTATCTCTCTCTCTCTCTCTCTGTCTCTTTCTCTCTCTGTCTGTCTGTCTGTCTATCTCTCTCTCTTTTTCTCTCTGCTGTTCAAATCAGTACAAGCAACTTCATTTTAAAGTTTTTTTTAATATAACTTGTTTAAGAAATGTCCTTGTGTTTTATGACATTATTGTTTTGTGTGTGTGTGTGTGTGTGTCTGTGCGTGTGTCCTGTCCCTAGTGGCCACACCCACATACTCACTTTATTGCCATTTCCGCTTCAGTGGCCATAGACAAATAGACATTTTAAAAGGACAAACTTGTGACGTAAAAATATGTTTACGTTATTTTTGTATTTTTATATGTGATCCGAGTGCTTATCTTCTCGTGTGGAGCCGGTCAGTGGGATTCTGGTGTGCGTTATATTCTCATTGAGTGCGGCTTTGGTTGGTTGTCTCGTGTGTGAGAGACGATGTGCTGGTCTACAGATGTGTTTTCACTAGGTGCTTTAATGTGGATTCCACGGGTCTGATGAAGGAAACCGCTGTGAACATGGCAGCTGAAGCACTGGCTCTGGGTGGAAGCTCCTCTCACACACCAATGCCGGAGAATTACCGGAATAACTGTTCACACAAGCACTGCCATTCCGGAAATGTACCGGTAAACCACCATTCACACAGGGTTTTCAAAATACTGCTAATTTTGGTGACGTAATTAACTGGCAACACCTTTTAAACAATATGAACAAAAACCAATTTCATTTTTTTTGTCCACAGTTTGACCACCTTCAGAGCGTCTTTAAATTAATTGTGTAGGCAAGACATGGCTGGTGGGTCCATTGACATTTTTATGGCTTTTTTTTTTATGTTTGCTGCATTTTCTACAGCACACCACTTTGTCTTCTACCTGCCACTCTGTCTTTAGCCACCCGTATTAGCTTCTCTGACAGGTTTTCTGCAGTATGTCTCTCTGAAAACTCAAAGCAGTCAAATTGCTTTGTGAAAACTCGTCCGAACACCGGAAACAACAAAAAAAGTTTAATATTTAATGAAAAATTGAAAACATGCCAACCCATTTAAATAATATCCTAAATATGGGGCTCTACAAAGGTACGTCGGTAAGTGTGAAAGGGGCTAATGTCCATCTGATCGGAAGCAGACGCTGGTTTATCTTGTCAGCGCGGAGATTAGCGCTCTGTCGCCCTCTGGTGGCCACCGCGTCAAACCACAATCACGCACGCGCGCTCCCAGCGGATTTCTAGATTTCTCTGATTCATCTTCGTGTGTGTGTACAGAGTTTCACAGTCAGAAGATAACACTCACACTCACAGTCATACACAACAACAGGGCAAAACCAAGACGTGAAATTTAAACAAGCCAGAGACCCACTCCACACACACGGTACGTCTATGTTTCTCACGTTGTGTCTCTCTCTCACACACACAGACCCGGAGCAGTGTAAATCACATACACGCGCGCGCGCACGGGACGGGACGGGGAGGAGACAAGTGTGCGGCTGTTCGCGCGCGGGCGCCGGATGGAGTGACTGAGTAGGTGGGTGTACTGGGGCAGGGGGGCAGGGTTCTGTCCGTCAGCCATGTTGGAATGAAAGTGACTGGTGAAACACTGGATGTTCCCGGAGAATCGGCAGGACCGCGGGATCGTCGCGCTGAGTGACCGGCGGAGACGCGGGTGAGTGGAGCGTCAGACACAAGGACCCCCAGCGACCCCCACCCACACACACACACACACCCCTCACCCCCCCGCGGGCTGTGGATCATAAACCTGCTGTCGCGTGCGAGTCTTTCTGCGCTGAAAGTTTCATCTGATCTGAAGCTCGTCTGTTTGATAAATACTGCGCGTGTGTATTATACCAATACTGTGCGCGTCTAAATGTTCTTCGAAACGCAGAAGTTGTGTTTGATAGTATCTCTCTTTCGATCTCTCTGTCTGTCTGTCTGTTTGTTTGTTTGTCTGTCTCTCTGTCTGTCTTTCTCTCTCTCTCTTTCTTTCTATCTCTCTGTCTGTCAGTCTCTCTATCTGTTTGTTTGTTTGTCTGTCTCTCTCTCTCTCTCTCTCTCTCTCTCTCTCTCTCTCTCTCTCTCTCTCTCTCTCGCAGTGTATTAATAAAGTGAGAGAGTCGTGGTCGTGCGAGGGATGATTCTGTGTTCTGGGTCTCCAGATGTGGTCGCTGGGAGCAGGAGGTTGTTGCTCCGCCCTCAGGAAGACTCGCTGTGATGTGATTGGCTGTGACAGGAAGCGGCACATGTGTGTGATTGTGTAGTGTTGGGCACACACTGTGTATCAGGATGTCGCCGCCTTGTAACGTCCCTCAGGGGTCGAGAGGAACTCCTTCTTCCTCAGGACTGTGATGATGATGATGATGATGATGATGACCACGAATCTACACTCCCTCTCCCTCTCTATCTCTCTTTCACTCACTCTTTCTCTCTCTCTTTTAATCGTTTAAAGATTGTGATCTAAATTCTACTCCTCGCGGTCTTAATCTGATCTATGTCGAGCGTTTCTCTGTCAGTGCCTGTGTGTGTGTGTGTGTGTGTGTGTGTGTGTGTGTGTGTGTGTGTGTGTGTATGTGTGTGCGCACGCGCGTGCATTGGGGCGGAACGCTGAAGTGTGCAATCATTTGTCGTGTAAATGCTGAGGCTCATGATCTTGCGTTACTTCTGATGTATTTTGAAGCATCGCCTTGATTTAATGGTAGAAAATGCGCAGTCCCAGCGGTCACGAGCGCTTATTACCTGCGCAGGTATCACCTAAACTAGGAGAATGAGTGATTAAACACAACGGTAAGTCTGATATCAACTCTGACATTTTACTACCTGAAAAATTATTTTATTCTAAAGTGTGTGTGTGTGTGTGTGTGTGTGTGTGTGTGTGTGTGTGTGTTTACTGCGGTTTAAAGCAGAAAATGACACTCAGCAAACATCTACAGCTGAGGCCAAAATGATTAGCCCCACCTACAAAATAATCATTGTTTGATAAGTATTTCAAAAGTGCAGAGCTAATAATGTTGTCCTCAACTGTACATAATACTGTACCTTAGTATGTTTATTTTTATTACGTTTTTTTTTACAACAATACTTTTTACCCCTGGTGCTGATGATGTCATGTGTATAAGTTGAGTCACAGAAAGACGGACTGAACACAGTCAGACACTGATGTCAGCATGAGTCATTACAGACTGAACATGCACTCTCTCTCTCTCTTTTACCCTCATTGTCTTTCAACCTCCTCCACACCAAAAGACCCTCAGAGGCAGAGAGAGAGTGCGCGTGTGTGTGTGTGTGTGTGTGTGGTGGTAACAGAGAGAAGGAGGGTTTATTTGTCTCATCTTTTCTCTTTCTTTTATAGAGAATGTTTCTCTGTCTCTCTGATGTGTGACTGACAGACAGACAGAGAGAGAGGGAGACAGACCGAGTCACCATGCTGATGGGGATGGACAGATGTGAGGAGTGAGTGGCTCAGGTGGAAATGTGTCTCACAGATGGAGTGTATGATCGCTCTGTAACTAATAACTGTGTCAAACCACAACCTCCGTCACTCTCGCTCTCTCACTCTGAACCTGAAGAACTTCAACACTGAGAAAGAGAGAGAGAGACAGACAGACAAAGTGAAATAGAGAGAAAGAGAAGAGACAAACAGAGAGAGAGACAGATAGAAAGAGAGAGAGAGAGACAGAGGGAAAGACAGACGAAAGGGAGGGAGAGAGAGAGAGTAAAGTGGGCGAGCAGGAGTCTTTCAGTGTGTTTCTAAAGGCTTTTGTCTGGAGCAGCAGGCCGGATGTTTACCCCCCCACACACACACACACCACACCCACCACGACTACTAAGTTTCTCTTTGTCCTTCTCGCTTATTCTCTTATCCATCCATCCATCTATCCATCGCTCTTCTCTCTGTCTCTGCATCTTCAGCGAGAGATAACGGAGATGAAACACGGGGTCGCAATGACAAATTTGCCGCTTAATGACTTGTGGGGTCAGAGGTCAGAGGTCAGCAGTGATCAGCAGCTGCAGGCTGCTTGTCAGACACTGGGATTTGCATTTTAATGAGAACAGTGGCCCCGCCCACTCACTCCTTTAACTGGTGTTCTGACTGGACGCTCAGTTTCTTTTCTGAGGCCGAGCAGCAGCATCACCTGTCTGTCTCTATCTGTCTGTCTGTCTCTCTCTCTCTCTGTCTGTCTGTCTCTCTCTCTCTCTCTCTCTCTGTGCAATGCGAGTGTGTGAGGGCAGTGGCCGCTGGGTGAGGGTCAAGACACACTGCTGCTGGACTGCAGGTATGTGTGTGTGTGTGTGTGTGTGTGTGTGTGCATCAGCTGTATTTATCTTTAGGTTGGGTATTGTTTGTTTGTTGTATTTTATTGCACTGTTCTAGCGTGTTTTTGAACAATACCGCGGTTCACTTTGCTTCCGAGTTGAAGTCAAACTTACAGGGTTAACGTGAAGCAGTTGTGTTTATGTCATCCTTCAAAGTGTGTTCTTATTGGTTGACGCATCTGCCAGTCATTGTGCTGAGCCCCGCCCCTTTCTGAGCGTTAACAGTTTGTCTGATCAGGTGTCAGATCCTGGTGACCAGCGGGGACACACACACACACACACACAGTGTTGCAACAGTGGTTAGTGTGTGTGTGTGTGTGTGTGTGTGTGTGTCAGTCACTAACAAAGAGCAAAAATGAATCTTCTTGACTTAACGGCGGCGAGTGTCTGACGATGTTCGTGTTGCCACAGAAACGCCTAAACAAACAAACTCCAACACCGCACATATATCACACACACACTCGCACACACACTTACTTTAACGCACTATCACGATATAGCCTTCAGTTTAATCAGGTGATTAAAAAACACACAAATACAGTACAGAGAAGTACCTGCTGATGTGTGTGTGTGTGTGTGTGTGTGTGTGTGTGTGTTTGTATGTTTGTGTGTGGGTTTAATGCGCTTTGAACTTGTTTCTGTTTAGATGTGTGTATAATATTTACGCTCAGTAAATATGAAACGGAGTGTCAGTTCTTGCTTCTTCTCATCTGTTCCATTATTATGTGTGTTCACTTCACTGTGTGTATGGGTTAAATGCAGAGCACAAATTCAGTTTGGTCCCTAGTGGCCATATTGCCATCACCTCACTTTCCTTACTTTCCTTCCTTTCCTTCCTGCCTTATTATTATTAATTACAGATAAATAATGGACACATTTCTTTTTTAAAGACTTTTTTCTCTAATTCACATAACCTCTTTGCATTGGTCTTGAACTAAGAAAAGCACTATATAAATAAACTTGAACTTGTTCCGCTCCCGATAGTGTCTGCTTTTATTTCTAGAACATGACAGACAGCTAGCGCACAGGAAAGCCATGGCGATGTCACACCTGGACCCCGCCCACAACCACACCCCAGAGGGCGGGCCCAGGAGTGTGGGGCCGGAGCGGGGCCCTGACCGGGTCTTGAAGGTCTTCCATCACTTTGAGAGCAACAGCGAACACAACAGCTGGTCCAGCAACATTCGACATGGAGACGCCACCGACGTCAGGGTGAGACACCAGCTCACTAGCCAATCAGCAGCAGGGGGAGGAGCTAAGAAGGGCTGCAGCTAACGATTATTTTCTTATCGATTAATCTATCAGTTATTTTGTTTATTTATTTATTTATTTATTTATGTATTGATTTATTTATTTCGATTAATTGACTAATCTATCGACTAATTTTTTGATTATTCTAACGATTATATTTTTACCCAAACGATTATTTGTTCATAAAAATGTAATAAACATGCTATTTGGTTTTTAATTAACACTGTCTTTTTCAAACACAAATTCAATATAAAACACAGGGGCATAAACACACACACCCACACTGATTAAAGATAACTCCGCCCCTGGTAAAGTGTATTCAAAATCAGCCGACAACAAAGTGACTAAAAAACTAAAGCTTATCCCGTACAAAACCACATAGTACGTTTCAATATCACTTACAAACAATACATTTAGGCCAAATTAAAGACATACAATTTACACAAAATAAATTAGAAGTCCTTATATGTCCTAACACAAAATCAGGGCAAAATGAATTCAGTAAATTAAGATGCAAAATAAAATGTTCATCCTAAAAAAATGTAATCACACACAATTGCGATGCAAAAAAGTTAGTGTCTACACGCTCAGGGTTTTCTTTTTTTTTTTCAAGTTTTGAAATAATTTAAGGAAACACGGATCTTCTATATGGTTATTTATTTAACATTATCAACAAAATTATCAACAACTGAATTTAAAGCACAGTGAGCAGAGCAGTGACGTGAAGAGCATCTTGAGGACTAGACGGCGGAGGAGATTACACTGTTCCTCTAGAGCAGGGGTTCTCAACCTTTTTGACCTCGGGGCCCAAATTGTCCAAATCAAAGATGCCCGCGGCCCATTAAAACACACATTATTTCAGCCAATCCAAATCATGATTTG
>CM051498.1:8889515-8908420 GCA_028031935.1 Paedocypris micromegethes
TAAAGACATACAAATTGCACAAAATAAATGGCTTTATATGTCCTTAACACAAAACAAGTGCAAAATGAATTCAGTAAGATCGACTGTAAATGTTAATGTGCAGAATAAAATGTCAATATTTAATCACACACAATTGTGATGCAAAAATGTTAGCACGTCTACGCGCTCAGCGGTGAGGGTTGAATAAATTTTACTTACCACACACAGACACACACACACACACGCCTGACTGATGGTCACTGTAGACGCCGTCACCTTCAGGAGAGTTTCCTCTTGTCTCACTTGTGTTTGTTCTGCAGCGTCTAAAGGAAAGCTGCCCATTAAATGGATGGCACCCGAGTCCATCAACTTCCGCCGCTTCACCTCCGCCAGCGACGTCTGGATGTTTGGTGAGATGAAGCTCCCTCTCTGTCTCGCTCTCTCTCTGTCTCTCTCTCTAACTCACTCTCACTCTCTCTCACTCACACTCTCTCACTCTCACTCACTCACTCTCTCTCACTCTTTCTCACTCTCTGTGTCTCTCTCTCTCCCCCTCTCTCACTCCATCTCTCACTCATCTCAACCACCCCCCTCCCTCTATTTCTCTCACTTACTCTCTCTCACTCTCTCTCTCTCTCTCTCACACTCTCTCTCTCAAGGTCAGAGGTGACTGGTCTGTCTTTCTCTCTTCCTCAGGCGTTTGCATGTGGGAAATCCTGATGCTTGGCATCAAACCCTTCCAGGGCGTGAAGAACAATGACGTGATTGGCCGGATCGAGAACGGGGAGAGGCTGGCCATGCCCCCCAACTGCCCGCCTACCCTCTACAGCCTGATGACCAAGTGCTGGACGTACGACCCGAGCAAACGACCGCGCTTCACTGAGCTCAAGACCCAGCTCAGGTCAGTGGGTGTGTGAGTGTGTGTGTGTGTGAGGTCATCATGCGTGTCTCTGTGTTGTGCAGCACTATCCTGCAGGAGGAGAAGGCGCAGCAGGAGGAGCGCTCGCGGGTGGAGCTGCGGCGTCAGGTGACCGTCTCCTGGGACTGCGGGGTCCCAGACGAACCTCCTCCCAAGGTGAGTGTGTGCGACGTCCCCCCCCCGCGCACCAGGTGTGTGACGCTCGTTACTGACACTCGCAGCCCAGCCGACCCGGATACCCCAGCCCTCGCTCCAGCGGAGCCCCCCCCGCAGCACAGGTACAGCGCGGCCACTCGCGGCTCACGGGGTCACCAGGTCAAAGGTCACTGTTTTCTGTGTTCTGTAAGGTTGCGGCCTTTCCTCCGCCAGCATCAGCTCTTGACCAGCAGTGGCCCCCCAGCACCGAGGTGAGCAGTGTGTGTGTGTGTGTGTGTGCAGCGCTGAGGTGTGTGTGTGTCAGGGGCGGAGTCAGGGGAAGATGGAGGAGACGCTGATGAAGCAGCAGCAGCAGATGGTGGAGGACCAGAGGTGGCTGGAGCAGGAAGAAAGTTTCCTGGTATTAAATCTCGTCTTCCTCTCGCGCGCACGTATGTGTGTGTGTGTGTGACGTGTTTGCTCTCTCAGGTGGGGATGCCACTTCCTGCGCCGCTAGATCACGCGACCCCTCCAAAGAAGCCCCCACGCCCCAGTGCTGCCAGTCACATGACCAGCCTGGGCACACACGACCCTCGGGAGGACGTGAAGGTGTGTTGTGTGTGTGTGTGGGCAGGGGGGGCGTCTCATAATGTGAGTGTGTGTGGGGCGTCTCAGAGTGGTGAGTGGTGTGTGTGTGTGTGGGGGGGGGGGGGTGGCGTCTCAGAGTGTGAGTGTGTGTGTGGCGTCTCAGAGTGTGAGTGAGTGTGTGGGGGGGGGGTCAGAGTGTGAGTGTATGTGTGAGGCGTCTCAGAGTGTGAGTGTGTGTATGGGGCATCTCAGAGTGTGTGTGTGTGAGTGTGTGTGGGGCGTCTCTGAATGTGTGTGAGTGTGAGTATGGGGCGTTTCAGAGTGTGTGTGCGTGTGGGGCGTCTCAGAGTGTGTGTGTATGTGTGTGTGTGTGTGTGTGTGTGTGTGAGTGTGAGTGCATGTGTGGGGCTTCTCAGAGTGTGTGTGCGTGACACTGACCCCGCAGGAGATCCGCCCCCCACCCACCGCCAGCGTGGACCGCTCCAGTGACCGCGTGTACGAGGGCGTGACGGCGCTGGTGAAGACCGTCATCGAAATGTCCAGCAGGATCCAGCCCGCCACGCCCGAGGAGTATGTGCCGATGGTGAAGGTGTGTGTGTTCCTGCATTTAGCAAAAAACTGGAGCCCTATAAATGAATGAATTAGTCAAGAATGAATGAATGAAAAAGCCTTTATTTGTCCCACAGCGGGAAAATTGCATGTCACAACAACAGACAGAATATATAGAGGAACAAGTGTATTATACTGTATAAACACAACTATTTGAAAAACAAGTAAATGCGGTAAATAAACATCCATAAATGAACACAAGCATAACCATATAATCATTTGTAATTTTAGTCCACTAAATACCACAACATGTTAGTCAACTAAATTACAGTATAGTTTTAGTCAATGAAAATACAAGTGCTATATATTCTAAATGTTTAGTGGAGTTGCTGTCTAAGAAATCTGAATATGTAGTTAACTATGAACATATAAAATATATACAAAGATCTTACTTATTTGGAAAAACTTATTTTTATGCACTTTTCTTTCAATCCAAATAAATGTATCCTCATAAATGAAATAAATAAAACTACGACAAAGAGAAAAATAAATACAGTAAAATAAAATGTATTATAATAATAAACTTCTCCTGCAGCTGAAAGACTCCGTGTCCTGATGGGTTCTCTGCGTTTGCACCTTTCTCCACAAGCTCGGATTATGATTGGACGTCGTCACGAAAAGCATTTTTGTTTAGTCTTTATTTGTTGACAAATTAATGTAAGTTTTTGTCCCTGAGCAGGAGCTTTTACATAGTTCTCGTTTAGTTTTCGTCAGGGAAAAAGTGTCAATGGCGAAGATGATGACGACAATATTTCACGAACGAAATTAACACTGGACCCCACTATGATATAAATGCAAGTGTGTGTGTGTGTCTGCGTGTGTCTGCTCTGGGTTTCAGGATGTTGGTTTGGCTCTCAGGACTTTACTGGCCACAGTGGATGAACATCTCTCGGCATTACCGGTCAACACACACAGAGAGGTCGGCAACACACACACACACACACACACACACACACACACTCATCATCAGCTCAGAACACATTTATCAGATTTACTCTGGAGTCTGGACTTAGTTTAAGCTCAAGCAGATGGGTTCTGATCCAGACGTGTGTGTGAGTCAGGTGGAGATGGCGCAGAAGCTGCTGAACTCTGACCTGGCGGAGCTGATCAGTAAGACGCGTGGGGCGCAGCAGTACGTCCTCACCAGCCTGCAGCAGGACTACAAGAAGCAGATGCTGACGGCCGCACACGCGCTCGCTGTTGACGCCAAGAACCTGCTGGACGTGATGGACCAGGCGCGTCGCTAGACTCCTCCTCTTTCTCCCCGCCACCGATCTCAACTATTCTCAGGAAGAACCGACTGTACAGAACTTTTGACTAATAAAGCTATAATATCCGTGTCCAGCAGGGGGCAGTGTGGGTAGTGAGTGTCAGGCCTCCTGGAAGGCGTGCTTCATCCAGTCGTGCTCCAGGATCTCGCCGGTGCTGTTCTTCTCCTCGAAGATCAGGTCGATGAGCAGGTGCTTGCAGACGGGCGAGATGTGCTGGTGCTCGATGTCGCTCTTCTCCAGCGCTTTGATGTAGGGCAGGAAGACGCCGCTCAGCATGTAGTACAGGACGTTGCGGATGATCTTGTGGTTGCGCGTCATGATGGTGCCGATGTGCGGGATGTTGCACGGCTTCCCGAACAGGCTCTTCTCGATGTAGACGGCCTTGAGGTTGAAGTCGGGGTCCAGCAGCGCGCTCTCCAGCAGGAAGAAGGGGTTGTGCGTGTAGCCGGTCTCGTGCAGGTAGTCCACCAGCAGGGTCAGCTGCAGGAACAGCTTGCGGCTCTGCTCCTCGGGCATCGGGCAGTTCTTCTCGATGTAGTCCATGGCGCTCTCTCCGCTGCGCTCCTGGTCCAGCACCACGGTGATCTCAAAGCACTGACCTTTGACCCCCAGCACCTCGCCCAGCTGCTTGCTCTGCAGCTGGAAGTAGATCTTCTCGTCCACCTTCTTGCCGGTGCCGCTGCGGGTGAGGGTGCGGATGCAGACGTACTGCTCCTTTCGAGGCAGAGAGCTCATCGCCACCCATCGCTTGGGCGCTTCGACTTCAGACATCTTTTAGTTGATCTACGGATAATTATACAGATGGAACTTTCAGTGAAATGGGAGAAAACGACAGCTCGGGCAGGTTTATAGCGTTATGCGGTGACGTCATGGGATATCTCCAGCGCGATGTCACGTGACGTCTCATTAGGCGCGCTCTCGCGACGAGTAATCGCGTCTCCAGCGTGACGAACGCCGAACGCCCATGGGGGCGGCGGGGCATTTGGGACAATCGATCACTTAAGGGTCAAAACAGAATATCAATCAGAACTTCTTAAGGAAAAAAATAATTGCATAAAATATGACAATTGAGTCCAAAGTAAACTTTTTCACAATTGTATCACTGTCCCACTCTAATCTCTCAAAGATGTTGATTTAAAATAATCAATATCCTTATATCACAGTGCGAAAAAGCGAGCGAAGCAGTTAGAGGGAGAATATACTAAGACTATTATTTTTAACAGTCATAACATACAACTTCAACCTCTCTGTTTTTTTTTAACCCGCAGGCGCGTGCGCGCACACACGTACTTTTATTTTGCACACCGGTGAACCTTTATTCTAGGAATCCAGACGACGTCATCGTTGGACCGGAAGCATGTCTCCCGTGTGTTTGTACACTGTTGTGGCTGCGTGTAAAGTAATGCCAAGTTTAAATGCAAGTTAAACGTGCTTTTATTAAAGAAGATATTTGAGTTTATGTGAGTATAGTTTTAATAAAATTAGTTTGATGATCTTATAAAACAGAAGCGCCGATCTGACATACGCACACACACCGCACGCGAGCATTTATTTCAAATTAATTATCAAAACGAACAGTTTTGTGATGAGAATTCAATACTGCCCAACGATTGGCTAAGCACTGACCCGGGGGGTGTGTCCAGGACCGGAGCTCCGCGCGGGCGCTTTTCACAGTTAAAACTGTGAAAAGCGCCTTACAAATGCTCAGATCTTGAACTTGACCCAGAAATGAAAGAAGGTTGAAATCCAGTCTAAGCGTCTTAATCCGCCACTGCTGCTGCTCGGACTGACTGGAGCGTTCTGTGCAGGTGTGTAGGATGCTATTGGGTGCCGGTGTGAGACGCTCCGCCTCCTCGGGCGGGGCTGGTGGGTGCAGACGTGTGGTCATCACCGGCCTGGGACTGGTCTCCCCGCTCGGGTGTGGCAGCGCCGTGCCGTGGCAGCGTCTGGTGGACGGAGAAAGTGGCCTGGTGGCCCTGGACACACACGAGTACCAACCGCTGCCCTGCAGGGTGGCCGCGCGTGTGCCGCGAGGAGGAGGCGGCTTCCAGGAGGAGCTCTACGTCTCTAAAAGGGAGATGGGCGGCATGAGCCCTGCCACCGTCATGGCCCTCGGTGCTGCCCAGATGGCACTGGAAGACAGCGGCTGGCGCCCCAGCGGCGATGAGGAGCAGTGCAGCACGGGCGTGGCAGTGGGCATGGGGATGGTTCCCCTGGATGAGATCACGAGTGCGGCCGACGCCTTCCGCGCCCGCGGCCACAGCAGAGTCAGTCCGTTTTTTGTGCCGCGGATCCTGGTGAACATGGCCGCCGGGCACATCAGCATCAAGCACCAGCTGAAGGGCCCCAACCACGCCCCCTCCACCGCCTGCACCACCGGGGCCCACGCTGTCGGAGACGCCGCCCGCTTCATCGCTCATGGGGACGCCGAGGTCATGCTGGCGGGCGGGGCCGAGGCCTGCATCCACCCGCTGGCCATTGCCGGCTTCGCCCGCGCTCGGGCCCTCAGCACCAGCTGGAACCACGAGCCCCGCCTGGCGTCACGGCCCTTCCACCCGGAGAGGGAGGGGTTTGTGATGGGCGAGGGCGCGGCCGTGCTGGTGCTGGAGGAGTACGACCACGCCCGCCGCCGGGACGCCCGTGTGTACGCCGAGGTGCTGGGGTACGGCCTCTCCGGAGACGCCACCCATATCACGGCCCCTGCGGCGGACGGGGGCGGGGCCTTAAGGTCAGTCTCACCGCAAGCCGTCTGTCTCTCATTATCTCACTCTGTCTGTCTGTCTCACTCTCTCACTCTGTCTGTCCATCCGTCTATCTGTCTCACTCTCTCACTCTGTCTGTCTGTCTGCCTGTCTCTCGCTCTGTTTCTCTCTCTCTGTCTGTCTGTTTGTCTCTCTGTCTCTCTCTGTGCGTCTGTCTTTCTCTCTCTCTCTGTCTGTCTCTCTCTCTCTGTCTATCCGTCTGTCTGTCTGTCTCTCTGTCTGTCTGTCTCTCTGTGCGTCTGTCTGTCTCTCTCTCTCTCTCTCTCTCTGTGCGTCTGTCTGTCTGTCTCTCTCTCTCTCTCTCTGTGTCAGTCTGTCTGCCTGTCTCTCTCTCTCACTCTGTCTGTCTCTCTCTCTCTCTCTCTCTCTCTCTCTCTGTGTCTGTCTCACCACCAGCCGCTGTGTTCCAGGTGCATGTCGGCCGCTCTCCGGGACGCGGGCGTGTCACTCACTGATGTCACGTACATCAACGCTCACGCCACCTCCACGCCCCTGGGCGACGCGGCGGAAAACGAGGGCATCACGCGGCTGTTCGGGAACCACGCCTCCTCTCTGGCCGTGTCCTCCACCAAGGGGGCGACGGGTCACCTGCTGGGCGCGGCCGGGGCGCTGGAGACCGCCTTCACCGCGCTGGCCTGCTTCCACGCCGTCCTGCCGCCCACCCTCAACCTGGACCGCACCCTGCCGCCCTTCCGCCTCAACTACGTGCCGCTCAGCGCCCAGTCCTGGAACACCGCCTCCCGCCGCCGCGTCGCCCTCACCAACTCCTTCGGCTTCGGAGGAACAAACGCGTCGTTGTGTCTCGCCAGCATCTGACGCTCACTATTTACACTATATAATGTTAATAAAAGACGAATAAACAAATGTCATTTTTATCATTTGAAACATGATTAATTCGTTCCCCAAATCTTTATAATACGATCATCGTTACAATAGTGCAACGACTTGAGATTCAAACGATAAATACAGGCAGTGCAAATGCACAATGAAAGAGATATAAACAAACATGCACACACAACATAACACATACTGTACTATAAAAAAACATTCACGTGTGTGTGTCTAATTAAAGAAGAATTTAGAATTAACTTCACTGGAAGGTCAAACGCAGAGCACCGTCTCGACACTGCCCTTAGTGGTTATACTGACACTCACACGCACACAGACACAGACGTGCGCGCGCAAAGAGAGTTCTCGGTTCTCATTGGTCAAAACGCGTCGCGCATGCGCTTTCCTCTCTGTGGCGCGCGTTGCTATAACAACAGCTCGTCAGCCGGAAGGTTCCGCTCCGGCGTCACGTTTCCTAGCGATTCCCGTATAAACAAAGCAGCCGACGCGGCGCGAGTGAGTCAGGCGGAGCGTCGCGGCATCAGCTTGTGGTAAAGCGCGTTTACATCGCTCCGTTTCGTCGAAGCAGAAGCGGAACTAAAGCGGCGCAACTCGGCGACCGGACGGAAGATTAGAAGAAGCGGAGCTACACGACACACACACGCGCACACACCATGTTCAAGAACACCTTTCAGAGCGGATTCCTCTCCATCCTCTACAGCATCGGCAGCAAACCACTGCAGATCTGGGACAAGAAGGTGACGCGCGCGAGCACTCACACACACACACACACACACACACACACACGCACACACACACGACCGCAAAGACACATACGCACACACAAACACATAAACGTACACAAACAAATTCACACACACAAACTCAAACACGTAAACGTACACGCACGCATACACACACGTGTGTGTGTGTGTGTGTGTGTGTGTGTGTGTGTGTGTGTGAGACATTCACAAACACACACACACATACACACTGTACACTGGAATCAGCAGGGCCCCTGACAATCACTGTCTATTATTTATACACTTAGAACTGTTAAGTAACATTCAATATTTTCTAACAACAAAAAATAACTTCTGAGGTAAAGGTATGCATTAATGAGAAAAATTTGGCCTTTACAAGCGGCAATTGGGAACTTGTTAATGAGAAAATATCAGAATTAAGAAGGAAGGCAAGATTACACTACAAAAATAAAGTGGAAAGAATTTTTTGCACTGGCAACATCAGAAGGGCATGGGAAGGCCTGAACCATATAATGGGCAGGGAGTCTAAACAATAAATGTACCCCTCTCTCAGGTTTCAACCACGATGGCAAAATACCTAAATTTATTCTATAGTAGATTTGACACAAGGAATGTCAGTATAGAATGTGAAAAAACCTGTAAATTGATCCCAGTGAATTAGAAGTTGCAGCTAGCCTGTCCTACATTAGACAAAGAAAAGCGGCAAGGCCTGACGGACTCTCCGGAAGGCCACTGAAAAGTTGTGTGTAATTAATACATACATAGTTTTACAATGCTCTTTAAACTTCTACTCCAAACACACACTTGTCTGATGTCCTGGAAGGTGTCATATATTGTGCCTGTACCTAAAAAACCTGGAGCATAAGAATTGAACGATTTCCGCCCTATAGCGCTTACATCTATTTTATGCAAGTGTACGGAGAGAATTGTGAGTAAATATATTACATCCGCCTTGTCACACTAAACTAAGGAACTCGTCTTGACCTGCAGTATGACAGCACACCTATGCTGCCAGTGATTTTGAATAATCAGATTGTTGAGAGGGTTGAGAATTTTAAATACCTTGGCGCTTATATAGATACCAAACTCTCTTTTGAGGAAAACTCAAACTTCATTTTTAAGAAAAGCCCACAAAGGCTGTTTTTATTACATAAGCTTAATAACTTTGGTCTCAGCCAAGCCATTTTAGAGTTTGTGTACAAACATTTGGTGGAAAGTATCCTAACTTTTAATATGTTGATGCGGTTTGGTACCTTAAGTGTACAAAGGGAAAAACAAGCTGCAGCGCATTGTCAATATGAGCTCAAAAATCATTGGTCGGCCTCAGAAGTCACTGAGTAGCCTCTATGACGAGCTTCTAACGAAGAAGGCCAGGAGTATCATACTGAACTCTTCCCATCCTCAGCACAACTGCTGTGAGCTATTGCCATCTGGAAGAAGGTACAGAGTAATAACGGGCAACAAATACATTTTTAAGAACCCTTTTATGCCCAGAGCAGTGAAGTCCATGAATATGAACTTTTATTGACACTTGTTTTTGTACAAAATTCTGTCCTTTGGAAAACATGTTATGTATTGAGATGTGGATCAGCAGGGACACGTCACTGAGTTTGTTTGTTTCTAATTGTGTGGTGAAAACCAAAGAAAAATTTCCTCTACAGTGGACAAGTGGAGTGATGTTCTGATATTTTTTCATGTCAAACAATCAACACGGAAAATTTAAGCTAATATTACGCCTCTAGTCTCCACAGGCTCCTCCCCTTCCTGTCTCAGCCTCCTGTTTATATATGTTTTATTGAGTGACTTCACGTTTAAGTGAATGTGTGTGTGTGTGTGTGTGTTTTCAGGTGCGAAATGGCCACATTAAGAGAATCACAGATAATGACATTCAGTCGCTCGTGCTGGAGGTGGAGGGAACCAACGTCAGGTGACACACGCACACAGACATACAATTATACACACATGCACACTAGAGCTGCAACGAGTAGTCGACGTAATCGATTACCTAAATACGTCGACGCAAAAGTCGTGCGTCGATTAGTCGCTTGTTTCTTTCATTTTTTTCAAACATCGCGGCGCGGGAAAGTAACCGAGCAGACAATGGCAAAAAAAGTGCTCAAAAGTGTGGGAAACAAAAAAGAATGATCGAGGTCTCTGTCGTTATGACACATTTTGGCTTCAGGAAGGATGACAGACCAAAATAAACGTTTAATGACAACACCAAGGCATTGCTAATCGAACACAGGAAGCGTTGTAACCGGCTGAACTAACTGAACACCGGCGAGGCGCGAGCGCAACTGTAAGTGTCTGTTTAATGTTTCTCCGATGTCTTTTTAATGTGAATTTAAGAGCTGCTGTTTTAGTTAGTGAAATCGGGAAAGACGTGCTCAAGTTAGATTTGGTCCCGCGCTTCCCTCTTTCTCTCTCCTCTCTCTCTCGCTCTCTCACTTACTCACTCACACCCTCTCCCCCTCTCTGTCTCTCAACATTGTTTTTTTTCATTACTGCTAATCTGTTGTTTACATTGATACGTTGCATATGCAGGAAATACACAGGATACACTATTCATATCTTAATATAAATAATAATAATAGTTGTTTTATTTAGAAGAGAACTTCTCATTTTCCATGTCAGTACGACAATATTTACGCACTGTGCTTTAATTTCAATTGTTGATGTTAATTAATCATATAGAAGATCTGTGTTTAATTAAATTGTTTTCAAACTTGATTTGAAACAAAAAAAAAAGAACAAGCGTCACCTGAGCAAGTAGACACACTAACGTTTTTGCATTGCAATTGTGTATGATTACATTTTTTTAGATCGGATAGATATTTTATGTTGCACTTTAATATTCACAGTCAATCTCACTAAATTAATTTTGCACTGAATTTGTGTTAAGAACATATAAGGCCTTCTAATTTATTTTGTATAATTTTTATGTCTTTATTTTGGCCTAAATCTATTATTTGTAAGGGATATTGAAACGTACTATGTGGTTTTGTTCAAGATAAGCTTTAGTTTTTAAGTCACTTAGTTGTTGGCTGAATTTTAATGCACTTTACGGGGGCGGGGGGGGTATCTTTATTCAGTTATATGTGTGTGTGTGTGTGTGTGTGACTGTGTGTTTGTGCCCCCATGTTTCATCTGGCTTTTGTGTTTAAAAAAAACAGTGTTAATTAAAAACCAAATAGCATTTTTATAAAATTTTTATGAACAAATAATCGTTTGGGCAAAATATAATTATAATTATAATTAGTATGAATAATCGAAAAATTAGTCGATAGATTAATTGATAAGAAAATAATCGTTAGTTGCAGTCCTAATGCACACTCACTCATGAGCAACCACATTGATTCGATGTGTGTGTGTGTGTGTGTGTGTGTGTTTACAGCACCACATACATCACATGTCCGGCCGACCCGATGAAGACACTGGGCATCAAGCTGCCGTTCCTCGTGATGATCATCAAGAACCTCAAGAAGTATTTCACCTTTGAGGTTCAGGTGTGTGTGAAAGTGAGTCTGAGGCGTGCGTGTGTGTACGGTGGGGTAATTGTTTATGTGTGTTCAGGTACTGGACGATAAGAACGTGCGTCGGCGTTTCCGGGCCAGTAACTACCAGAGCACCACCCGAGTGAAGCCCTTCATCTGCACCATGCCCATGAGACTTGACGACGGCTGGAACCAGATCCAGTTCAACCTCTCAGACTTCACACGCCGCGCCTACGGGACCAACTACATCGAGACACTCCGAGTACAGGTGAGAGAGACGGGAGAAAGAGAGAGAGACAGGTAGACAAAGAGAGACGAGTAGAGAGGGAGAAAGACTATTAGAGAGAGAGAGAGACAGAGGTAGAGAGACATTAGGGAGAGAGAGGGAGAGAGACGGGTAGAGAGGGAGAGAGACGGGTAGAGAGGGAGAGAGACGGGTAGAGAGGGAGAGAGACAGGTAGAGAGAGGGAGAGAAATGGTTAGAGAGGGAGAGAGATGGGTAGAAAGGGGGAGAGAGAGAGAGACGGGTAGAGTGGGGGAGAGAGAGATAGGGAGAGAGACGGGTTGAGATAGAGAGAGAGAGCTGAAGTGTGGTGTGTTTCAGATTCACGCTAACTGTCGTATCCGGAGGGTTTACTTCTCGGACCGTCTGTACTCTGAGGACGAGCTGCCGGCCGAGTTCAAGCTTTATCTGCCGGTTCAGAACAAAGCGAAGATCAGCTGATCAACGCGTCGTGTGTGTGTGTGTGTGTGATCAGTTCGGATCAATAAAGCTGGGAATGACAGACACAATCTCTTCAACGCTTTATTACTGACAAACTTCCGCAGGAAAATCTGCTGCTGGTGAAAGTGTAAATCAGGAGGAATCGTATTGTCAGCGTCTCGACCGTCTCTCGTATAAAAGTGCATTCGCGTTTGAGGCTCGAGTTTTGTGTTTGATTATAATGGATCGTTAAAAACTCTAGAAAAGTCTAAAAGTCAAGCGTTCTCTGACATCAAGCCCCGCCCCCCTCTGACACGCCCAGCGAGTGCAGCACGTAGTAGTCGTGCACGTACATGAGCACGGCGACCGGCTGCCCAATGATGAGCGACAGCCACACCGCAGCGTTCCCGTAGTTTCCTCGCAGGAACCAGCCCACCAAGTACGCCAGCGGAATCTGAAACGGAGGGAGACGCCCGAGTGACACCGGTGGCGGGAGTGTGCCAGTGCAGCGGGAAGATCACCAACCTGCACCATCATTCCCAGGAAAGCCCAGAGCCGGAACATCTTCAGGGGAACGCTCACCAAATACTGGAGAAACACAGCAACTTGTGAGTAGAGGAGCAGCGTGAGCTGTAGAGGAGCAATGTGAGCTGTAGAAGAGCAATATAAACTATAGGTGCGTATTCTGAGCAATAGAAGAACAACGTGAGCTACTACGTCAGGTAGAAGCACTACGTGAATTGTAAGCTCACTCTGAGCACTTTCAGTTTGAGCGCAACAATTGTTCGACGCAAGTGCAGTCTCAGGTACAGATTTGCGAGCAATAGAAGCACAATGAAATAGAAATGCAGACTTCTCTTCCTGTTCCTTTGGTGAAAGAGAGGACGAAAAGAGTGTCAAACCTCGTGGAAAAAGGCGGAGAGGAAGAAGACGGCAAGTCTCGCCGAGAGCTTGTTTGTGCCTCCCACCAGCATCGGTTTATAAAAGTGTCTGAGGAGGAGACGGGAGGAGATGTGTGAGACCATCTCCGCTGGTGAACAGCACTTAAAAATGACTGAGTAGACCATCTACATCTACGGTTGCCAAATATATATTTTTTTATATTTGTTTTACAAAATTCTCACAGTTCTTTCACTCTCCCTCGTTTTTTTCCGTCTGATGACGAGCGACTCACCGCAAGCACCACTTGTGAACCGGAATGTTCCAGTTTGACCAGAAGTAGGGAATGGTCTCGGAGTTCCTGCACGCAGCACGTATGTGACGTTCTACACCCACGGTGATGAAGCACGAGTACGTGTGTGTGTGTGAGAGACGCACCACCAGTCACGGTAGAACTCTCGGTCTCCGAAGCGCAGGACTTCAGCTAGGAAGTTCATGCAGGAATGAAAATACCAGTAGAAGAAGATGAGCCAGATAAAGTGATTGGGCACCTGCACACACACTCACACACAATAAGCACAAACACTTCAGAATCAAGACTTGTGTGACACTTACAGCAAGTTTCAGCAAACGTTCGACTATCCTGGAGAAATCCATGTCCTACACGACACACACACACACAATTTTTTAGACTCCGAGTCATCTGATGTGAATCACACTTCACCTGAAAGGGTTTCATGGAGTTTTGAATTGCGGGAACCATCCACTGAAAAACACAAAAAGAGTCATCACACACACACACACACACTCACACACACACACACACACACACACCTGCTGGATGAATCCCACCATCAACTGCATCAGGAACAGCTGCAGGAGAGAAAGAGCGAGAGAGTGAGACAGAAAGATAGAGACCGTAATTCCCTCCCTCACACATTCCGCTGATCTCACCATCTCCAGCAGGCGGCGCAGCAGGAAGCGTTTGCGTATCCGTGGAGAGCGCGGGAAATTCAGCTCGTAGCAGAGAGTCGGCGCAAAGAGAAAATAATAGAGGTCTGAAAACACACACACACACACTTTACAGGAGGTGCAGAATAAGGGCGGTGATGTCACAGGAAGTGACGCTCTTACCTCTGTACGTGAGGTTTCCAGGATAGGTGACGTGTGTGTTCTCAATGCTGGAGTAAGATTTGTGCACGGATGGACCTGTGCAAACACATACACACACATCAGAATAAAACCTTGCTGTTTCAACATAACGTTCAAGTTTTTTTCAACACTAACACAGATAAACACACACTACATGTGCTGGTCATGTGACGTCTGGTGCCACGCCCTAATTATCTACTGCACTCTGAACACCAGCGCTGACGTGAAGTGACCACCAAGGGGAGTGTTAGAGCAGAAAGTAGAAAAACCTGATGAGCAACAGGGATGAGCGCGCACACACACACACACACACACACACACACACACACACACACACTCTTTGTTATTGTCATAGTCATAGTGATAATCATAGCCATTTACTTAACACATAATAAAAAGCAACAATTCTCTTACATATTCACACGTGCGAGGTAAAACTGAAAAGCGGCTTACAAATGCTCAGAACTTGAACTTACTAATAAAAGTTTCAAGTTAGTTTCGAGTCTACGAGAAAATATCGCCTCTCGTTACAAAATTGTAATCAAGATACGACAAACCAAACGTTGCGACAAGTTGCTTAACCTTCACGTCACTAAACAAAAAAAACCATGCGTGTCTATAAACAATAAACAAACTCTTGTCGGTTGCAGCGATCCTGCGTCCAAAATACAAAATACAAAATTCGGGGTCTTGATCCCGAATAGCGCTTTCTCACAGATTTCTGCTCTACCATTGGCTGTCTCATGACAAACTCCGGGCAATCCTATTGGCTAAAAGGGATCTGTGTGTTTTTTGTGTTCTTTTAAGTTAATTTGTTTTAAATTACATTTACTTAAGCGTGTGTTGTTACACATTGGCGTAGAAATGCACAATACACAGGCGATTGTCAAATCCCCGATATTGTTTTTATGATTACTATTATTTTTATTAATAAAAGTTTGGATTTACAGGGGGGCTTGGAACGGATGAGGACATTTACATGTTAAATTGAGTCTCTACTTACGAAATTCTCACCTTACAAAACTGCTCTCGGCACAAAATGATTTCATAAGTAGAGGTACCGCTATATTCGCACGCACACACACACACACCTCTCTAATCACACCCACACGCACACCTCTCTAATCACACTCTGAGCTGCGTGGTATCGGTGTGTTCTCACAGGAGAGCGAGCGGGACAAACTTCGAGCTTTGGTCACTCGCAGCTCTCGACACCATCTGTTGACGTCTCTGTAGGAGAAGAGCTTGAGGAAGAGGATGGTGAAGACCGCCAGAGCCACAACTCCACCCACTGTAACACAAAACACAGCAGACACACACACAACACATCAGACATATAGACACACACAACACAGATTTACAGTGAGAGTCTGTGTGTGTGTGTGTGTTACCTGGGGTCATGGACGTCACACACAGGACAGTTGTGGCAGGAATAAACAAAATGCCTGCCAGATTGAGGCAGTGAACGAAAGATCCGGTTCTTTCTGAGATAGAACCCTGGAATCCAACCAATAATGTGAATAAATAATTAAAAAATAGAGATAGAGAGAGACAGAGAGAGCGAGGGACAGACAGAGAAAGAGACTGAGAGAGAGACTGAGCGAGAGAAAGACTAAGCGAGTGAGAGAGAGAGAGACAGATTATTGATCAAACACTTGAGCACAGGTGTGTGAGTTGTGAATGATGGAGTGTGAGGCCCCTTTCCCATCATGCATCTCACCATGGACAGCCTTCGCTCGGTGTGTAGTGTCGCCGCGATGAAGACATTTGATGCTGAAGGAGGAAAACAGAGTCAGAGAGACGTGCTGTCGAAGTAAGGTGCAGGATCAGCCTCACAGAGAATCAGGCACAGCGCCGGCCAGCTGTAGGGGTCCTTCAGGAACAGAGAGACCACCTGGATGGGGTCCACCAGAATCCCGTATCTGCACCAGACGCCAGCGCAGAGGAGGTCATTGGTCAGTTGAGCAGAATCCGGACGCGACGGCGAGACAGGAGACTAGTCTTACTTAATCAGGTTCTCCAGGACCAGACGAGCGTTAGACAAAACCTGCACACACACACACACACACACACACACTGCTCAGTGATTTATGTAAACATTCATCTCAGAATCATTGATCAAAGTGCAGAAGATGATTAGTATGACTGAGAATAATCTAATGAACACCTCTGATCATACCAGAGAGAGCTTCACACACAACACCCTCTCACACACTATGACAATCACACACACACAACACGACACACACAACACATATATATATATATATGAAGAGAGAGAGATAGAGAGAGAGAGAAGAGAGAGAGAGAGAAAGCCAGAGAGAGAGAAAGGACAGAGAGAGGGGGAAAGATACAGAGAGAGAGAGAGAGAGAGAGAGAGAGAGAGAGAGATAGAGAGCAGTTTCATGTCAAATTTTCTGAAGTTGAAATTACATGAATTCATTTACTGTGAATTGAAGTGACCCAAGTGTTGTGTGACCCTGATACTTACCAGCATCACCACAAACCAGTTCAGCACACCACGGTAGTTACTGTAGCCACTGGTAGAGCTGAGCAGAGACTCCTGCAGCCGGTGACAGCTGAACACACACACACACACACACACACACACACACAGAGTGAGTGATCTGATGAGGAGAGGCCCCACAACACAAATATGTCAACAGTTTTATTATGCACGTGTGTGTTCAAGTTTATTTATCACTTTTCTTAATTCCATGCAGAATTAGGGAAAACTTGTCTTTGAAGAAGGAAAATGTCCATTGTTCATCTGTGTTCAAAAATTTGGAAAAAAAAGTCATGTAAAACTAAAAAAATGAAAAATGTCCATTGTTCATTTCTGTTCAGACTATGTGCTATGACCCTATGGCTATGACTATGGGTGTGTGTGTGTGTGTGTGTGTGTGTGTGTGTGTGTGTGTGTGTGTGTGTTGGGACGAGAGAGAAATCACTGAACTGAAGAGATTGTGCTGCAAGACTCATTTCGTAATTCATTCTTACTCACAAATCATCAAACTTAATTTCGCTAAACGCAAAAAAAAGGTCAATAAAAGAAGATAATAACAGTCTCTCAGATTTAGAAAGACACCCTGAATGACACAAACAGACAAACATGCAGACTGACCTGAACGCCTCTTCCTCCGCAGCATCACCGTGGCTCTTCATCTTCGCCGCGGGCGGCTCCTGCTTCAGCTGCAGGTCCCCGGGGCCCGTGGTGGTGGTGGTCCTCCTCCGCCGGTGCTTCACCTTCTCGCTCATCCTTCCGGTCACACTCAAGCGGTGCGGAACATGCTCACTCTCTCAGTCCTTGCTCTGATCGCCGCGGTCACGCGCGCCGCACCAAGAGTTGCACAATTGGCCAGATGAACCATGATCCGACTTTTACTCCGCCATAAAGCCGCCAATCACTGTTTTACTGTCTAACTCAATCCTGTCAAAACACCGACTGTTGTAAAACACATACATTCCTCACAAGATGATTTATAGAGTGTTTCGAATGTACGTTGTTCTTTTGCTCTAGATTTACGCAAGTGAAATTAGTTCAGAGCATTTCATCATTTGTATGGGATCAATTTGTGCCAAAAAGATTTAGCTTGAACCGAGCGCGTGCAACCTGTGAAGTAAGTGATTTCTAATTTTAAGTGCATTTTAAGACCTGTCATGGTGGGCGGGACAATGGCGGTGGGCTGCTCCACGATTGGTTCGCTTTGACCAATCAGAAGAACATGTCAAAATCGTGCCATAAAGATTTGTAGGCACGCAGACTAGAACTGAGCAAGAGCGAATGTAGATTTGAGCACGCGCACGCTCAGTTCACAGGTTGCGCGCAATCGGTTCAAGCTAAACCGAGTTGCGCTCACTCGCTTCGAGGTTTCTCTCTCGCAAATCTTTTTAGCCCTAAATTGATCCCATAGGTCTGGCCCTCAGTATTCAGTATTCCAGTATGGCATCAGTATTGCATTGTTGGCGTATTGTACAGAAGTCAGTCTCCTATATATAGACAGACAGACAGAAAGATAGATTGACCAAGCACATCCTCAACTACCTCATGCCCGTCCTGTGGCGTGCGAACCCCGACCTACAGGACTTCACGAGGAGGTGATAGCGCCTGAAGGGGGCAGCGCAGGACCAGCTTTCCCTTTCTTCATTCTCACTTCATCACTTGAACTATTTGAGCTCGGGTTAAATCTGTTGTGATTCCGTTCTGCAGTGAAAACAGAATGAATATGTGATTGTTTGCCATCCATCTTCTACCGCTTTCTCTATCTCTGAGTCACTGGGCCTTCTTGCTGTGAGACAACAGCGCTGCCCACTGCCCCACCATGCCCAGTTAAATTTCAGGAATTTGCTAAAAACTTCCACTTTGTGTTTCCAGTGGTTTCCGTGCTAATTGATCTAGTGTTTTATCTTACGGAGGCACCGTTTTACCAAATGTGTAGTGATGTGTCAATAATGTCAAAATGAACAAATCTTTCATATGACTCGGAATGAACGAGTCTCCTCAAGAGCTCTTTAGTGGAAGTTGTGATTATGTATGAAGCGCAGACTTGTCCCCGTGACAGAGGCCACGCCCACATCCCGTGGCTGCGTGTCGCGTGCATCTTGTTGATAAATGCGGCGGTTTTAACGCGCTCGTGATGAATGTTGCATGCGCCGTTCGTTGCAGCTCTCACGGGGACGGGCTAATAAAGCCCCGCCCTCTCTGAGCTTTACACATGTGTGTTTGATCAGAAGTCAAATACTGACCAGAGCACAAACAGACAACATGAGTGAAAAGAATATAATACAGGAGTGAGTGAGAGAGAGAGAGAGAGAGAGAGAG
>CM051498.1:8908438-8927329 GCA_028031935.1 Paedocypris micromegethes
GTGTGTGTGTGTGTGTGTGTGTGTATGTGTGTGTGTTCTTTCTCTCCCTCCCTCTCCCTCTCTGTCTCTCTTTCTCCTCTCTTGATTTCTCTATCTCTATTTTTCACTCCCCTTCTCCATTTCTCTTTCTGTCTCTCTCTCTCTCTCTCTCTCTCTCTCTCTCTCTCTCTCTCTCCTCTCTTGGTCTCGCTATCTCTATTTTTCATTCCGCTTATCCGTTTCTCTTTCTGTCTCTCTCTCTCAACAAGCTTTTGTGTCACTTGAATCTTCCTGTTGTTTTCCTGGTTTTCTTCCAGTTTGTGCTAATTTGCTTATTTTGCTGAAGACTAATTTATCAACACAACAACATCAATCGCTCCAGAGTAAGACAATCTCTTTTATTTCCCTCTGTCCCGATCCGTGTGGAAATCCAGGGCACTTTTTAATTACACAACCCTAATGAATCCACCAGAGCTTTGCGTGTGCGCGCTTATGTGTGTGTGTGTGTGTGTGTGTGTGTGTGTGTGTGTGTGTGTGTGTGTGTGTGTGTGTGTGTTTGTGTTCAAGTCTCAGTTCTGTTACTACACAGGAAACCACATTTTCACTTCTGTATGTGGAACTGTAAGAAGTAAAAAGACTGACTTTATAATGAAACAACGTAATGTGTTCCAGTGACTGATTTGCTTTGTGTGTGTGTGTGTGTGTGGTTACAGTTGTGCCCATCAGGTGACGCTGGTGAATGTGAGAAGTTTGAGAGACAGAGAGAGAGTATTGTGGAGCCGCCCCTCTGAGGCTTTGACCTCTGACCCTGATCTCTATTGTGCTGTTTGACCTTGTGTGCTGCTGTAATGAGCACCCGTTCGTCCTCCATAATGGCTTTGACTCTCAAACGCTCTTCCTTGGTCCACACACACACACACACACACACATATGTTGAAAAGAGAGCAGGCTCCCAGGGCTGTGCTGGTGATCAGGTGGATGGGGTTGTGATTATGTGTAGAGTATTAAACCGCACTTCATGCAGAAATGTGGAATTGTGTTTCAGCTTAAGTCGGCTGTGGAACATCTCCACATCCTACACGTCTCTCTTTCTCTCTCTCTCGTTCTCACACACACTCTCCCTTGGTCTCTCTCTCTCACTCTATCACACACACACACACACACACACACACACACACACACACACACTCTCTCTCGTTCTCACACTCTCTCACTCTGTCTCTCCCTCTCTTACTGTCTTTCTCTTCCTCACTCTCTCTCTCTCACTTTCTCTCTCTCCCTTACTGTCTGTCTCTGTCTCTCTCTAATATTTTTTCTTTATTTCTGGTTTTTATCATATTACTATTCTTTATTCTTTTATTACATTTCCCCTAGCCCATTTTGTTTCCCATCTCCCCCATCTCTTTGTTTAAATGCTGGAACGATCAAAAACACATTTCACTACATTGTACCACGTAAAATTTGTATGTGACAAATAAAATTTGAATTTGAATTTTTTTGTAATGTCAGCTCTTAGTTTGTGTCTTTTAGTCTCCTCCACCTTTCTACACTACCGTCTTTACTAAATATAATAGGAATATAATATAATCATATTGAAATGCAATAATCAAAGTAATGAATAAGTACTTTATTATATTTCCAGCACAAAACTTACAAACACGCACACCTTGTTGTGACTGCAGGGCGAGAGACTATAGTCTCACATGAGAGAGAGAGACACTATAGCCTGACATCGAGAGCGAGAGAGAGAGAGAGACAGGTGAGAGAGAATATATCCTGGCAATAGAAGGAGAGAGTGAGACGGGAGGAGCAGGTTCAGGTGGAGCTGCAGGACACTGGAGTGATGGAGGAGTCTCAGCTTGATCGTCCAATATGTTTCTCAGCGTTGAGGTAATGAAAGCATGTTTTCCCATCATCCCCTGTGCCTCTTCCACCACACCCGTGGTCCTGATGAGAGCTGAACCGCTTCTTCCTCCTGCTCGCCGTCCGTGTGAGGTAAACGACCCATCCACACGACTAATGATCCCGCACGCCTCTCCACTGCCAGTTTCACACTCACGCTTCCTGTTGTCTCACTCGCCCCGCCGTCTCGCTCGCCCCGCCGTCTCACTCGCACTGCTGTCTCACTCGCACTGCTGTCTCACTCGCTCTGGATATTGCCGTCAACACACGTGCTGGAATCAGGGGTCAAAAGCCACGAGCACAGCGAGACATTTCCCGGATGTCCTGCCCCCTCATTAATATTCAATATGGGTGTGTTCTCGTGGGGCTCCACCCCTCACGACCTCCTTCACTGATGAGTCTTGTAGATTAAGGAGGGTGGCTGATAATGAGACCCCAGGGCTGCGAGACACACTCTGACATGTCTCTCCTCCTGCTTGTCTGTCTCTCACTTCACGACCCTCATGTCGCCAGCTCTGACATCACAAACGCTAACGTCACGCTGTAAATGGCGAGCGCTTGGCATCACAGCGTCGTCCTGCAGTCGTGATGCAAACGCTGTGTAACGGAGGCACCGCCGCTCACCCCATGAATGAATGTATGAGAGACGTCGTTTAAGATGGAGCCGCTGACACGGAACAGCACTCGACAAGACCTGCCCTCACAATACAACACACACACACAGTGTCTGACAAACAGCCTCAGGTCACATACACACGCACACACACACTCTTTCTCTCTCACACACACACTTCCTCTCTCTCTGTCACTCTCTCCTTGTTTATCTATCTCTCCCTCTGTTGATTTCTTTGTTTTATTCACACTCTCTTTGTATCTTTCTCACTCTCACTGTCCCCCTCTCTATCTGTATGTCTTTTTCTATGTCTCTTTCTTTTCTGTCTGTCTTTCACCGTCTATTTCCCTGTCACTCTGCCCCCCTCCTCTGTATCTCTCTGTTTCTCTCTCTCTCTAGACTCAACAGTGTGGGTCAAGTGCACTATTAGAGCCACATTAGGTGTCGTGTATCGTATCATGTTCAGGTGTTTATCCGCGCTGAATGATGCGTCAACGCGCTCCGTGAGAGAAGCGAAGGAGTAAATCACTTCCCGGCGTGTTCCACACTCTGTGGCTCATTACAGTCGGGCGTGAACAGTGGGCCGAGCCGCGGCGCTGATCCAGCCGGAGAGAAGTTTCCGTCTCGCCGATGAGTTTCATCTTCTTGCCCTCAGGTGTCATTACCGCCATCATGAAGATAATATTCCTTACGCTCAATATCCCCTGCCAGAAAAAGCCCCTCACGCTAAATCCATTATCCAGACATCTTAGATAATGGGATTCCACTTCCCGAGCCGCGCTGAGTGGCCGTAATACAGCCGTAATCAGGTTTCATCAGAATTTCCCCTGGCGCTTCAGTCTGATGTGCTGCTCCTGCTCCGGCGCGGGTGCTAATCGGGTCACGCGGTGCCACCGGAGAGCTGGATCAGAACACGTGTCACCATCTGGTGTGGAGAGCAGAGGTCAGCCCGTACCAGCAACATCTGGACAGCAGCTGGACTCGCTGAGGATGTGAAGATGTTTGAGTGGAAGCAACAGCTGCTGAGCACTCTAGACGGAGTGATGCAGACACCTGGAGCAGTGGGCAGCTCAAGTAAAGAAAGTGAATGTGTGTGTGTGTAACCACAAGAGGCAGTGTCGAGACTGGAGTGATGGACACACCTGGAGCAGTGGGCAGTCTCACAATAACACACCCGGAGCAGTGGGCAGCTCAAATGAAGTAAAGAAAGTGAATGAATGAGTGACCCAGTGTAACCACTAGGGGCAGTGTTGAAACTGGAGTGATGGACACACTCACATACGCATACACACCCGGAGCAGTGGGCAGCTCAAGTGAAGTAAAGAAAGTGAATGAATGACTGAGTCAGTGTGACCACCAGGGGCAGTGTCGAGACTGTGCTCTGCTTTTAACTATCCAGTGAAGTGACACACACACACACACACACACCCGGAGCAATGAGCAGCTTAAGCCGTGGTGTCAGGGGCATTTCCGTGTCTTGATCAAGAACACTCAGTTCTAGAACCAAACGGACAGGGATTAGAACCTGTAAGGCCTGGTGGCAGGTCCAGCTCCCTCTGCTGACACTATGTAGGTCGGGATGGTCGGAACCAGTGACTAGTGACTTGACAAGACTAGTGGCCGGGACTCGAGTCAGACTCTAGTCATGAGTTTAGTGACTTCAGACTCGACTTGACAAAAAATAAAAAGGCTTGCAACTCAACTTGGACTTTAACACAAAAAACTTGGACGTATGCCTATTGACTTGCAAAGACTTCGCTACTTCTGTTTCCGTCTGCGCATTTCTGTGCGCATGAGACAGAGAGCATTCGACACAACGTCCAATCAAAGTGCCGGCGAGTGTTTTGATTCGACCGTGTCCAATGCGAGTACAACGCAACATCATGAACGGTGTACGTGTTCAACAAAAACGAGTTGCAGTGTGTAAAACGTGCGAGTCGACTATAACAGACGGTGACGCCACAACTTCCACAACTTTGTTCGAAGCCTGAAGCTGCACAAAGGTATGTTTTGAGTGAACGTCAGATTCGCTTATCTACTAAGTAGCTGCGTGTTTATATCAATGAGGCTGTCCATTTCCTCAGCATCACCTGCCAAACGCTATAATCTGCAAAACTCCTGCTGCACACACACACACACATAAGGGGCTCTCTCAGTCACTCACTCACTCACAACAGTTAAACAGACTAAAATTAAGATTTTTGAAATTATAGTGTAGGACTCACGTCCCGCGCAATCCCCGAACCGCTGCCCTTCGCGTCCTGCGCACACACAAGCACGTTTCAGACCGGCGAACCTCGGGTCACACACAAGCACGCTTCACGACCGACGCACGTCAGATCACAGTGCACGTGCGCTGTTAGAATATTTTTAATATTTAATAACTTAAATCTTATTTCCAATATTAATATTAAGATCTTATTATATTTTAGCCTGCGTCAACACAGCCAGGCCAAGGCTGAAGGCTGTTGAATTGTTTTATACTTGTGTCTCCAAGAGATATAGATTAGTAACTAAAATCTAGATAATAATAATAATCTAAAAGTTGTTTTGACTTATTGTTCCCTATGGATCTGTGGGGGAATATTATAAGGCAAGATAATTTGATGTTGACGTAAAACCAAATTCCGGTAAACTCAGTCTCTGTCTAAGTCTTATCAAAAGCAAGGACACTGGAGCTAAAATCTTTGTGAAAGGTTAAGAAACGTTTAAACTAAGAAATCCTCACATTTACTTGACTATTTGTAATATTTATATTAATACTTTCTTGTTATTATCAAAGTGATTTAATTAACACCAATAACCAGACAATCACATGAATAAAAGTGATAACTAATTTAAAGATTTACTTAGTGTGCTTTGAGACAGTTAAAACTGTGAGAAGCTTCTTAAAATAACTCAGAACTCAAACTCGGAACTTATATTAATTTATGATTGACCATAGATAATATTTTATTATATATTTTAAGATAATACTTAGGTTCCAACATTCAAAGTTAGTGTTTTAGACTGCTCTTCTTACTCTCCTCGTTCGGAGACCTCTGAAGGTCGAATAGAGACCTGATTACATATTACCATAGCAACGCCTATCTTTTGTTATTGAATAGAGACCACGTGTGTAAGTCAGTCCTCTGACAAATCTCGTTTCCTGCTGATAGTCACGCGAGATATCTGACGTCATTTATGTCATTTACATCCTGACTGTGATGGAGTAATGCATTGAACGGCACAATAAACACGTGTTAAACCTCTAACGCGGTGTCGGCTCAATCATTGCTCCCTGGATCCAGCTTCCGGACAACTCCCTTCGACAGAGACCTGCAATCTCGGCCATGATGGAATGCCTGACTGATTTATAATTATTATTAAGCCTCCAAGAAAGATTAAAATCTTTCATGCGCACACACACAAGCACGTTTCACAACCAACACAGGTCTTGACGGTAGCAACAAAACAAGATCAGGGATGACCGGAAACAGGATCAGTCACTAAAAGGAAAAGGGGTGGAAGCAAGACAGCGCCTGGTCCAGCCACCACCGTTCCAGCGTGCGTCCTCCTGCACACAGCCATCAATAACATTAACACAAGAAAATAAACTTGTTATAAAACCACGTACATACCCCAACCGGATTAGCGGCGCCACCCGATCGCACTCTCTGTAGCCTCCACGCGCCCTGATGTAGACCCACGCACCCGCGAGATCTAACCAATAAAAATGCGTCAAGCGCCGGCACGAGAGACGCGCTTTGAAGCCGCTTACCCGACCAAATATGGCCCTCGCGTCGCTCCACCGCCGTGTAAGAACCAACCGGCGTCCCAGGCACAAATCACAATCGTGGGAAATAAAAACAGCGCCGCACTTCCGAAACCACCACTCCCCACACAGCGAAACACTGCGTGAGCAAGCAGTCACGGCGGTTACAGCTTGTACGCCATGACGGACCCGGTGGTGGCAATCAGGAACACCCAGGTGTCCCTAGCGCGCCTTTAATAAAATGTCGGTCTCGGTCATTGGCCGGCCGCCAAATCTGCGGGCGGAGTTTCTGTCACCTTTACTACATTCACCCCCCGACTGTTGGATCGTCGGCCCGACGATCGCGTCACCACCGGCTGTAACTCCAAGGCCTACATAAGGCTGACACTGAGGGTACTGACGTACTAGGCTGTACTCACACACACTTTCATTAAAAGTAAAAGTTTCCCAACGGTATTAAAATACAAGACCTCGACCCCCTCCCCACGTTCACTGCGGGCAACCGCACGATGCCCCCTGCAACCCGAACCGAGGGGGGTGATGACCATCGTCCTGCCGGAACCAGCCGCTGGACACTCAACCGCACCTTCCCATCAACACTTCGAAAGGAGCAGTGCCTCAGCTCCTCACTGGGCTGCCTACAACCCACGACTCAGCACAGAGAACACAGTTCGATCGACCAACTCAGGGCCATTCAGTCCAAAAAAAAACAAAACGCTCCCGGCCTCCTCGTCCAGGAACATTCTATCACCGTTTAACACTGTGGACAACCCATTAGTCGACCAAAACTAACCCCTGGCCTGGCTGCAGCTGATCTAGGCACCCAGGATTCAGCACTACGGATGCCTTGCCTCCCATCAGAAGCAATAGGGGAGGATATGACGACACTTAACATGACAAGTTAAACCTGAGCCAGACCCATCTCCATAGACGCTTTAGCTCGGCTACAACACTCAACGTGACCCGTTAAACCTGAGCCAGACACATCTCAATAGACGCTTTAGCTCGGCTACAACACTCAACGTGACCTGTTAAACCTGAGCCAGACCCATCTCCATAGACGCTTTAGCTCGGCCACGTGGACTAGTTCCCAGCCACAATACACACTCCTTCAATCTCCCACTGGGATGCCTGTAACACAGACTCGGCACATCAGAGGATACAGCTAGACCAACCAGTTCAGGGCCATAAAGTCCACAAACACCCCCGGAATCCTCGTCCAGGACCATTCTAACACCGTTTTACACGGCGGACAACCCATCAGTTGGCCAAAGCTAACCACTGGAATGACTGCAGCCGATCTGGGCACCCAGGGTTCAACACTTATTAAAAGCTAGACCCAGCTAGACCCGTCTCCACAGACGCTTTAGCTCGACTGCGAGGTGGTGAATTAGTTCCTCACCTCCATGCTCCAGGCGGTGTACCGCCAGACCCTGGAAATACTGCCTCCCTCTCTCCGGGCATCCCCTAGACGTGCGACGCTGTCTCGCTGCCACCCCCAATAGGACCCTAAACACAAAACGGAACACGCCACAACCAACCAACTACACAAAAATGAAAAAGAAAAAAAAAAAATAACTAACAAACCCACGTCTGCCGCCGAACACTGCATCCTGCCGACTACGCCAGAATGTAGCAGGGGCACCGTTTCGTGGAGACACAGGAGGCGGAGACGTGGGTATGAAAATACAAAAGATGTTTTATTTAAACACAAAATTAGTAAAAATGACAACAAACACACACACACTCGCAACACACCCTTCAGACAGAGTTTCTCGTCGACCGATTGGTTGTTTCGGCTTCCGCACACGGCACAGCACACACACTCCCCCACACACCCGCAGTGACTTGACAACAGCAATTGATACACACTGGAGATTAGTGCACCCACGACCACCACCAACACTCCCAATCCGTCGCTTGGCTTCGCTGCCCTCGGTGAGCACACAAACACATGCACTCACACACACACGTCCCGCGCAATCCCCGAACCGCTGCCCTTCGCGTCCCGCGCACACACAAGCACGCTTCACGACCGACGCACGTCAGATCACACAGTGCACGTGCGCACACACACAAGCACGTTTCACAACCAACACAGGTCTTGACTGTAGCAACAAAACAAGATCAGGGATGACAGGAAACAGGATCAGTCACTAAAAGGAAAAGGGGTGGAAGCAAGACAGCGCCTGGTCCAGCCACCACCGTTCCAGCGCGCGTCCTCCTGCACACAGCCATCAATAACATTAACACAAGAAAACAAACTTGTTATAAAACCACGTACATACCCCAACCGGATTAGCGGCGCCACCCGATCGCACTCTCTGTAGCCTCCACGCGCCCTGATGTAGAGCCACGCACCCGCGAGATCTAACCAATAAAAATGCGTCAAGCGCCGGCACGAGAGACGCGCTTTGAAGCCGCTTACCCGACCAAATATGGCCCTCGCGTCGCTCCACCGCCGTGTAAGAACCAACCGGCGTCCCAGGCACAAATCACAATCGTGGGAAATAAAAACAGCGCCGCACTTCCGAAACCACCGCTCCCCACACAGCGAAACACTGCGTGAGCAAGCAGTCGCGGCGGTTACACCTTGTACGCCATGACGGACCCGGTGGTGGCAATCACGAACACCCAGGTGTCCCTAGCGTATATATATATATATTTGTTTTTATTATTATTATTATTATTCATAATTATTATTATTAAAAGGCAAGTTTTTACAGATTTTTATTAATTTTATTACAGGTGTTAATTTTGCACCATTTGCACCAAAGCGCCTGTCTGAATGTGTGTCTCCTTTTTTTTTTGAAAATTAAAACATGGTCACCCTATTTTAAAGAGAAGTGTTGGTTTGATCATCGACTACTGCTGCGTGACTCGCTTCATCAGTGTCAGCACAAAGTGACCGCATGATCGCTGTTGACCGACTCCCGCGTTAGTGATGTCTGCCGGGCTGACAAGGTTCTGGACGCAATGAGTGTCGTCTCCATCGTCCGCAGCTGTGTCCGTGTTAAATGTCAGCGCCACACGAGGGGCTGGAAACGGCGGCGTGATGCTGATGCTGAGGGACGGACCGCGACTGGACCACGGCTCCGGACCAGAAGCCGAGCAGTTGGAGCGGAAGTGATGCTCTTGTTTCCGTCCGTGCGTCTGCGCTTCAGGGCGACCCAGCAGACATTCTCCATAACTAGATCAGGACCAGTGAGACGCTCCACAACAAACCGTCCGATCTGTGGAAACATCCAGAAACTCGCCCGCAGCACCAAACACCAACTCACTGCTCGTTTACTACTCCACAGTTAGTCAACCCCCCCCCCCTCTCTGTCTGTCTCTCCCTCTCTCATTCTCTCTATCCCCCTCTGCCTTTCTCTCTCTGTCTCTCTCTCCTTCTCTCACTCACTCTGTCTCTTTCTATCTCTCTGTCTCCTTCTCTTTTTCTGTCTCTCTCTCACTCTCTGTCTCTCTCACTCTCTGGCTCTCACCCTCTCTGTCTCTCTCACCCCCCCCCTCACTCTGTCTGTCTCTCGCTCACTCACTCTGTCTCTCTCTCACACACAGTCTTGCTCTCTGCCCCCCTATCTGTTTCTCTCTCACTCCTCTGTCTCTCATTTACATTCTCTTTCTGTCTCTCTCTCTCTCCCTCACTCACTCTGTATGTCTGTCTGTCTGTCTCTCTATTACTCTCTCTGTCTTTCTTTCTTTCTCTCTCACTCACTCTCCCTGTCTGTCGGTATCTCTTACTCGCTCTGTCTCTCTCTCTTACTCTGTCTGTCTCTCATTCTCTCTCACTCTCTCTCTGTCTCCCTCTCTCTTTCTCTGTCTCGCTCACTCTCTGTCTCTGTCTCTCTCACACACTGTCTCTCTCTCTCGCTCACTCTCTGTCTCTCTCACTCTCGCTCACTCTGTTTCTCTCTCAGCTGGACTATAACTCATGAGTGAGCTGGACGGGGTCCACGCCGCAGTTCTTCTCGCTCTGAGGGAACATCAGCGATTGCCTGATGGAGCAGAATGAGTCTGAAGTGCTGGAGCTGATTGTTAATCTGATTGAATTATGTGCCGCTGATCGGCTCTAGATGCAGGAGCCACTGATGCGGATCAGATGCAGGAAGCGCGTCTCTTCACATCCCTGTGGACCTTAAGTTCAGTTCACATGAGGCTGATTCATGCTGATCGCCTGCTAGTGAGCTAGAACGGATGAATGGATTGATAGAGTGACGACAGGATAGACACAAGAGCCTCTGGTGTTCCGGGAATCGTGTTAAACACCTGTTACTGCAAATTTACACACAGTGGGTCATGAGTTTCAGATAAACCAATCACAGCCAAGCTACAGAGAAGAGCCGCATCCTCGACTCAATCCTGAAGCAGGCGTTATGGTTCTGGGAAGGTCGTGTGGCCGGTCAGGAAGAAGAAACTAGTTAAAGTTTTCTGAATGGAGTTCATTGTTTTGTTGGGGGGATTTAAAGCAGTCACTTTTAGCCAAATCATGGAGGTGGCGAGATTGTTAGCTATTAAGACTCTTCCTCTGAAGGAGAGCTGCGGAAAGAGCCACCTCCACTTCATCAGTCTGCCATTCACCCTCTCTGACAGGGCATCCAAGTTCCTAGGTACACACCCAGGAATTTGATATCCTCTCTGTTCTCCCAGTCCTCCAGTCTCCCAGTAGAAAAGATGTGGATTTTTCCCAGTTTATCCGGGATGATGTGGCTTTCTGGTAGCTGTCCCGGCAGTTGCTCAGTTCAGTGATATCTTTTCTTGATGTTATCATTACAGTCACATCGTCTGCATAGGCTGTGAGCTTGACCCGTTTAACTTCTGGGAAACCCGAGACTGCGACACCGGAGAGGCGCTTCCTCAGTAGTGCTAGCAGAGGCTCTGTGGCTATAGAATATAAAAGTCCAGAGAGGGGACAGCCTTGTTTGATGCCTCGGCTCACGGGGAACAGTCTGGTGAGGAAGCCATTCACCTTCACCATGCTGTAAATGTCTTTGTAGAGGATTTTTACGAGACTTAAAAAATAAGCTCCAAAACCGAAGGCCTCCAGTGTCTCAAACAGATATCCATGGTCCACTCTGTCAAAAGCCTTCTCCTGGTCCAGCGTCAAAAGTCCAATATCCAGTTTGTATCTCTGAGCAACGCCTATTATATCTCTGACCTCTGAGAATCGTTTGCATTTCTCTTAAAGGGGCAGGAGGGCCTTTTCCCCACAAATCTTTAAAATTATAATGCAACCATACCAATAACAAATTAAACCTTAAACATAAATAACAATAACTTAAATAGATTAATACAAACCTAAATAAACAGGGTTACTGATTTTGTACCATGATGCTTTGCGCTGCGGTTTAGCCAATAGGTGCGTACACTACACACGCTCCACATCTCCCAGCCGAGAGCAGAAAGCAGCGAAAATAGCGTGAACTCTGAAGAAAATCCCAATGTTGAGATTGCGAGAGCCCCTTCATCCTTAAATGAATCATTGAAATGAACATCCTTTGAACATGTTCATCCTTTAAATGAAACATTTAGGTTTTGCCGTTTTTACTAACACTAAAGGGGAAAAGGTGATGAACAGATTTGTATGTAAGCATTGCCACACTACCGTGCGGAGCCAGGTTGTTTACTTCATGGCAGTTATGGTGTGAACTTTGAAGTTTTTGGCTGGCTGTTTTTAATAGGCTTGTTAATTTCAGCTTTGTTTGCACATTGAGGAAATGACGTTAGTGACAATTCCTTATTACTTTACAGTTGTTGCACTTTAGAAAAGAATTGCTTGAAGTGATTAGTGTTAGTATATTAGTATATTGCTATTACTATATCAGTATAGTTAGTATATTGCTGTTTCTGACTTGACTTGAATTTTGCAGTTTGGAATTAGTGTGACCAGAGTTTTCTATTGTCCTTGTTATAAAATATGACAATAAAAGGCCTAATTAACAATGGGCAATGATTATTATATTGTCAGCCTTGTTACTACAAACATAAGAGACTTTGTCTCTAAGCTCTCCAAGAATTGCCAGAAAAGAGTGAAAGAGTGACAAAAGAAGTGATCCTGCAGTAATTTGTTATTAACATTTAAAAACAGTCACTCTCTAGTCACTCACACACGCTCACGCGATCCTCGCTTCCGCACAACATGCGCACAGAGAGAGAGAGAGAGAGAGAGAAAGAGAGAGAGAGAGAGAGTGTGTCTGAGTCGGACAGAGCCAGAGAGACAGTCAGACAGACACACAAAGAAAGAGAGAAACAGACAGACAAATAGAGAGAGAGAGAGAAAAACAGTCAAACAGGCAGAGAGAGAGAGAGCAAGAGAGACAGTCAGACAGACAGTGGAAGACAGTCAGTCAGAAAGAGAAAGAGAGAGAGACAGAGAGAGAGAGTCAGTCAGAGGCAGAGAGAGAGAGGAACAGTCAGACAGACGGACAGTGGGGAAGTCAACAGATGCAGATCTTTTGAAAGCTCCTCATTATCACGTGTCACGTACAAGCGAGCAGATGTCACACCGAAGCTATTTTCAAACAAATTCCTCTAATTAATTCCTGAAAAAAGCTGCTGCTCCTTCAGGGAGTCGCGTGTGGAACTGCAGCGCAAATCCCATTTAAATTCCCGTTTCTTCATTCATAAGCTGGAAATGAGAAATCACCATCACAATGACGAGAAACGCCATGCGTGTTTCCTGCGCTCGCCATCTCTCGCTCTACTTCTTTCTCTCTTAATCACTCTATCCACATCTCACTCTCTCTCCTCTCTCTCTCTGTCTTTCTGTCTCTCTCTTTATCCACATAACTCTCTCTCTGTCTGTCTCTCTTTATGTCTTTCTCTTGCTCCGCTTCTTTCTCTCTTAATTACTCTCCACATCTCTCCACATTCTCTTAATTACTCTCCACATTCTCTCTCTCTCTCCCTTTCTCTCTCTGTCTCTCTTTCTCTCTGTCTCTCACTCTGCTTCTTTCTCTCTTAACCACTCTATCCACATCTCACTCTCTCTCGTCTCTCACTGTCTGTCTGTCTCTCTCTCTCTCTCTCTCTCTCTCTCTCTCTCTCTGTCTATTTGTCTTACTCTCCTCACTCTCTCTGTCTGTCTCTCTCTCACTTGGCTTTCTTTCTTAATCTCTCTATCCACCTTTTTCTCTCTCTCGCTCTCTCTTTCTCTCTCTCTCTCTCTCTCTCTGTTGAAGAAAACAAGTTGTAATGCCTTAAACATTTAATATTGAATAAGCCTGAATCACAGATGAAAACGGTTAAGTTGACATATAAGTTCAAGTTCCGAGCATTTGTAAGGGGCTTTTCACAATTTCAACTGTCTCAAAGTGCGAAAACGTAACAAAAAAACGAAGATTGATGCATTTCATTCATTGGTCGTTGATGTTAAGAAAATGGCTATGATTAATACTACTACCATGACCATAGTCATTTAAGTGTGCGTGCTTATTGCTCAAAGACAGCGCTTAGATTGCTGTGAGACAGAAAAAGAAAGAAAGAAACAGAGATATAAATGAGACAGACAGTGATAGATAGATGGATTAAGAGAGCAAGAAGCAGATAGACAGACTTTTTAAGGACGTTATTTGTATTTGGAAGGAGAAAGTAGATGTTTACACACATCACGTCGTGATTATTCGCCAGGATTAATTGTGCCTGAAGATTCGCTGACATTTATAGAGACCAAGTTTATGATTATCATTAAAACACACACACACACACACACACACACACAAACACACACACACACACACACACACACACACACACACAAACACACTGCTTGTGCTCTTATTCGTGCGCATGTCAGGAGGTATAGGGGGAAATCAACGTGTGTGACGTGCCTGTAAAACTCAATCTCGCGCTGTAATTGTCAGCGATGAATCCTTCACCCGCGCACGTGAGAGGGAAACGAGACCGCGCTCGTGACGCTCCTGTTGATTGTAGTTTTTAAAGGCATCTTTCACACCTCGTTGGATTTCAATTAGCAGGTGAGAGAAGCCGCGATTGTCGTCGAGAAGAGCGCGGCCGTTCCCACCCTCATCATCATCGTCATCAAGCAGAGAAAAGACCTTTATATACGTAATTATTATATAAAGGAAATTATAGTGCCGGGTCATCCGTTTCAGTCCTAGCAGAGGTGTAAAGGACTGGAGTAAATGTACTTAGTATGTTTTTGGCTACTTCGTAGTTGTACCGAGTATCAAAAATAGAAGCAACTTTTAATCTCTACTCCACTGCATTTGTGATTGAGTAACTGTACCTTTCACTCCACTGCATTTGAATTGACACCTACCGTTACTTGTTACATTATGATTGTGTGTGACAAACCATAATCAGTTCCCTATCGAGTCGGTCAGTCGACACCACGTAAGGAGACAACGTTCCCCGACACCAGCTGAAGCCAATTGAAGAACGCAGTAACACTGCGGCCAATGCCGACAGATCACGTCCTCAGGGGGCGGAGCCCCGCGGTTAAAAGGCGCGCATCTGTCAGCATTGCCTCAGAACAATTTTCTTCACTAGCTGAACTAATTACAACTTACCTATCATGGAGCGAGGGAGGTCCAAGGCCAAGACCAAGCTGGGGGGTTTCCATTGCCTGAGTTGCTCGGGGCCTATCGCACCCCCAGATACCCACAGCAGGTGCGTCTCGTGCTTAGGGCACGGGCACGCTTTAGCGGCTCTTGAAAAAGATGTCGAATGCCGCGACTGCCGGGACCTTCCTCTAGGAATAATTTGGAGAAGAGTCGACGAATCTAGGCGGGACGCGCGGCCTTCCCCGGCCCCCCTGCCCACCGCCTCACATTCCTGGGGATCCCGAGCTGAGCTGGAGCGAGAGCTCTCCCCAGTGGAAACGGCATCAGGCGACGACTCTCCTGAGGACGACGAACTTTTTGGAGACAGGAGGGACAGCGAGGATGGCGAACTCCCGGCGGCGGAGCGCGCGACGCCCGCGGCCGACCACGCGGCCAACGCTGAGGAGCTGCAGGGCTTCCTCACCGAGTCTCTCTCCTTTTCGGCCATCAAATATGGGACCCCCGCGCCGTCAGCGGAGAAGCTTCTGGCGGGGAGCGGTCAGAGGTCCTTCGGGCAAAAACCTCCGGCGCAGAAAGGATCCCCCTTCTTCCCGGAGATCCACGAGGAGGTGACGCGGGCGTGGCAGGCCCCGTTCTCCTCCCGCTCCCGCCCGAGGGGCCTCGCATTGATGACTTCCGTGGAAGGCGGGGAAAAGGCGGGCTACCTACGGATTCCCCGCATCGAGCCCATGATGGCGGCGCACCTCTGCCCCGGCTCCCAGTGGGGTATCTCCGCTCTTCCATCAAAGCCTTGCCGCACCACGGCGGCGCTAGCAGACAAGGCGTATGAGACGGCCGGCCACGCCGTGTCGGCTCTCCACACCCAGGCTTCTCTGCTCGTCCTGGTGGCTAACCTGTTGAAGGCCGAGGAACCGGAGAAGAAGGAGCGAGCAGTGCTAGCGACGGATTACGCGCTGGAGTCCGCGCGAAAATCGCCGAGGGTCTCGGGAAGACCATGGGAGCCTGGTCGCGCTCCATCGCCACTTATGGCTGAATTTGGCGGACATGAGGGAGGAGGTCCGCCGCTCGCTGCTGGATGCACCGGTATCAAGCGAGAGTCTGTTTGGGAGCGCGGCTGTGGCACTCGTCGATGGCTGCTCAGAAGCGGATAAAAGCTCAAAAGCCTTTGGCCGGGTTTTCCACCGGCGCGAGCCACGCCAGCAGAGGAGGTTTGAGCGGCGCGAGAAGAGTGGTCCATCTGCGCGTCGCGACGATTCGGAGCGGGCGACGTTTCGGGACCGCCATTTCTCTGGGCCTGAGCCTCCCGCCAGAAGATTTTGGGCCCCGTCCGGTCAGAGGAGGCGCAGCGGGGCCCGCGCTCAGCGGCGAGCCCGAGGCCCGGGTGGGCCTCAACAGGGCTCCTGACATTCTGCCAGCCCGCAAGAGGGCGCTGTCTCCGTCGAGCGTTTCCGTTGCAGAGCGAGACGGAAAGAGAGTTTGTCTGGCCCAAGTTCCAGGGAAAACAGACACGTTAATAAAGCCCGTGTGTTTGATGACATCTTGTGTTTGTCTGACTCCTTCCGTGACGAGCGCAACAATCCAGCATGCTTTCGACTGCAGGTTAGTGAGTGCTTCTCCTCTGCCGAGCAGCATTATGAGTGCGGTTTCCGCGACGAGCTGCGAGGCCGCGCGCACACGCACAACGATGAGCTTGTCGCCAGCGGACTGCGCGGCTCGCTGGGCCAAACTACCTGGTATTTCCCGTGGATTTTAAACATAATTTCACGCGGTTACACATTACAATTCCCCGCAGACCGCCGCGTTTTGGGGGAATTGTGCAGACGCGAGTCGCGGAACGAGACGCCCCGCTGCTAAGGGACGAGATACCTCGCTGCTAGCCAAGGGCGCGATCGAGCCAGTCCCGGACGAGGAGCAACACAACGGTTTGTACAGCCGCTATTTTCTCGTTCCAAAGAAAGATGGCGGTATGAGACCGATTCTAGATTTAAGACCGCTAAACAGGGCTCTGGCCAGGCGCACGTTCAAGATGCTGACGCTAAAACAGATCTTAACGTTTGTCCAGCCGCGGGATTTTTTCATCTCAGTCGATCTGAAGGATGCATATTACCATTTTCAGATTGTACACAGGCACAGGAAGTTTCTGAGGTTTGCATTCGAGGGAAGGGCCTTCCAATTCAAAGTGCTGCGTTCGGTCTCTCGCTAGCCCCGAGAGTTTTTTCCCTGTGCATAGACGCTGCTCTGGGTCCACTGAAGATGAGAGGCGTCCGCATCCATCCTTACCTCGACGACTGGATTATCATGGCGCAGTCCCGCTCGACGCTGCTGCAGCAGAGGGACGACATTGCCCGCCATCTGGCTTACTTGGGCCTGACGGTGAACGTGGAGAAGAGCAGGCTCACGCCTACCCAGATTATTCCCTTCCTGGGTGCGGAGCGGGACTCGACCTCGATGAGAGCCTGCCTGTCAGAGAACAGAGTGAAGGTAATCAGAAGCTCTTTGGCTTTGTTTGTACAGGGTCGACGGCTGCCGGTGAAGTCATGGCAGAGGCTGATGGGGCTAATGGCGGCCGCTACGACTGTGTGCGATCTGGGTCTGCTGCACCTGCGTCCTTTTCAGTGGTGGATCCGCGACAACGTCCTGGACGAGACCTGGAACTCCGAGCGGTCCAGGATCCTAGTGTCGAGCGAGTGCGTGAGCACTCTGGCTCCGTGGCGTGGACCCCAACTGTACAAAAGAGGCGTGGCAATGGGCCGTGTGACGCGACGGTTGGTCGTCTCTACGAACGCGTCCCTTTCAGGCTGGGGGGCCGTCTGCGAGGGGAGGCCGCTTGGGGGCGCTGGCAGACGGCACACAAAGGTTGGCACATCAACAGACTGGAGTTCGAGGCGGTGACCCTCGCCCTGCATGCCTTTCTACCTTTGTTGGAAGGGAAGCATGTTCTGGTGCGCTCCGACAGCACGGCAGTGGTCTCGTATCTCAACCACCAAGGTGGCGTGAGGTCGAGGGCTCTTCAGGACGCAGCAAGGAGTCTGTGGCTTGGGCGGACCTGAGGTTGGCGTCGATTCGAGCGATACATATTCCAGGCAAGTTGAATGCGGGACCGGATCTTCTCTCCAGGGACGGAGTGTCTCACGGAGAGTGGAGGCTCCACCCACAGTCTGTGAAACTCATCTGGGACCGTTTCGGAGAGGCGCAGGTGGATCTGTTTGCGTCAGAAGAAAACACTCATTGCAGTCTGTTTTTCTCCCTGAGGGAAGCCCCGTTGGTCGGAGACGGTCTCTCGAGTCCTTGGCCGGCGGGCAAGAAGTACTGCTTTCCCCCGGTGAAGCTGCTTCCCTTGGTGCTGCACAAGATCAGGGAGGAGGCCGAGACTGTCATTCTGGTGGCCCCTCTCTGGCCAAGGCAGCCCTGGCTTCCAGAGTTGGTGAGTATGGCGAAGGACACACCATGGGAAATCCCGCTAAGGAGAGACCTGCTCTCCCAGGCGAGAGGCTCTATCTGGCATCCTCAGCCGGAGCTGTGGAAACTGCACGCTTGGCTGGTAGGCCCGTCGTGAGCCGACCCCTTGCGCTCAGGGCGCTGGAGACAGTCGCTGAGGCTAGGGCGTTATCCACGCGTCGTCTTTACGTGTACAAGTGGCGAGTTTTCGCTGACTGGTGCAGGACGGCGGGGGAAACCCCACAGTCGTGTAATGTGGAGGCTGTCTTGTCTTTTTTGCAGGAACGCTTGGAAGCTGGCAGCACACCTGCGACGTTGAAAGTGTACGTGGCAGCGATCGCGGCGCATCGAGGGGAGTTGGACGGCCTGCCCTTGGGGAGACACAAGCTTGTGTCAGGGTTTCTCAGAGGAGCTAGAAGGTTAAACCCTTCCCGTCAGCGCCTGCCGCCGGTGTGGGACCTCTCTCTGGTCTTAAAAGCGCTGGCCGAGCCGCCTTTTGAGCCCCTGGCAGATAGTGACTTGGCCCTGCTATCTGTTAAGACCGCCTTCCTGCTGGCTTTGGCATGTGGGAAGCGAGTTGGGGACTTGCATGCTTTCTCAGTTAATGCTTTGTGTTTGCAGTTTGGTGAGGACGACTGCATGGTGAGGCTCGTCCCTAAGCAGGGATACGTGCCAAAAGA
>CM051498.1:8955782-8966045 GCA_028031935.1 Paedocypris micromegethes
CACACACACACACACACACACACACAGGAAAGTGACACACACACAAACCCGGAGCAGTGGGCAGTCTTGAGCTGTGGGTTCAGGGATATTTGGGGGTCCGTATTTTGTATTCATTTAAATTACTATGTATTGTATTTATACTTTTGATATAATAATTGTTGTTTTTTTTTTAACAAACCTGCTGTTAATATTACTTCATGTAAGTATTCAAGAAAAGGGATACATTATTTAAGAAGCACGCTGATTCACTCAGTTATGTCTGTCCTTTTTAAACCCTCTTGTTTATTTATGATACAGCTTATTTATAACTGTATCTATATGGTGCTGAGAAACGGGAGAAGCGAGAGAAAAATGAGAGACGCTCTGTCCTTCACTCCTGTCTCTCTCTCTTTCTCTCTCTGTCTTTAATTCTCTCTCACTGTCTTTATCTCTTTCTCTCTCTTTCTCTCAGGAGTGCGGAGAATTAAATCTGTCTTCAGCCTGAACAAACCCTGCTGAATGTTTGTAATCGCAGCCTCTGCGGTTTCCTCCGCTCTCTGATTACTCAATTAAGCTCATTGTTTAGCTAATCGCTAGGCTAATTATCTAGCGATGTCGGCGAGGGTCCGATGGGTGTCAGATACGACTGCAGCGGCTCAGGGGGCAAGTAGATGAAGCTCTGAAGATTTCATCTCCTCCACAGCCCTTCACGCCATGACCCAAATAACACAATAATCCAGTGAGCAACACACTGACGAGAGAGAGAGTGAGTGAGAGAGAGTGCGAGAGAGAGACAGAGAGAGAGAGAGTGAGAAAGAGAGACAGATTGAGATAGAGAGAGAGAGGGAGACAGAGAGGAGAGAGAGGGAGTGAGAGATAGAGATAGAAAGAGAGACACAAAGAGAGAGAAAGAGAGAGAGAGAGGGAGAGAGAGAGAGCGAGAGAGAGGGAGTGAGAGATAGAGATAGAAAGAGAGACACAGAGAGAGAGAGAGAGAGAGAGAGAGAGAGAGAGAGAGAGAGGCAGAGAGAGAGAGAGTCAGACAGACAGACAGACAGACAGACAGACCTAGAGAGATACAGAGAGAGAGAGAAAGTGAGGGAGAGACTGAGAGAGAGAGATACACAGAGAGATACATGCACAGAAGGAGATACAGAGAGAGAGTGGTGTCCCACTTCTCTGGTAGTGATGCTCAGCTGTTTCTGAGTCTGTGGTGCGTGAGAATAGAGGTATGAGGTGAAGTTCGACAGCGTGAGCGACTCAATAAACTACAACAGAGTGAACCGTGTGAAAGAAGAAGAGGAAAGGATCTGTCTGTTTATTGCTCCACCTATCCATCTTTTCCTCTAACAGTCCATATTTTCTGACCTCTCACTCTTCACTTTTCATGAAGCAACTCAGGGCCTGAAGACGGGACACACCTGCTGGATTACTAACCATCACAGAGTGAGACACACACGTTCACACTCTCACTCACGCCTATATTTCCCAACGCCAAATCTTCTGTGTGTGTGTGTGTGTGTGTGTGTGTGTTGTAATTGGGGGATTCCTCTGCTGTTCTCTCCTTCCCTCGAGACTCACAGGACCCCAGACATCTGCTGAAGTCTACAGGCGGTGGTCAGTCTTGCATGACAAATCTTTCTGCGTTCTCTCTTTCTCTCTCTCTTTCTCTCTCACTGTCTGTCTCTCTGTCTCTCATCTCTCTCGCTCTCTCTCTCTCACTCTCTTTCTCTCTCTCACTCTCTCTCTCACTGCCTGTCTCTCTCTCTTTGTCTCTCTCTCTCTCTCTTTTTCTCTCGCTCTCAGTTTCTCTTTTCTTGTCTCTCTCTCACTTCTTTTCTCTGTGTTTCTAGAGACTTTGTCTTTGTCTGTTTTACTCCCTGTCTTTAGTTTTTTCTCTCTGTCTCTCTTTTGGTCTCTGTCTCTCTCTCGCTCACACTTTCTCTATCTTTGTGTCTCTCTCCATCCCTCTCTTTCTCTCTTCCCTGGAGAAGGCTGTCCACTGACATGGCTTTTCTCTCCCTCTCTCTTTTGTCTTTAATCTGTTCACTCTGTTTATCCATCTATCTCTCTGCCTTATTTCTCTCTCTCTATCTGTGTCTTTCTCGCCCACTATTTTTCTATTTTTGTGTCTCTCTCTCTCCATCCCCCTGTCTTTTGTTCTCTCTCTCTCACACTATTTCTCTATCTTTGTGTCTCTCTCCATCCCTCTCTTTCTCTCCTCCCTGGAGAAGGCTGTCCACTGACCTGGCTTTTCTCTCCCTCACGGAGCAGCGGTAAAGCCGATCGGACGCGGCCGTGTCTTTCCGGATCAAAGCGGCTCGGAGCTTTTGAAGTGAGTCACGTGCGGCGCCTTCCCCACTAAAGTCTCCTGATGTGTGTGTTCCTCGTCTTCTCGTCGCTTGCGCTGCGAGAGCTGAAGTGCAGCGTGACGCCTAATCCACTTACGCTTCCCTCTGTTTCCCTGCCGCATCTCTCACAGTTTAACCTCCAGAACAGAGGAAGAGAAGAGCCACGACCTGAGGAATGTTCCGCACCTTCCGCCTCAGGTCCACCGGCCTCTGCTCTCTCTCTCCATCACTCCCTCTCTGTCTCCCTCCATCCTTCTCTCTCTCTCACTCCCTCTCTCCCTCCATCTCTCTCTCTCACTCTCCTACCATCTCTCTTTCTCTCGCTATCTCTGTCTCCCTCCATCCCTCCCCCTCTCTTTTTCTCTCTCGCTCACTCCCTCTCTCCCTCCAACACTCCCTCTCTGTCTCCCTCCATCCTTCTCTCTCTCTCTCTCCCTCTCTCTCCCTCCCTCTCTCTCTCCCTCTCTCTCTCCCTCCATTTCTATCTCTCTCTCTCTCTCTCTCTCTCTCTCTCGATCTCTGCTTCCCCTCATGAAACTCTCTAACAGCAACTCTACTAAAGTTTCTTTCTTGCTGTTCTGTGTGTGTGTGTGGCCCTGAACGCTAGTTTTTAGCACAAAGTGGGGTCCTACAGGCTCTTGTGTGGTCTTTGTCTCAGGCTCCACAACTGTGGAGATGTGATTTTAAGACAGATGTTATAACTGAGTGTGTGTTGATGTCAGAATAGAGAAGGGGAATATTCTGTTGGTTCAGGTCACAGTGAGTCACGTAAGTCTATGATATAATCGCAAGTGTGTGTGTGTGTGTGTGTGTGTGTGTGTGTGTGTGTGTGTGTGCGTGTGCGTGTGCGTGTGTGTGTGTGAGAGAGAATGTGAGTGAGTGGCTCGACAGGTGACAGACTCATCACACACCATCATCTTCAGCTGCTTGATGCTGCTCGTCCTCATACAGCGTGAAGAATCCGTTATTAACGTTAATGAACTCTGACACTCACAGCAGTAACGTTAAGCTGATTTGATCTGCTGTGATTAGGAACCGTATGTGACGAGGAAAAGGAGCGTGTAAACAAGCCAGAAGACCATTGCTCATGCTGTAGACCCTCGGATTGTGAAGAAAGGAAGAAACACAGCAGCTTGAAAGAATAAAGTGTGTGAGACTCAACCAAATTAGAGTGTGTAAGAACTCCAGCATGTAAAACTACAGTAGGGCAAGAAAAGTTTGTGAGACTTACAGTGTTCTAGTGTGAACGATACAGACTCAAGAGAGATTTTAATTCTAGAAGTTGGAACAAAAGTCAAAAACCGCTGCGAGAGGCAAAACAAGAACTAGATTACAAAAACTAACACTGGATTCCACAAGACAACATCAAGCAAAACCGGGCAGCAGGTCTATGCGCATCTGTTTGTCTGTATGTCTGTCTGTCTGTCTGTCTGTTTGAGTCTGTCTGTCTGAGTCTGTTTGACTGTCTGTCTGTCTCTCTGTCTGAGTCTGTCTGTCTGTCTGTCTGTCTGGACTCAAAACGCAGATAAAGCGTGACGGCGTTAATGTAGAACGCTCGAGATAGTCATATCCATTAAATGTGTCTAATACACGCAGAAGTGTAAAAGAAAGTGGGTGTGGTTCGTGTGCAAAACAGAAAGAGAGCTTGCTGATTGGCTAACTGATCTACGGGGGAGGAGTCATAAGCTAATGACCGGCCAGTCTGCTTTTGTGCGTCTTTCCCCAGAGAGCGCAACTCTATGTTTCTTCATTTAACGCTTCGTTTGCGCACAGACACGTGTGTGTGTGTGTGTGCTCAGCCACATTTGGGTCGAAACTACCATAAATATTTTTGGTTTTACATTTGCAATATAACTGTCTTTTTTTTTTTGCCTTTTGCCAGTTTGAAAGGACATCCAAAAAAGATTTCAAAAAGTTTTGTGTTTTAATTAGTTAGAAACAATAGAAAATACCTTAATGAGAAATATAAACGACATAATAAAACATTGCAATCTTAAAGGGTAAAAAGAGAGCAATACGTGTGTGTGTGTGCGGGGGGAAGAGGCGGGTGTTAATGTCGTCCTTCTCCCTGGAGTCCCACCAGACACAAAGACGGGCCCCGTGTGTGCCGGGCCCCTGGCTGCTGGGGCTCCTAAAGTGATCTTAATATGAAGATCATTAACTGCAGACGGAGAGGGAGGCGAGCGAGGGTGCGGGCGGGCGAGCGAGAGACACTCTGTCTTGTCACTCACACAATGAAAAATCAAATCAGCGGCGAATAATAAACTGCGGCAGACGAGGGCGCGGAAACATCACGTCTGACTCTCACACACCATCACTTTATCTGAATATTCACCTGGTGAAAATACAGCAGCGAGTACGTCTGTTAAACGTCCCCGAGCGAGATCACTATCTTTAATCACAAGTTTCGTTTCATCAGTGAAAATGAGGTTTTAGCTCATGTTTGGACGTGATTTTTCAGTGTAATCAGCACAATAATAATAATAATAATAATAATAATATAAACACCAAAAAAGAGAGAAATATCTTTATGACTGTGGAAAAAAATGCATATTATTCATTAAAATTAAATTAACAAATTTACATTTTTGGTTTCTTTTTTTCCGGTTTTATTATATTGAATTATGTATCTGGTGTTTTCATCGACAATAATGTGTGTGTGTGTGAGTGTGAGAGAGAGAGAGAGAGTGACACAGTGTGTGTGTGTGTGTGTGTGTGTGTGTGTGTGTGTGTGTGTGTGCAGCACTGACCCTCGGCGAACACATCCATCTGATTCGCCCCCTGTACACGTGCGAGCTGCTAATAAAGTCTGTTTAGCATAACAATGGCCACCAGAGCCCCGCCGCACAGGGGCCGAGTCAGTCGGGGTGGGAGATAATAGATCCGCCAGCCAATGGGACGACTGGGATGCTGCTCTACCTCCTGTGTTATTTCCACCCTGCTCAGCAAAAGCCGAGATCGATATCGCCGGCGCTAAACGAGCGGCTAACCGCTCCCGCACACGCTCCTGCGATCTTTAGGCTGTTTGTAATAAAGCGCGGCAGTTAATATCTGCCTGTCTGCTTTCTCACTCTATTCCGCGACTCTCGGGGCCGCGGCGCTTATGTTATTAGCCGTGTAAGAGCGGCGGCGAGCTCTTATTAAGCCGTTACCTACAGGCCCGCGTCCAGTCTCAGCGGGCAGCATCAGTAAGCACAATGTTATATTGGAGGGTTTTATTAAATTGGCACAGGTGAAGGCCTCTGTGGAGACGGATTAGAAAAGTATGGGAGGAAATCTGGCGACCTTTGACCTCTGGACGACTGAAATCACCTGAGCTGGTCGAAAATGTTTCGCAGTCTGTAGTTTTTCTGGAAGTGACTGCGCACCTGTGCAGCTGCTGTTTAAAGCCACAGTCTCAGCCAATGGGGCGTGGCAAGGGCGGGACAAGCGTTGACCAATAACAGGAGAGTTATGCAGTTTGTTATGTTTTGATCAGCGTTATTATGTGCTAAATACATGTACTGCTTTTTCAGAATCAGAAACTCTGTATTCATCCCCTTAGGAAAACTCATTTTTGATTAATACTCAGTTGTAAATAAAGTCAGTCAGTCATCTTCTACTGCTTCATCCTTTACAGGGTCGCGGGGAGCTGGAGCCTATCTCAGCGTCTTAGGGCCGGAGGCGGGATACACACTCTGTATTGGTGGCCAACCATTCGCAGAGCGGGACACACGGACAAACACATTCACTCATACCTATGTGGTCAATTTTCCAATTCCAATTAGCCTGAAGCGCATGTTTTTGGACTGTGGGAGGAAACCGGAGAACCCGGAGGAAACCCACGCAAGCACGGGAAGAACATGCAAACTCCACACAGTACGGCCCCGGCCGGCCTCGAACTCACACCTCAAGAGTCAAACGGAACCATCTTGCTGTGAGGCAACAGCGCTAACCACTGCGCCACCGTGCCGCCCCAGTTGTAAATAAAAATATAAAAAAATATATATATAAAAACAGTTGTATAAACATATACTGAATGCAATTATAAATGAATACTGTTTACAATAGAACGTACATAGTATATATATATATATATGTGAGTGTGTGTGTGTGTGTGTGTGTGCGTGCGTGTGTGTGTGTATATATATATATATATACATACAAACAATGTAGATTATACATCTGCACTGTGAAATTAAGAACGTCTTCTGTCCAGTGCAACATGCAAGAGACATGTACAGTACAAAAATGGACATATGAACAGTACAAAATAATGTAAATAAACCTCGCCAGCAGAAGTGAAATTTCACAGTAGTTGTAGCCATGAAACTGATGATAAAAAGGAACTTTTGAGTCTAAACGTGTTTTAAGACCATATATGGCAAAAAGTGAGGGATAAAATGTGTTAAAACGTTCAGTGAAAGACTTTGCTACCACCCCATGAAATATATGGAGGAACAGCGCAAAGGATTCAAAAATAAATAAATAAGGAGGGTGAACGTTTATGGTAAAAGCAAGACGTTAAAAATCTGTTAACTGTATTAACTGTATTATCCAGTTGTCGGTTAACTGGATTAACTTTCCGACTCTACTTTCTGTTCTATTCAAGTTTCAGAACGATACTGGTTGTTTTTGAAGTAACGTTCACTGATGTTTTGCTTGTTTGTTTGTTTGTTTGTTTTCATAACCCAGCCGCTCAAGTGTCATTGTGAACACTGTTCTGAGGTCAGAGGGCGCCCTCACCTGGTCACACGCGGGAGTAGAGAGGAACCCGAGCAGATGTTCTGATTCGGCCGTGTGACTTCTCTTCTCTCTCTTGTCACTCCGGAGTGAATGAGGCGAGAACACAGAGCTGCTGGAGATCCAGGCCGACAGACAGGTGTGAGTCCGCCGGACACAGAGGTGTGAGGATCTCAAGCTTTGAAGATCTAATGACAGTCACCAAACACTGTTTTACTCCTGCTCAACTCCACAGGTACAAGAACACGACCCGAGTTATTCAGTCGTGGACGTGTTTGAATCACTGACTGATCTCCAGCCCATCTACTCTCCATCATCTTCCTCACTAGGCCACGAGAGTCTCTAATCAGTGCAGTTTCGGGGGAAAGCGGCGTCCTTTCATCTTCTGATACCAGATCCGCCACAAGTGGTTCTGCCTCACAATCTGAAACCAGACGCGCGTGCGCGAGCAGACCCTCTATCGGCCTCGGGCGCGCGCGGCCCCGGGCACGAGCCCCCAGTGCAGGTGGGCGGAAGAGGTTTCCCTCTCCTCTGAGACGCGGAGAAGTGGCCAATCAGAGAGCTGGAAGGGCTTCTACCTGAGGCATCACCGCTGTGTGCGGACTCAGTCAAACTCAGACCTCAGAGATTACGCTCAGATGATGGAGGCTGGGGCTTTTCTGCTGCTTTTACTCAGCGCGTGCGCGTGTGCGGGCGCGGAGCGGGAAGTTGGCGCGAGGCTGGTGGACTGGCTGAGCGCGGGAGAAGCGCGGCTGACTGAAGATGCGCTGGAGCGGCTGGAGAACCGTGTGCACTGCTCCGGGGTGTCGTGTGGAAAGGTAGGAGAGACGTATATATGGGAGGTCGAGGTCCATCCGCGCGCTCACTACTCCGACACTTTCGGAAGGTCTTACGCTTCTGTTCAAACACTTGTTGTAAAAGTTGTACAAGTAGCGCCGACTCATTTCTCCATTTGTTTTAATCACCAATACAAAACAAGCCATTTAAACTTCCTTCAAACTTTTCCACTTTTTCAAAGCAAAACGTGCCGATTGTTTCCAAATGTTTCACACGCGTTCAAATTTGTGCGCAAGTAGTTTTAGAATTTAAGGGTGTAAAATAATGTACTTGAGATTTGAAAAGATTTGCTACATGACATAGTTTATTGGATTATCTCTCTCTCTCTCTCTCTCTCTCTCTCTCTCTCTCTCTCTCTCTCTCTCTCTCTCTCTCTCTTTCAATCTCTGCACTCTCTCTCTCTCACTCTTTTCTTCAATATCTTGTTTATTTCTCTTTCTTTCTCTTTTTCTTTCTTTCTCCTTTTCTCTTATTCACTCTTGTATGCCTCACTTTCTCACACACTCATTCACTCTTTCTCCCTCACTATCTCTCTATCTGTCTCATTTTCTATATCTTGAACTCTCTATCTCTCTGTCTCTCTATCTCACACACACCCTCTTTCCTTTCATTCTCTCTTTCTCTTTCTCACCAAGATAACCAGACTAGTTTCTAACTGATATTTAAAACAAATTGAGAGAAAGGAGAGAAAACTATTTATACTGTTAACACATTTACTATGTAACAACAACAAAAACAAACACATTCAACAAACATCAATTGCGGTGTAGTTGTTAAGTCTGGATGTTGATGGAGATCTTTCAGCAGGTGGTGTGTGTGTGTGTGTGTGTGCGTGCGTGTGTGTCCAGTGTCTGTCCGTTGACACTCTGTCTCAGCTGAGCTCCGCGGGGCCACAGGAGCCGGACTTCTTCTCCGCGGTGGCTCCGGGGCTCCTGCGCTTCCTCAGCTCTCCGGCCGAGACCTGCAGGGTGATTGGTGAGGGTCAGTGGGCCGCAGACACCCAGCACTTCATGGAGACCATCACAGGACACCAACGTGATGGGTCGGCCAGACATCGTGAAGACACCACAGAGGGAATAAAGAAAATGTTTCTTCATCTAGAGAAACACTATCAGCCTGAGGAACACGAGGTCTGTCTGTCTGTCTGTCTGTCTCAGTGTGTTTGCTCTTGCTGATTTGGTGTGTGTGTGTGTGTGTGTGTGTGTGTGTAGCCGTGTCTCTCGGTGGAGAAGGTTCTGGAGGAGGTCAGTGCTCCTGAAGAAGAGCTGGATCTGAACCTGGTGCTGGGGAACGTGGTGTTTCACGCACTTCGTGGAGACTGCATGAGGTCGAGTCAGCTGCTGCCCGAGCCTGGGTTCTTCCTGGATTACATCTTCAGCCGCTTCAGCTCAGACAACATCACGCTGGATGGTAGACCTGTCGCACTTCGTCGCCATCGGTCCGCATCGAGTCAGTGATTGGAATGTTGTCGGGTGTAGATTTTCTAGGTCTCCTGGAGACCCTCGACCTGGGTGGAGAAGATCATGAGCATGAAGACCACCACCACCATAACACTGAACCACACCACAGCGCAAAACATTCCAACAGCAGCTGGGAAATGGTATCCGTCTTTCTCTCCTGTCTGTCTGTCTCACTGTCTGTCTGTCTGTGGAACGAACGGTCTGGCTGTCAAATCTGTCTCTTCATCTTGTTCATCAAAGACTTTTCAGAGTTTTGAAGAGTCCGTTTTTTTAACGTTATTAATCACAGTTGCAGTTTTTCCACTTTCGGTTTGGTGAAAATGCAATGAATAGACCCAGAGAGCCGCGATAGTGTCACCCAGGTGTGGCATTATGATCAGAAGCTCAGAGTGATTACTTTGCGCCTAAATAGCAGCAGGTGAAAATGTTTAATGACGTAACTTCATCAGATTCGTCAGATTCTAATCTCTGTTCAACAAGCCGCCACTGTAGATTCATAGGGATTAGATAAAGACAGTACTGTATTTACTTACACTTATATTTAAAAACAGACATTCTAAGCTTTATGTTATTTCTTTATGTACATTCCAAGACATATGTTTCATGTTAGAGTGATAAGTATTTATTATTATAAGTTATTTTGTTTTCAGCTGACAAAAAGAAGGCAAAACGTAATAATGGGTACTTCAAACTTTCAATTGATGTATAACACTTATACTGTATGTAAGTCCAAAATTGACTTTTTTTGTGTGTTTTATCTTGAATATAGAGTGACTCGACCTCAGAGGTCGAGATGGAAATATATTGCAAATTGACCAAAAATTATACTAAATTATATTGCAGTATTTAAACTAGTGTATAATTAGTGTTGAGTTTACAAGTGCTGCACTACACACACACACATATATATATAT
>CM051498.1:8971159-8997378 GCA_028031935.1 Paedocypris micromegethes
TGTGTGTGTGTTTTGAGCAAAAATGCGTGCGTGTTTGTGTGTGTGTGTTATTGAGCATACTGTAAATGCGTGCGTGCCAGTGTTTTTGAGTGGTTGATGGTGTGTGTGTGTGTTATCAGTTGTGCTGAGGGCAGTAGTTGGTGTTATCTGATGATAAGTGTTGCAGTGTTTATGAAGGACTGAAGGTTTCTTTAAACCGTGTTAACGCAGAGTGAGTCAGAGTAAACACTGATTAGATGTCGCCCCGCACACACACACACACACACACACACACTCTCTCTGGAGCTGTCAGCAGTTTCAGGTTAAGTGTGTGGCGTTACTGCTGCTCCGTGTGTTGTAGCGGTTGTAATTATGTGTGTGTGTGTGTCTGTGTGTGCAGGTGATTTCGCGGTGCTGCTACACTGTGGTGTGTCGGTGAGAAACGCTCTTCTGCTGAACGTGGGCAGCTCTCTCACCTCCTTCATCGGCCTGTACATCGCTCTCTCCGTCTCCACGGACACGGCGGCCACACAGTGGATCTCCGCGGTGACGGCCGGTCTGTTTCTCTACGTGGCTCTGGCCGACATGGTGAGTGTCAAACTACACGCGGTCCAGAGCCAAACTGCCTCAGTGCCACCAAAGCTTCTTATTTACTGTGGTTTAATAATTATGAAGCATTATAAAAGCTTACTCTCTCTATCTCACTCTCTTTCACTCTCTCTCTCCCTTTCTCTGTCTCTCTCTCCCTCTCTCTCCCTCTTTTTCTCTCTCTCTTTGTCTCTCTCTCTGCCCCCCCCACCCCTCTCTCTCTCTCTCTCTCTGTCTATCTTCCTCTCTCTCTCTCTCTCTCTCACTCTCTCTCTCTCTTTGTGTGTGTCTCTCCCTCTCTCTATCTTCCTGTCTCTCCCTCTCTCTATCTTCCTGTCTCTCTCTCATTCCTCTCTATCTGTACCTCTCTTTTTGTCTCTGTCTCTCTCTCTCTCTCTCTCAGTTGCCGTCTCTGGTTCACGTGAGCAGTGAGAGGCCGTGGTTGGTGTTCGTGCTGCAGAATCTGGGCTTGTTGTGTGGATGGGGCATTTTGCTGCTTCTCTCCTTTTACGAAGATCAAATTGGCGTTTAAACATTCTGTCTTTCATCTCTGTATATTTCAACATTTTTATTATTAGAGATAGAGATTAATTAAAAATATGTAGTCTCTCTCTCTGTATATCTTTATATATATATATATATATATATATATATATATATATATATATATATATATATACAGATAGAGAGATCTAAGTCTCTCAAAATCTAAGAGAGATATACTAATACGTATAAAACTTTACAGTCATTTGGCAGAGGCCCTTAAAGAATTAGAGGTGTTGATCCACTGATGTGACGGAGAACGTTCCAGTAGCAGAACCACCTGCAGCAACTGGTACCCAGTGTAAGGAGACGAGCAGTGGCGTGACGTGCAAAATAGATACGTATTCTGTATATATAGATAACAAAGCAAATTCACAACTATGTGCTCTCTCTTTCTTTCTCTCTCTCTCTCTCTCTCTCTCTCTCACTCTATCTCTCTCTGAATAATATTGAAGAGAGAGTATAAATAATTTATATACTTTGTACGCCTCCACCCGTAAATTGTTTTGTAGAAACTAATTTCTGTGTGTTTTATGCTTAAAATGAATTATTAATAATGTTTTTACGCTGCTGGATGTAGATAAATGCTTTTCATTAGTAAATATCTGTAAGATAGTTTTGCTCGATCATGAATATTTATAATCATGTTATTATAATGTAGACTGGAGAAGTCAAGGCTGAGTGATGCGGTTTAATTGCCAAATTATGTTTTACATGCATGAAATTCTCGGAGATTAGTCGACGTCTGAGAAAGTATCCGTCGGTTTCTATTCCGCGTCGTCTCCAGACTTTGATGTTAAAACGAGGTGTTTTTAGCAAGAGAGCGTAGCTTCAGATACACTGGGATGTGCCTTCCCATCATCCCCTGTACTTTCCAGCTCGCGACACACACCTGTTGCAGGTGATTACGTGCGCGGGTTTTATCCGATTCATTACTGCCTGTTTTCTGATATGTAGTCTGACCTTGTTGTTTCTTGTCTTTCTGAATGATGTTAAATAAAACGGTTTATTACAACCCACTTGAGCTTTTGAGTGAAAAACTCGCCCATATCCGTACCTGCGCAGTCAGTTGACCCCGGGGTGAAAGGTCACTCAGACCGAGTGAGTTCAGGTCAGGGCACAGGTCTCACACGCTGACCGTCACGAGCCCGACTGTGAGGCGCTTTACACGGAGGGTCATGTGACTGGCAGTTTCACAGGTTCAAAGATTGTGGGATAAAAAGATTTGTGAGTTAAAGCAACCAGTGGCGAACAACACATTTTGATTTTGAGTGTCAATGTCCAACAAACTCGGTCATCCACACATCTGTCTGCTTTTATCTGTACAGTATCTTCGTGCTTTAATCTAGATGAGGACGTATATTCACACGCAGTGTCCGCGCGCCCCCTGCTGTGCGTCATCGGAACTCTGGCGCGTCCACGGAAACTTTCCGAAAGCAATGCTGTATTGTTCTCTTCATTAAAACGGCATAAGCGCTTAATAAAGCATTATGACGTCACAAGCGGCCAGCTTGTGATAAATCCCGCGGACTTTCATTAAATCGAAATGCCAAAAATAGTCTAATTTTATTCTTTAAACGTGAATGTTAAAACTTTTCTTCTTTTAACAATGTACATTAATATTGTTAATTAAGGTTAAAATTAAATGATGGAAATATTTGCAAACTTTTTAAAGAGCAAAATGTACAATTTATTGATTACAATTATTAGCCAATTATACCAACACACGCACGCACACACACACACACACACACACACACACACACACACAGAGTGTGTATATATATATATATTGCTTTACTGTATACCAAATACCCAATACCAAAGCATTATAAACATGTTTCAGACTTCTGTTTAACTAATTCAGTTATAATAACGGAATCAAAGTTGATAAATCATCAGCAGTGGCCAACAAATCACCAGCCTCTCGTTTCTGTTGCTATGGTTACAGACAATCGCTTTACTCACGTACACAGATGAGAAAACAGCCAACTGTGGGAGAATGAAAACAGGGATACAACAAAAGTACAGTGGGGCAAATTAGAATTGAAAGCGATGGACAGAAGAAGGAAAACAAGATTTAACGAGCTAGTTGTTTATTGTAGAGAAGCGTGCACGCGCATTTACAAGACAACACCGGAAGCGCGCGCGTCAAGACACAGTGACGTCACATTCCCGCGACTACGAGAAGCGGTCCGCACAGAGCGCGACAGAGCTAGAGCGAGAGATGGAGGCCGCGGAGCAACAGCGGAGGTCCAGTGACGGCGCGCCCGCCGGAGGAGCGGGGGTCCCGGGCGGCGGGGGCGGGGCGGAGTCGGGGCGAGGCGCGGACGGCGAGCGGGACCGAGACCGCGCAACTTTCGAGTGCAACATCTGTCTGGACACGGCGCGAGACGCGGTTATCAGCCTCTGCGGACACCTGTTCTGGTAACGACCGAGTGTGTGTCTGTGTGTGTGTCCGTCTGTCTGGCTGGCGTGATGGACTGGTCAGTGATGGTCAGTTCCGTCTCTCTGGAGTCGTAAACACCTTAGTGACGAGTGAGTTAATTTGATTAGTGTGAAGCCGCGGGTCAGTCATTATCAGGTTTGAGAGATTAACCGGGCCTGGATTTAGGGTCCTTCTCGTACGCGTGTGTGTTTAGGAAACAGCCAGGAACTCGTTCCTTCAGCCGTTTGTCTTCATAGTGAGTGTTGAAGGTACAAACACACACACAGAGAGAGACTGAGAGACTTGTACGCAGAGTCAATGTGTCTCGCCATGAACTGTTGCTTTAGCACCTCAGGTGACTTTATAGTGGAAGGGAGAAGTTACACACCATTATGGTTTATGTGTGAGTTCCCTCAAGTCAAGCTGTGGGAGCGGTATACACACACACACACGCACACACTCTGCTGTCTGTTTCATTCAATCTTGGGAACTAAATACACCGCCACACACTCATCTTTGCGTCTTACACACACACACTCAAAAATTAAACTCACACAGCGATGGATGGTGGCGTTGTGTGTGTGATGAAGATGCTTAAGAATGAAATACATTTTAACTCTACTTTTTGTGTGTCTCTCTCTGTCTCTCTCTCTCTCACTCTCTCTCTCGCTCAGTTGGCCGTGTCTTCATCAGGTGAGTGTGTGCTGTCGGCTCGGCGTGTGTGTGGTGCTGATGTGGTGTGTGTTTCAGTGGTTGGAGACGCGGCCGAGCCGACAGCAGTGTCCAGTGTGTAAAGCAGGAATCAGCCGAGACAAAGTCATTCCGCTGTACGGGCGTGGCAGCAGCAGCCAGGAGGATCCCAGGCCAGTCACACACGGTTACCCAGAGGTTAAACACTGCTGAGGAGCCGATGGGGGATTTAACTCTGTGTGTGTGTGTGTGTGTGTGTATGTGTCACAGATTGAAAACACCACCCCGCCCTCAAGGTCAGAGGACCGAACCAGAGAGCAGAGGAGGAGTGAGTGACACACCAGCAGCCTGAGGACACTCCATCATTCATTCACAATCTCTCTTTCTTTCTCTCTGTCTCTCTCTCTCTCTCTCTCTCTCTCTCTCTCTCTCTCTCTCTCTCTCTCTCTCAATCTCTCTCACACTCTCTGTCTTTCTCTCTCTCTCCATCTCACTGTCTCTCTCTCTCACACACTCTCTGTCTTTCTCTCACTGTCTCTCTCTCTCTCTCTCTCCAGATGTTTCAGGGGTTTGGTGACGCAGGGTTTCACATGTCGTTTGGAATTGGTGCTTTCCCGTTTGGTTTCTTCACCACAGTCTTTAATGCGAACGATCCGTTTCAGCGAACAGGTCAGACGTCCTCCGCTGTTTCCTGCTAGAACATCCCCTGAGTGAAGCTTGACCCTTCTGTGTGTGTGTGTGTGTGTGTGTGTGTGTGTGTGTGTGTGTGTGTGTGTGTGTGTTCAGATCAACACTACGCTGCTGAGCATCAAGCAAACAGAAACAACACCAACAGCAGCTGGCAGGATTCGCTCTTTCTCCTGCTCGCCATTTTCTTCTTCTTCTGGATTCTCAGTGTGTGAGTGAGTGTGTGTGCGCGCGTATGCTTGATTGCGTGATTGATTGATTGACTGAGGGTGTGTGATCTGTGAAACATTTTTTTCTGAAACGTGAGGAGAACTCATCCTCATCAGTCTTTTTGTAGAAATTAACGCTTACACACTTATTCACACATACATACACACACACACTCACTCACTCTATTTCTGTGCGTGTGTGTGTTATGAACAAGGACCGTATTGCTAATAAAACACAGCATAACCCCCCCCCATCGCAGCTGTAAACTCCCTGTATACACACACAGACACGCACACAATCTGTGATGATTCTTCCTTTAAGAAAATGTTTGTGCAGATGTTAAACGGCTTGTGGATTTTCTTCTCGTTACTGTGATGCAAATAAATCGTATATTTATACTCGACGTCCTTAAACGCAATCATTTTTTTGAGACATTAAGTTCCACCAGAGGAGCAGTGGGCAGCGGGGACAGTGGCTGTGTCTTCAGAGACGTGGGCATGAATGAGAGTGGTCGCCTCCTAGTGGCTGATGTAAGGAGCGACACACCGCTGCAGCCATATGACTCGTGTCCTGATCTTCTGAGTCCGAGCTGTTCCCACGTGTTGTGTCCCTTCTCAGAGGCTGTCCTGCTCACCGATGCCCGATCAAGCCAGATGTGATCTGAGATAAGTGATCCCGAGTCCCGACAGACTTATAGAAGCAGCGGTTCATTCGCTCCGCCTCCGCTACGCGCAATAACCACCAACTGCAGAACCGCAGAATGACAGTCAGAGGCGCCGGAAGTGGGCGGAGCAAGTATTGCCTTAAAAGGCATTTTGTACTTCCGTGTTTGCTACTTTTCAAAGCTTTAACACCACGTTAATAAAGTTATAATCATGCATTCTTTTTAAACGATTTATTTAAAAAGATTTACTTCCGTCCGTATATGGGTTGAATGTTTTGTTTTTTTTTTATTGAAATTTACAACTTACACGACAATCAAATTTGTTCAGTACACGAGTAAATACAGCTTGAACAGAACAACAAAAGAGGGAGAAACAAATACAGAAAAAAAAAATAAAATAAAATACCATTAACATAACACAGGGCTGCTCATCTTAAATCAAAACGATTCAGTAAGGACACCATTTAGTCGGCTCTTGGGCCGATGACCCGTTCCAGTGAACAACACCAGTTTGACACCTCCACCTTCAGATGTTTGAGGCAGGGCTTCACCTTTAGAAATCTGCATTTGTGTATTACAAATTTTCCCAACAACAAAAGATTATTTATTAGATAATTGATGTTTTTTTCTTTAATAAACATCCCAAATTTCACGGATGTTAATTCCAAACGCGGTATGATGATATTCCTGTCCTGTAACCAGCTCCACACGTTGCTCCAAAAGGAGGCGACACACAGTGAAAAAACAAATGATCCAAGCCTTCAATTTCTTTTTCGCAAAAGGTGCATTGATTTGTGTCTATATTAAATTTGATTCTCAGGAATTCGTTGGATGGATAAATTTTGTTCAAAATCTTGAAGTTGATTTCTTTCACTTTAGGTGGCAAAGGAAATGAAATGTACTTTTTCTAATATTTTTAATTTCTGCCTGATCGAACTCTTTGAGAATATAATTCCTTTTATTCGCAGATGGGTATATTATTTGTATTAATGAATTCCTGAGAATCTTATTTGTACAGTTTTCACCGCAAAAATCAATTCCTTGAAAGCAGAGCCGTCTCAGGTGAGGGACAACATTGGAGTAAAGTGTGTCACTTTTAACATTTGTATTAAAGAAGCTGGAATGGCCTTTTTAAATCTACAATACTCTTTTTTCCGTGCATGCAATAGAGAATTTGTTCGAGAAATCCTTTTGTAACAGTAGATCCCCATGATTGTCCAAAAAATGAGCCACAGCCCACACACCCCGAGACCTCCACTCCTCATAGTAAACTGACTTTCTCTTGATGGTGATGTAGCGATTGTTCCAGACAGGTGAGTTGTGTGGAGTAAAGTTGTGCTTGTATAGTAAATTCCAATAGAGAAGAACCTGCTGGTGGAAGTCCGAGAGTTTAACAGGAAGTCTTTGGCACTCAAAGTCACATTGTAATAGAAAATCAATTCCCCCCATAATGTCAAAAACAGCATTGGGTATGATGGACCAGAAGGATTGCTTGTTTGTCACAAAAGGTTTCAACCATTTTAGTTTCAGAACACCATTCATGATCTCAAAATCAATAACATTCAGACCCCCGTCCTCGTAACTCTTCACCACATCATTCCTTCTAATATAATGACACGTTTCTCCAAATGAAGTTAAAATTTAAAGAGTTGATTTGTTTTATGACCTTAGATGACATTGATAGAGAGCTAGCCGGGTAAATCACACGAGACAAACTTCCCATTTTAGGCAATAAAGTTCTTCCAAAAACTGTGATATCTCTCTGAAGCCACCGGTTTAAAATTGCTCTGCATTTGTTTGTATTAGTGATGATGTTCTTGTCTTCAGATGATGTCTTGTCCCTAGTGATGACTATCCCCAAATATTTGACTTCTTTACTTATTTTGATGTTATGTAATGATTGTTGAGCGCAGTCTTGTAATGCCAAGATTTCAGATTGAGCCACAGGCCAGAATTTTCTGAGAAATATTTAATGTTCTGCATTGCTATGGGAATTTGGTCGGCATCTTTTAGGAAAAGAGTTGTGTCGTCTGCCAGTTGATTTATTATTATCTGTTTCCCCATCACGTTTAATCCTTGAAGACCAGAATTCTTGATCACAATTGCCAACATCTCTGCCGCCATAATGAATAATAGCGGTGAGCTGCCGCAACCCTGCCGTATTCCTCTTCTAATATCAAATCTCGGGCACGTACCGTGTTCCAAGGCTACAGAGCTATTAATGCCCTTGTACAGCATTGCAATTATATTATTAAACTTTTCACCAAAACCAAGATGTTGCAATGTTTCCAGTATAAAGTGATGCTCTACAGAATCAAAAGCTTTGTAGAAGTCTAAAAACAAAATAAATCCCTTCAACTTCAATATATTATTATAATCAAGCAGATCCAGCACTAATCTTATATTATTGTGAATTGATCTGCCTTTTAGAAACCCAGATTGTGTCTCACTGATCACAGACGCTACACCTTTCTTCAGTCTGGCTGCAATCGCACCAGAAAATATTTTGTAGTCAGTGTTAAGCAGTGTAATTGGTCTTAAATTATCCAAAAATCTTTTGTCTTTGCCTGCTTTTGGGATGAGTGTAATTAGTCCTTGTTTCATACTGGTCATTAATTCTTTACGTTTTATACATTGCGTATAGCATGCGTAAAGCATCAAAAAAAGGAATTTTTAGATATTCCCAATAGTGCTGATAAAAATTGGTTGTGAGGCCGTCTGTTCCTGGAGATTTGTTAGGAGCCATCTTTAAAACACTCTCATCCAATTCTACCATCTCTAAATCTAGATCGCATAATGATTTGAAATCATCATCAATATGTAGGACTTGATTTTGAATTTTACTGAATAGAGAATGTTCCTCCGTCAGAGACCTATTAGAACTGTAAAACTTTGAATAAAAGAGAGAAACCTCTTTTTCTATAGCTTTTGGATCCTTGCATTCTTTCCCATGGATCATTAGACTAGTGATTGTGTTTTTCTGCTGTCTGCTCTTCTCCAGGTTACTGAAGTATGATGAGTTCTTTTCACCCGCCTCAATCCATTTAGCACGAGATCTGACAAAAGCTCCGCGCGCTCTTTTCAGATATAATTGATCCAGTTTGTTCTGTAGTTCCATTAACCTGTTTTTGTCTTCTTCACTTGGGACAGATTTATTACAGCAGTCACATAATTCTTTTAATAAAGCCGATTCATATTGCTTCTTTGCCAAATTAAATTTCTTAGAAAATTCAATAGTAAAAGTTCTAATTTTAAATTTCGTAAACTCCCATTTATCAATGTGATTTTCAAAACTTTCCTTGTGATCAATATCCTGTATTAATTCTTTAATTTTAGCGCAATATGTTTCATTTTGAAGTAAGCTTGAATTAAATTTCCAATATCCCCTAGACTTCCTGCCAGGAGACAAGACGGGTTCTAACACCAGGTTAATAAAGCAGTGATCTGATAAAGGTGCATTATGTATTGTCGCACATGAGACGTAATTTAAAATGCTGTTGCTTCCCAACCAGTAATCAATCCTGGATTTATATTCTCCGTTGGGTTTGTACCAAGAATATTTTGTAACCCCAGGATTTTGGATTCTCCAAATGTCATTTAGATTATTGGTCAGCATAAAAGAGTTGATAATGGGATTGTCTCTATCTCTTCCTAATCTTGGAGGCCATCTATCCTCCCATTCATCAGGAACCATATTCCAGTCTCCTCCCAGTAAGATCTGCTCAGTGGGGTAACATGCTTGGAGGTCTGAGATGATCTCAGACAGAGTTTCCATTAGTGTTCTGTTCTGGGCGTCATTGTTAAAACCGTACACGTGTGACAATAAGAAAAGCATTTTCTACCTTCAGTACCAATAATAACCAGTGACCCTCTGTATCTGCTCGGTGTGTGATGACTTCCCCGGGACACTTGTTGAAACAGATGGCGACCCCCCCCAGATCGGGAAGAACCGTGACTAAAGAAAAACTTATCGCCCCATTGATTTCTCCAGAACGATTCATCCAGTTCTGTGGAGTGAGTTTCTTGTAAAAACAAGCAGTTGGTGTTTTGTCCTTTACAAAATAAGAAAAGAGCTTTCCTTTTAGTAGAGTCCTTTAAGCCCCTTACATTCAGTGAACCAAAAGAAATTCTGAAATTAACCACATAAAAATATTAAAAGACGCACACAAAACAAACAACAAAAAAAATTCTCCCTACCAAGAAATAGAGATGAATAATAATATCAAAAATACAAAAAGAGCTGTGAACTAAAAAGCTCTAAAGAAGTAAACTGTGAAGATAAACTCAAGATGAACCCACGCGGTTTATGCATTTAGCCATAAAATTTAGTCCCTTTTTCTCTTCCAAGAACCAAGTGAAATAAAGAAAAAAAAAATTTTTTTTTTCTTCCTTTTCTTTCCTTATATTCCCCAATTTGTGCACCACCATTGTTCAGACTGCAACTCAAGAGCCCTTACTATCTTCAATCCTCCGGCCGTCGATATATCCATGCGCTCCCCGATAAAATGCTCTTTTTCCTGCTTTCCTCGCCTGTTCAATCAGCGGCCAGATCCTTCTCCTTTCTTCCAGGTCTTCATGTGTGAAAACTTCAGCCAAGCGAACGCCTTCCTGTCTGCACACTGTTGAGTCCTTACTTCTCCTCCAGATTTCTTCTTTCCATCTTCTTTGAGAAAACATCACAATGACATGTCTGTTTTTATTGTCCATCCTTTTACCTGTTCTGTGAACGATATCGATGCTTTCTTCCATTTGTGCTTTCATGTCTGGAACTATTCTTCCCAGCAGCTGGACAACTTGTGTTCTGATGTCTTCATCTTTCTTTTCTTCCCATCCCTTGATGTATAAACACCATCTCAGTCTGTAGCGTTCTTGTTCTCTCACTCTCTCTTTCAGTTCTTCATTCGCTTTTGTTAGTAAAGCATTTTGTTTTTCAAGATTGTCCACTTTCTTTCGGCACTCTTTCACTTCTTCAGCGTTAAACAGAACAGCTTTGGCTAGGCTGGCGATCATAGCGCTGCTTTGTTTGGTCTGCTGACTTAAATCGGCCAACTGTTCATCGACTCTCCTTTCCAACTTTAAAATAGCATCCAGAATAATATTATTGGAAACCTCACCGTCATCCTCTTTTCCCGATCCTTTAGACCTCTTTTCCCGTGTATCCTTGCTTGGAGTTGACGGAGCTGAATCGGAATCGTCGCCGCGGTCTCTCTTGTTCAGCACGCTGCCGCTGGACTCCATTGCGTAATCGTGCTCGTCTCCGCGCCGCTGCGTTGTCTTCACCGGTGCAGCCGTTTTCTGTCCTTGCAAGGCTCCTTTTAGAACGGCTGGTTTGTTCCCTTTTGGCGCTTGCATCTCGATCTTTCAAGGTGGTGTTAGGAAAGAAAAAACGTTACTTTTGGGACATGTTTCTCTGAGCACCGCGATTTAGGACTGCTCAAGTCGCCATCTTGCCAAAGCATTGTAGCGTATCAATGCATTGTAAAATGATTGTAAAGTATTGTACATTAATATACACTTATTATATAAATATTGTGTTTAATTTTTGTAAATATTGTGAATAATAAAGCACAATAGAACTTTAAATATTTATTGCCATGACCATTTATTATTGACCACAAATGGCCAACAAAAAAGTGTAAATTGGCGCAAAAGGCGCAATTGTCCAAATTCTTTTGGTTAGGTTCTGAATCCAGATAAGAAAGAGTTGTTTTTTGCTGGATTCGCTCAATCCAGACGGCTTTGGCGACAGTTGTTTCCATACCCTCTTTAGGTTTTGTAACATAAGTCAGCCCTGTTCTGTGGCTTGTTCAGTTTGGGATTTTTTTTTATTCCCAGTATTCCATCATGCAGGTACAGAACATATTGGACCAATCTGGCAAATGACAAGATTTTAATTTCTAAACTGCTTCATCTATCAGGTCTGCTTTGAAATAGTATGAATTGCAATATTTGGTTAGCACAAAGCCTTGTTCAAAGTGTGTTTTTTTTTTTTAAGTTTTGCCTCGTTCTAAGGCTGGTTTTTAAAGTTTTGCCTCGTTCTAAGCTGGTTTTTAAAGTTTAGCCTCGTTCCAAGGCATTTTTTAAAGTTATACTTGTTCTAAGGCTGTTTTTTTAATTTAGCCACGTTTTAAGGCTATTAATTTTTTTTTTTTTTAGTTGTGTTCAGTTGCTATTCATTCACACCAGCAACCACTATGAGGTGAATCATTTGTATTTCTTATAATTATAGTTTGTAGTAAAATTATTTTTGTTGGAAGGATGGCGTAATTGTTAACTCTGATTTTATATAAATTCACACATAAAGACTTTAATCTCTGGTGAATTAGAACAAAGTGCCACACTCACAATATGTGTATTTACATATTCAACCCATATACGGACAGAAGTCAATCTTTTCAATTAAACCGTTTAAAAAGAATGCATGATTATAACTTAAATTTTTAGGTTTAAACTGTAAAAAGTACAAAATGCCTATTATGGCACCACTTGCTCCGCTAACTTCCGGCGTCTCATGACTGTCATTCTGCGGTTCTGCAGTTGGTGGTTATTGGCAAAAACATTGCGATTTACAAGGTTTGTCCAAGTGGTTTCACCGTAGTGTGACGTCATCGCCAGTCGAAGGACCCCGAGCGGTTTTTTGCAGGCCGAGCACTTTCTGTACCTACACCGGCGTCTCAGACTGTCATTCTGCGGTTCTGCAGTGGTGGCTTCTCGCTACGCGCGAGACCTGCCCTATGGGATCAATTTAGTGCCAAAAAGATTCGCGAGCGTGAAACCTCGAAGCGAGCGAGCGCAACTCGATTTAGCTTGAAACGAGCGCGCGCAACCTGTGAAGTGAGTGCGCGCTGCTTGAACTGAGGGCGCGCAACGTGTGAACTGAGCGCGCGCGCGCTTGAATCTTGCTCAGTTCTCGTCTGCGCGCCTACAAATCTTTATGGCACAATTTTTACTCGTTGTTCTGATTGGTCAAAGCGAACCAATCGTGGAGCAGCCCACCGCCATTGTCCACACGTTGCGCGCCCTCAGTTCAAGCAGCAGGCGCTCACTTCACAGGTTGCGCGCGCTCGTTTCAAGCTAAATCGAGTTGCACTCGCTCGCTTCGAGGTTTCACGTACGCGAATCTTTTTGGCACTAAATTGATCCCATACTGCCCAGAAAGGTAACGTGCAAGAAGCAACGTCCTCGCGCCGCGAATAACGCTCGGTAGTAGTTAGATCTGGTCATCAAAAACGTAAAGCAAGATTAAATAAAGCAGCGCGGGAGAAAAAAGACGGCAACTGCTTACCGATAATTTCTTAAAAGGAAGGTTTGTTAAATCACGACGCGTTTATGTATAATGCTAACGCGACTTTCTTTACGTTTTTTACGACTGTGAAACAACGACACACTTTACTATTAGACCAAAGTATAATGGCCAAACTACTATCCTGAATATTACCCAAAGTGTCATGGATCCCGAGTCACGTGACCATGGACTCTTATCCTGATATCGCGATCGGACTTTTATGTTGAAGTGTACCGGGTTGCCGCCATTTTGGTTTATCCACATGTTAGTGCGATCATTTGAAGACCAGGTGTTTTATATCTGTGATTAATGACAATTATCCTGTGATTCCCGGTGTTATTTGCCAGATTGTCTGTGCTCTTTGCCAGCTCTCCAGCGTTTCTCTAGTCTCGTCCTGTCTTGTATTTTTGCTGATCCTGATCTTGTTTCTTGACCCTCGTTTTTGCCTGCCGATTCTGGACCTGTTGTGGATTATTTGTTGCCGAACTTCTGCCTGTCTATTTGGATTACTCCTTGCCTTGTCTCTGCTATACTACCTACCGTCGATGATCACTTGCCTGCCCGACTCTGATTAAAGCCATTGTATTTTTCAACCTCCTGCTTCCTCATCCATTCTGTGCATGTGGGTCCAACGCCTACGGACTGTGACACAAAGAACATATATGACGCAAGATGCAGCATCCTCATCACACAAAGTTCCTCAACTTTTCTCCGTTCTTAAATAGACGATTGAAGTTCTTTATTTGATGTAATTTTTCATGGTTTTTAACTCCAAGAATGTCTGGATACTTTTAACAGTTTAAATTAAATGTTAAACTATATAATATCTGTTTGTATTTCCCTGTTTTGTTGTTGCATCAAATTTATTTCAAAATGTTTTTATTGCATTTTTGTAAGGCTTTTGGCGTTTAATCACTGTGGTAGGAGTGAGTAAAAACACTATTTACTATGACACTTTGATTAAGTCACTACTGATGCTGCTCTTTGCTCGTTTTATATGTAATTGCCACTTGGACGGTAAATGTTTTTTTATTATTATTGTAGACCAGACAATGCAGGGAAACTATGACAAAGCTGCCAAAAACACTTAAATAGTGCTAGCTTTCTAAGATTATGCCGAATAGTTTGTGCAGCAGCTCAGTCGAGCTGGTGATGGAAACGCCAGATCATGGGTTCGATTCTCTGGAAAAACTGTACAATTTTTACTAATCTTGACTAATTTTAAATGTCAGTTGCTTTAGATAGAAGCATCTAAGGTTTGGCACTGGGTCACTCAGCTGCGAGTGGGTGGCCGGGGTAGGGCTTTCTACTCGAGACCCAATCGCATCTGTGGCCCTAGATAGCATGGCCACAAACTGGGGGTCAAATGTGCTCACACAGCTGCAGAAGCCGTGAGTGTATCTTACCCCTCAAGTGTGTGCTGTGTCGTCCATCGATGTCAGACGTGTGTTTGAGGTCAGTCGAAGCGCACAGAACTCAGAGCGAGGCACGTTTCTAGAGTGTGTGTGTGATGTGATCTCAACAGGAACGCAGCATTCGTCTTACCTAAACAGTGGACACAATGCACTAAGCGAGCCCAATCATCCAATTTTCTGATACGTGACGACATTAAAACGATGCTTCACCTTAGAGAACCACAGGGATTTCTTTTGTTTCCGGGCTTCAGGAGTCGAGAAGCCTTTGGGAGAAGTACAAAGTCCTACGCAGAGTTCTCCACAAGCATCAATCAGCAGAGACACTGTGCGTGGTATGGACGTGCCTTTTATATGCATGTTCTGGGGTGAAAGGTCACCGAGGTCATTTTTTGCAGCCAGGGAAATGTTTCATACTGTATTGTTGTTGGTGGAGCTAAAGTAAACAGGGTGTCAATCATGTTTTGACCCAAATTGTCCATAGGTGTGTGTTAGCTTGTTTGGTGGGGCAATTTATACCTGGGCACCATATGAATTAAACAAATTATTATTTTATTTTTAGATAAACCATCAGAACAAGCTGTTTTATTCTGAAACTCCTTTTGCCCTACTCCGCTGCTTATTCTATTACATGTAATGTACAGCCCTTAGTTCCTCTACTCCCCTGCTCTTGCTCCCCTTTCTCTCGCCCTGCACCCCTTCTTCTGCTCCCCTTTCTCTCGCCCTGCACCCCTTCTCCTGCCATTACAGCTACCGAGAGGAAAATGTGATCTCTGGTTTCTTCAAAACAGGAATAATCTGGGTTTATTATGCAAGATTTATTGGTTTTAGGTCTAGTAAAATAAATATCTGCTGTGAATCACAAGTTACACAAGAATCATATAAAACGTGAAGTCATGCGGGAAACGGTGAGAGCAGCGAGAGGATCAGAGCAGACGCAAACACTCAGAAGGGAAGACGTGAACAGTTTGGCGTCTGAGGAACAGTAACATGTGAAATGGGAGACTGGTCTTCATCCTCATCATCATCATCATCATTAGCCCGTCTTGGGCTGCTTGTTCTTCTTGTTCAGGATCTTCATCAGGCTCTTAGACATGAAGTAGGGTTTCTCAGGGCTTCCGTCATTCCGCTCCAGATCTTCCACTGGGTACGGTGAGAGACACGACACGTCACATGACCAGTGATGATGATGATGATGATGATGATACTCACAGAAGCACAGGAACAGTGTGTCCACACCCATGTTATACACACTGAAAAATCCATGAGCGATGATGAAGGCGCCAAACACCACCGTCTAAGAGGAGAGGTTAAATGATTGTTAGATTCTGCGATTTCGGTAATACCATATTTACTCGCTTATTTGGGGCCCATCGGAATACTAAAGCGCCGGGCACGCACCCCCTTCCGAAATAAGATGAGAAGTAACCCTTAAAATATCATCAATTTATTTTTTCACAACTTAATTTAACGACCTGTTGAAATGCTCTTTAAGCCTATAGAAATGATAAACCTATTCAGACATTCTTGGTGGTAAAAGAAGCACAAAATCAAAGTAAAACGGAAAACAGAAAGGCGCGAATAAAATACGTCATTTGGTCAGCAGTTTCGTAGCTAATCTTATCCGGTCAGGTGGCCTCTGACGAGGCTTCAAGCTTATCAAATCAGAAAAGCACGAGCTGTAGTCCAAGTGGAGAGCAAACAGTTTGGTTATTTAAATGGCGGATTTAAGGTCGGCATGGGGCCCTTGAATGACAAGACAACGCACAAATCAACACACAACGCACAAATAGGTCAATTATACAGATATATATATATATATATATATATATATAATATATATATATATATTATATACACAGTGTTGGGAGTAACGCGTTACAAAAGTAACATATTACACTAATATATTACTTTTTGCTGTAACGCGGTAGTGTAACTTATTACTTTTAGTATTTTCAGTAATATATTACTCGTTACATGCAAGTAACGCTTGCGTTACATCAAATCTTTCACTTTCAAGACAGTAAATCAAACATTTAACATTTCATGTTCGCAAATAGACGCGTAAGTCATTCGTTCCGCCTTTCGCTGGTGGAGCGTTGTATTTTGTAACGCTCTGAGTTCGAGGTGTGCAGTGATTGGTTCTGAGCTCGAGGTGTGCTCTGAGCGATTGGCTGTGGCTCTGATTAGCGGCTGTGCACTGGCCAGAGTCGCGCACTCGCGGCGGCACATTTGAACATTCAATAAACAACAGCCGAAGGTACATTCGCGAGATGGTCTTATGCGCATTGTTTCAGTTTTGTAAAAAACAAGAACATTGTGGTGAAATGCAACCGCTGAATTGTCGGCATCAAAAAACAGCTATTTAAAAAAACACCTCGAACTGCCATTAGATCGCTCGACCTGGGAAGAGAAAGAAAACAGCAACGACATGTCGTCTGCACTTTATGACCAGAAAGCAGGACAGTATTGTGTGGTGAGTCATTCAAAATGATAAAACGCCTGAAGTTTACATACTCCTGTTGTGTCTGATATCAGATATACCCAAGTTATTCACTGATCTACCATACTTTTAACACTTTTTAAAGTTAATTTTAGTGTTGACAAGCGTCTTTTCCCCAGACATCCGGGCGGATTTTATAAATTCACGATAATGTCCGGTTTTCCCTCTTCTTCAAACGACTAATACACGTGTACGCAGGTTCACAACCCGTGCTTTAAATTATATGAGAAAGTAATATTTGAGAATGAAATTGCGCGTATCGTTTTGAAATAGGCCGACTTTTTTCTTGTATTATTATTTTTTTTTAAAACAATCACATTTTTAAAAACATTTTTCATTATTCAAAAAATTCTGACTAAAATAGTTACCTATTTAGGTTTTTACTGATTTTTTTTTTAAGTTAAGTGATTATTTTTACTAAGTTATAGTTTAGCAACATTGAAGCACATTAAAGCATGTTCATCAGCCTCCGAGAAGCCTGTCTGAATTTGTCTCGAGGCCGCGCTGATTGTCCTCTTTTTTGGAAAACAAAATATATGGTCACCCTACAATTATAGATTATGTATATTGTTATTTGTAGCTTGGAGAGGCCACAGTCATTACGCTACATAACTCTATGTCTTCCACTGGTTGTAACATAAATTACTGTACAAGTAAAAAGTACTTTTGTTATTTTAGGACGTTAATTTCTACTTCTGTAGTTATTTTGGTGAAAGTAACTTAAAAGTAATACAAAAGTAATGTAATATATTACATTTCTGAGAAAGTAATATTGTAATGTAACTTATTACTTTTTACAAACAGTAATAAGTAATATGTAACATATTACAATTTCAAAGTAACTTGCACAACACTGTATATATATATATCTATATATATATATATTTTTTTTTTTTTTATATTATATATTTTCTTCATCTGTCCTTTTTACTCATCCTATTTTTCTTTATCTCTTTCATGGAGATGTCTACATGATTTGTTTTGTTCCCCTTTCTCATATTCTTTTCTTTCCTAAAATTGTCTTTCGTGCCTTGGCCTCGGCAAATCTTCCAATAAGTAGATCCATATCGTGTTTATTTATCGCGGATTATTGCGCGAGTTAGCGTGACGAGGACGAGCACGCGTGACACACACAGCGCACGGGATGTTTTTGCAGGGACGCCGCGATTGTCGGGCAATGTGTTTGTTATACAGGAAAGGGAGAAGAAAGAAAGAAGTGTAGATTGTGAGCGGGTGTGATGATGATGATGATGATGAAGGGCGGCGGCGCGCGCTTTAGTGAGATCACGCAGAAATAAACGCGCTCGCTCGCGCACGACGAGGCGCATTGGCACATTTTTGTTTTTTTGCCTTTCATGTGCACATTATGGACTGATCCAATGTAGTGTAGACAGAGGGGGGGCCCCGAGAGACATTTGATGCATAAGCATTTTGCTGGTATTTTAGCGAAAAGAGTTTAATCAAAAACATAATATGCGAAAAATAAGTAATAATTGTATTAACCATTAGTGTATGTTAAGTTTTATGGAGCCCTCAAAAACCTGGGGCCCCAGGCAACCGCCTAGTCCTGCCCCTGGTTACAATCAAGATTAACATTACTCATTAGGATTCTAAATGTAGGAATACATAAAATCTAATGAGACTATAAGGAGAATAAAACATAAAAGCATAAGGGTATAAATTAATTCTCACATTGATTTAAGGTGTGTGCGTGTGTCTGTGTGTGTGTGGTCTCACTATGATGGGCATCCAGTAGTAGTTCAGAGCGGCCGTCTGGAAGGAAAATCCTGGAGCCTGAATCCTCCCGGAGAAGAAGAAGAACGCGAGAACACCTGAAGAAGAGACACACGTGTGACACGCGTATATGTGTGTGTGTGTGTGTGTGACGGAAACATCACTCACCTACTCCACCCACAGCCAACAGCTTTCCAAAGAACAGCAGCAAATCCGTCACTTTATCCAGAACAACCACCCTGAGAAAACACGCACACACACACACACACACACACACACACGGACACAGAAGTCACCCTGAGCTGTTGATTGGCTGTAGACAGGCGTCACCTGATGTGTCTCACCTCACAATGTTCCTCATCAGGAGAGAAAAGGCATTTTTAGCAGACACACAGAAGTTCTTCCCGTAGATGGCGATCTGAGAAACACACACTTTACATGGAGCCACTGGAGCTACTCAATCACACACACACGCACACACAAACACAAGCACACACACACACACACACTCAATTCCTCACACAGTCATACGCAAGCACATGCAGTATTTTATATATTTGTTTCACAGAAGAGATAAAATGTCACACACAATTCATGTCTATAACTTAATTTTTACAGAAGCTTCCGGAACTGAAACACACACACACAGACGCTGGTGTGTCCTCGTGTACGCTGCTCTCCTGAGCTCCAGAGTGCTCCATCTGGAGTGATCTCAGCTCAGAGGAGTGGACGGTGTCTTTTAGAATCATCAGATGAGGCTCAAACAGGAGAGGCTGCTTGTGTGGTATGCTGCTGCCAACCTCTGAGTGTGTGTGATCAGAGAAACTCTTCTGCAGTTATTTCCATCAGCTGAACCAGTCTGGTCATTCTTTTCTGACCTCACCACAGAACTCATGCTCACAGGATATTTCCTCATTAAGAGTCTGTGAGTTGCTGCTGTGTGATTGGCTGATTTAAGTTTGTATAACAAGTAGTTGGACAGGTGTAGCTAGTCAAGAGGCCAGTGAGTGTAAATGCAAGTGTGTGTGTGTCTGTGTGTGTGTGTGTACCATGATGTAGGCGTTCCGGTTGATGAACTTGATGAACTTCTCCAAACACCAGAAGCAGCACTTCAGGCAGCACATGATGAAGCGAGCACACGGGTTCTGCGCCGCTGCAGTGCGAATCACACACACTCTAGTCTCGTCTCCTGTGTGTGTGTGTGTGTGTGTGTGTGTGTGTAAATGGTCTCCGTCACCAGAAACTCTCACCTCTGAACTTGTGATCGATATATTCCAGAATAATCCTGACAATCTGAACCAGTGTCACTATCAGAGCTCCAAACGCCAGAGAGCCCACGTGATACCTGTGGAGAGACAGAGAGACAGAAATGGGGCATGAGAGAATAGAGAGAAAGACAGAGAGAGAGAAAGAGGAACAGAGAGAGAGAGCATGAGAGAGAGTGAGAGAGAGTGTTAGGGAGGTAGAGAGAGAGACAAAGAGACAGAAAGGGTGAAAGAAAGAGAGAGTATTAGAAAGGCAGAGAGACAGAAATGGGGCATGAGAGAAGAGAGAAAGAAAGAGAGAGACAGAAAAAAGAGACAGAGAGAGAGAGAGGAGAGGGTGAAAGAGATTTTAGGGAGGTAGAGAGAGAGAGACAAAGAGACAGTAAAGGGGTGAATGAGAGAGAGAGAGACCCGAGAGAGAGAGAGAGAGAGAGAGAGAACGGGTGTGTTAGTGAGACAGACAGAGAGTGAGAGAGATACACAGACAGAGAGAAACACACAAAGGGAGAGACAGTATGCGTGTGAACACTCTATCTCACCGCAGCGCCCGCATGAAGGCCTGGCACAGAGGGAACGCCGGTAGATCGACGGGTTTGCGGAAGGCCCAGTAGTAGGAGGCGAAGGCGCCGGCCAGAGAGCAGTGACCCAGAGCGATGACGAAGTTCACGCACCACAGGAACGCCACCACGTTATAGATCTGCAGGTTGAAGAGGTTCCTCTGGAACAAACCCTCCGTGTTATAGCTGATGAAGATACAGCGCGCAGACGGACACCAGCTGTACTGACTGATGTTGAACGTCTGAGAGAGAGAGAGAGAGAGAGAGACAGGGAGAGAGAGAGTGAGACAGGGCGAGCGCGGCCACAGCAGAAGCTCCTCCTCCTCCTCACCTCGGGGTTGCAGGTCTGGTTAGCGCTGATGCTGCTGCAGTCGCCCTGTGACGCGTTTAGTGCCACCACACGGAACAGAGGAGAACCCGACGTCGCCAGGTAACTGCACACAAAGTCAAGGAGCCCACCACAGAGAGACAGACAGACAGACAGACAGAGAGAGAGAGAGAGAGAGAGAGACAGACAAAGTCAGACAGACAAAGGAAAAGAGATAGTCAGACAGAGAGAGAGACAGACAAAGTCAGACAGTCAAAGAGAGAGACACAGTCAGACAGAGAGATAGAGTGAGTGAGAGTGAGAGAAAGAGAGAGAGAGAGAGAGAGAGAGACAGACAGACAGACAGGAGGATACAGTGCTGTGATGCCCCAGTACGACACACAAACCAGCAACAGCACAAAAGTGATGATGGGGTAAAAGAGAACTGACATCATGTGACCCACCGCCCTGAAACACACATACACACACACACACACACACAATGTCAACAGATTTTAATTTGTATATTTCCGTAGTTTGTTTTACATCAGTCTGAGACTTTAGAACAGAGCTCCACCTAGTGGGCCGCAAGAAACATGTCAGTTCTGTGACTTTGGGCCGCAGAACCACAAATGCAGCTCCCGACCACTATCTTATACTGAGGTGTCAGATTAACACTAGAGGTGAGAGATTAACGCTCAAATAAGCAGCTGCAAACACATGAAGCAGCTTAAAACGAACAAAGATGAAAGTTACGACTTCTGTATATTTATAATATTGGCAAAAATATCAAACGTAAATTTTTATGAAAAGCTTCATTTAGATTTTTTTTGTTGCAATCTTTATATTTGTGTTCCGAAAATGCAGGGAAAAATCAGAAACGACACAAAAAAGAAAAAAAAAACGTTTGCAACGAAAATGTGAAGAATTTTATTGAAATTGATGTTTGATATTTTGCTGCTAATCTACTTCCACAAGCCCAGAGCTCAGCGTGTTCCCACAGCATCCAAAACACGTTGGAAAGCCATGGAGTTTTTCAAGAGAAAATAAGTAGTAGTTGAGTGCCTTACTAGTAATAGTAAAGTCCATCCACCTGGTGACCAGACGTGTGGCGCAGAGCGATAAAATCTTCACCAAAATGGAAGGTTTTGCCTTGCTCCGTGGACACATTTTAATTATGTTAATTTAACAACTTGGATTTTTTGTTTAAATGCAAATTATTTCAATTTATTTGTTTGTAATTTAAATTTAATTTAAATGTATTTATTTTATTACTGCTGAATTGTATTTAGCAGTAATAAAATGTTTTTTTAAAGTATCTGTTTTTAGTAATAAGTAATAAGCAGTGTTGTATGTGCAGGACACATAAAGAATATTATGAAAAAAACTAAAGCATAAAAAGCATTTAACAAAATAAATGCTTTCCAGACGGCATGGTGTATCATATCAATTATACAACAAAATGACATCATATCAATTACATAACAAAATTAGCTGTGAATGAGATGAAATTGAAATTTTAACAATAATGAAACTGTAATAATGAAACTCTGTAAGTGTAAAGTGTACTTCATATAGGTAATAAATTCAACCTAAGACATGTTTTGGATTGGCTGAAATTCATGTATTTGTTTTAGTGGGCCGTGGGAGACTTTGATCTGGAGAAATTGGGTTAGGGTCAAAAAGGATAAGAACCCCTGAAATAGAAGAAGTCTCTTTCCTGAAATTCAATTTAAATAAAATGTGTGTGTGTGTGTGTGTGTGTGTGTGTGTGTGTGTGTGTGTGTGTGTGTGTGTCTGTCTGTACTTGCTGGTCTCCTGAATGAGAGCGATGGCGATGAGGATGCGTGTCCGGAGGAAGATCAGCGCCAGCAGCAGAACAGCCTCCACGATAGACAGAATAATCACTGAGAGACACACAACACCAACACACACACACTAGTGAAAATGACAATAGCACTAATTCACTTATGAGGGTGTGTGTTTGCCTGTGTGTGTGTTTGTTCTTTCATGCTCAAACATTTTTTTGTTTACCCACATCACCTGGTTTGTTTGACCTGAGTGACCTTATTTACGTGAATATACGCAGCTCGTTATTTCAATTTCGGAAGCTCAAGAACAGGGGTGGGCAATAATTTTTAGGGGCCACGTGAGAAACAGAAAATCTTGCAGAGGGCCGAAACGAAACACTGAACTCAATTCTACATAATATTAATTTATGTTTCTTTATGGTTTAAGCTCCAAAACTATAGAATGAGCTATAGGATGATGCTTCGTTGGTACATCATCCTTACATGCTTTTAAATCACTACTCAAAATCCAGCCGTTTTAATTTGCGTTTGACATTGTGACATTATTTTATCTATCTTTTTATTTAGATTGTGATTTTTTTTTTCTTTTTACTAAATGCTGTTTTTTTGTTTAAAAAAAACTGTTGCTTATATTTTTGCCTTCAGAGCATAATGAAATATGTACATCACTTTGTTTCCATTTTTTTTTTTTACAAGTTTCTGTTAAAGAGCAGAATTGTTCTGAAACCCAAAGTTGGTGAGGCTGGTAAGAGAAGCTGTGCCACATTGGGTGTTAAAAATACACATTTTGGGATATGGAGGAAATACAGTGTTACCTCGAATCGATTCACAAACAAAATTCATAAAAATACACGAACATTACCCTGGAGGCGCGAACATTGGACGCTATTTTCAGGCTTTCTGATCGCGGAGAGAAGAATAGAAACAGAAATAAGTACTGTATTGCGGTTAGTGTGATGACTTTCGATTATTTTTTGCGCAAAAATCAACCTGTTTGAGCGATTACTGGACTAAACTCGATCCAGCGCGGTGCGAAAAAGTGAGTGAAAATGTGATTAAAAGGAATGCGAGAGCAACGTTTTAAAATAAAATAACCATTGAGCTAAAGAAGGCAATTATATAGAAGCAGGATCGTGGCAATCGTCTGACTTCTCAGCACAAGATCGGCGATTGCGGTTTGGCAGCGCTGGGAGAAAGGCTGGAGAGCGAGAGACGCGCGCGCGCATAAATATGCGCAAACGTTTATTGTTTTGTGACTGACAGTGTAAAAATTAAAAATGTTAAAAATACAGTACAATTCTTTCACGTGCATTTTGTCTATATGGTTCCGCTTTTTAAAATGTGTTCACAAAGAAAATAAAATAAACCTCATAACGAATTTTGAAAAAAAATATCCGACTTTCATTAAATGTTTACAAGCTCGGCGGGCCGGGTTAAAACGTTTAACGGGCGGCATGTGTTTACGTAGTTTGCCTAGGTCTGCTCAAGAACTTGGGAGTGCTAATATTTGCACATTTCAAATACACACTTATTCTACATTCACACACACACACACACACACACACACACACACACACACACACACACACACACAACATGAGAGGTAGACCAAGATTAGTTATCCAGGAAACAGAACATAAACACATTAACTCTGCACTAAAGCAACTCTTAAAACACTAAATAATAATAATAATAATAATAATGCTTTCGATTTTTATTTGAATGGCGTTTTACAAGTCTTCTTTTACAAGTCTTCTCAAAGCGCCTCTGACAATGAGGAACACCATGCACACCATCCTTTTGCCCGGAGAAATAGCGGCAACCAATCTGCGCCAGCATTCACTTCAACCGGGCATACACACCACACACGCTCACAAACACCCACACAAGGCCAGATTAACCTGAAACGCATGTTTTTTCGGATAAATAACACTGAAAAGCAAAACCAAACGATGTAACCGTTGACGTACCGGTGAATGAGTTCAAGTTCAGAGCATTTGTAAAGCGCTTTTAACAGTTTTAACTGTGTCAAAGCGCACAACAGAAAGACATAAAAGACAATAAAACCTACAAATCACACTCGTTCTGTCCTTGAGCTTGAGATGCAATTGTGTCAAATACTGTTCTTTTCAAATGTCACGTTTCAAAACGAATCAAAAGGTGTGACTGCGGGGAGAAAGGACTATCCCACGACACGAAACGCGTTGTGTGGAATACTTCTGTTTTTTTTGTAAAATCGCTTGCGGATTGTTCAATCCTTCCGCTGAGTCACAGATGTGCTTTACTTTCTCGGACAGAAATTTTAGGTTCCTGGAACGTCAGAACAAGTAAAGAGATGCTTGTGTTATGGCTGTGGAGCGGTGGTTTAGAGGATGGCGGATGTGTAAAGTACTTGAGTACACTTTTTTGTATATTGTACTTAGATTTTTTTGTTAATTTTGTAAAAAATGTTTTACTTATTAGTATTTTTGCTACTTTGTACTTTGTACTTTAAGTATCAAAAATATAAGCAACTTGTGAATTCACGCAGTCCCAATAAATTCACATAATCAATAAAGTACAAGTACAAGTACAAATACTATGGTCAGTGTTTCAAAGTCTAAATAACTTTTTTCAGTTTCAGTTGATGCGTCCATTGTACTTGAGTAGAATCCTAAATAGAAATAAAATACAAAAATACAAAAAAGTGTACTCAAGTACTTTAAACTTCTGGAGGATGGAGACGTGTGTTCTTGGTTAAACTCTCCACTGAAGAAGGTGTTAATAAATCCTGTAATCACTTTTGTGCGCTTTGAGTTTTGAAAAAAGCGCCTTACAAATGCTCAGAACCTGAACTTGAACTCCAATGCAAATAGACTGTGTGCGTGCGTGTGTGTGTGTACTCACAGAAGGCCAGCCACGTGTCCCGCACCTGTAGATACACCTGCACGTTGGTGGTGAAGCCGACGTTACTGTAGGTGAGAGTGGAGCTGGCCAGTGTCATGTACTCATTATAGCAGTACCAGATCCCTGCACACACACACACACACAGGTGTCATCGCTGCGCCCGACACACACACACACACACACCTACCGAACGCTCCGACCGCCAGAACCCCCACGATGAGGATCCACACCAGCACCGGCGCCGTGAAGCGCAGCAGCAACAGGAACAGAACGCTGACCACCATAGCGATCACCAGACCACTGACACACACACATACACACAGTAAAGCAGGAAACCGCGCGGAACCAGAGGAAGTGCGAGACTTACGCTACGATCCACTGCCATGACTTCGCAAAGTCCTCGAAGATCCGCAAACCCACATCTTTTGCGTTAAAGCTGGTGGTGACATCACTGAACAGAGAGATAGAGAGAGAGAGAGAGAGAGAAAGAGAGAAACATGAAGACCGCACGCCCATCTCCTCACTCTGACGCCACTACACAAACACACACTACACACTGTACTACTGAGAGAGAGATGGATGGATAGATGGATAGATGGATAGATGGATAGATAGATAGATAGATAGATAGATAGATAGATAGATAGATAGATAGATAGATAGATAGATA
>CM051498.1:9005823-9023758 GCA_028031935.1 Paedocypris micromegethes
GTGAGAGAGACAGTGAGACAGAAAAAGTGAGTTAGTTAGTTAGTGAGTTAGTGGGTGAGTCAGTGAGTCAGTCAGTCAGTCAGTGAGTGAGTGAATAAGAAAAAGTGAGTGAGTTAGTTAGTTAGTGAGTGTGACAGGAAAATTGAGCGAGTGAGTGAGAGAGTGAGTAGATGTCGTCACTGTTCCGATGCTCAAACTCGACATTTAAACAGTTTAAACACGACACTGAAACCAAACCCTGAACTTAAACACGCGTCAGAAACAGAAAGTCAGAGGAAGTCTCACAAATCTAAAGCAAATCTTCATCACACACTCACTGCTGCGTCTGTCTGTCTGTCTGTCTCTGTCTCTCTCTCTCTCTCTGTCTGTCACGATCGTGTGGTTGTCTCACAACATTCAGTCGCGTTCACGAGCCGTTCTGAGGCGAACAGTAACGGGAGCGCATGAGGTTCGTTCATTTCCCTCAAGCGCCTTAAATTCCATCTTTAATGAGCGGGACGTGTCTGTGGTGAGTGAGCGTGAGACCTCACCGTGCTCGGAGCTGCTCTTCTCTTCTTCCTCCTCCTGCTTCTTTCTGCCCATCTCCTCCTCTTCACAGTCTCCGCATCCGCGAGTAAAGGTTCTCTCGAGCCGCTCGAACCGCGTCCGCGAAACGTCTGTTGTTCTTCTCCGCAAATCTTTGTGCGGAGTTACTAGGCGCGGGCTGTGACGTCACAAAAACACCTGCCGCAGGTCGGGCGTGTGCGCACAGGGGCGCCCCCTAGCGGTGACGTCAACTGTCAACACACGCAGACGTTTTCAAATCGTTTACTTCCGCTTGAACGTTTCGACATTGAGTAATAAGGATATCACCCTGACCTGGATTATTGATTCATCAGTGCAGTTAAACATTCTTATCAGAGTAATTCACCTCAATTTCACCCAAAACACGGTAATTTACAGGTCAGGACACACGGAAGTTTAAATGATATAGGTCAGATTGAGGTTGGAATGAAGTGAAACGCCGTCATGGGATAACACGTCACGTCACGTGCTCACACTTCATCTTGCGTTTCTCAAGAACAACAGGGGGTGGGGGGGTGAAAGAGAGATAGAAAGAGAAACAGTGTGAGAGAGTAAGAGAGAAACAGAGAAAATGAGAAAGAAAAAAAAAGAGAGAAACAGTGAAAGACAGAAAGAGAAGATAGAGAGACAGGTATAGAGAAAGAGACACAAGGACAGAGAAACAGAGAGTGAGATAGAATTTTACGAAAATCTACCGTATATGCAAGTAGCATTAAAATAACAATCTATGCCAGACATGGTCAAACTAATGCCCAGTGCGGCCTGTCGACCGAGTAAAAATTAAATGAAAGTCAGGTGTTTTTTCCGCGTGTACATTTTTGTTGTAAACTTTTTCCACTTTAATTCGGAAGTTAAGTACCGGTATATATAGTCTCTCCTCCATATTCCAAATCACTCCATCCTTTCGCTTTAGCTCCGGTCAGAACACGTTGTAGCTCGCGAATCACAAAGTTTGTCCAGCCCTGATCTATGCCATGCATATGATTATTTTAATCTATTGCTAAATTAAATGATTAACTATCTAATTATTAATGATCTAATCTTGTTTGCTATGATTGCACCCTTTCGTTTTTACGGCACCTTTTCTCCACCGCGTGAAAATGAAACTTTTTCCTTATAACAAAATTGTCGCTAGAGGGCGCTCACACCCTTCTCCCTTTCATAGGAAGGGAACGTGGTGGGTGAGGGTTAAAGGTCAGGATGGCATTTCCTCATCTTTTGGGTCCAGGAACAAGCAGGAGAAGCATCCGGTCATTCTCCTCTGACATCAGCAGGACATTAGCAACTCAGATCTGCCAGTGACGAAGGATTCGCGAAACCAACACGAACGCTGCTGCCTGGCAACAGTACTTGATGACAAAAATAACAGTAACGTAAACTTTATAAATGAGCAAGCATTCACCGTTTTTATTTATAAAAAAATCATAACAAAAGGTTTTATTAAAACAATTACACAAAAAAAAAATGCTAACTGACAAGAGACAAGTGATCTTTCCTCACTGGACCGAAACCGTAAACAGGTTTATAAACTGATTTAACCGTAAATCAGTCATGAGTGTGGCGTGGGGGCGGGGCCCTCGGGGGTCACACACGCCTCCAGACGCGCCAGGCGACTCTGCTCCAACGCGATGGCCTCCGCAGAGTGTTTGCACTTCTCCGAGCCGCACTGACACGTGAAGTACTTGCTCTTGATGTCCCAGAAACGGTCTCCATAATCAAAGCTGCAGACAGACAGACAGAGAGAGAGAGAGAGACAGACAGACGGACAGAGGGAGAGAGAGAGAGAGAGACACAGAGAGAGAGAGAGAGAGACAGAAACAGACAGAGGGCGAGAGAGAGAGAGAGAGAGAGAGAGAGAGAGAGACAGACAGACAGACAGACAGACAGACAGAGAGAAAGAGACAGACAGACAGAGAGACAGACAGACAGAGAGACAGACAGACAGAGAGAGACAGACAGAGGGGGGGAGAGAGAGACAGACAAACAAACAGAGAGACAGACAGACAGAGACAGACAGAGAGAAACAGACAGACAGACAGACAGAGGGGGAGAGAGAGAGACAGACAAACAGAGAGACAGACAGACAGAGAGAGAAAGACAGACAGACAGACAGACAGACAGACAGAGAGAGACAGACAAGAGATGGAGAGACAGACAAGAGAGAGAGAGAGAGAGAGAGAGACAGACAGACAGACAGACAGAGACAGACAGAGGGGGAGAGAGAGAGACAGAGAGACAGACAGACAGACAGACAGAGAGAGACAGACAGACAGAGAGGCAGACAGATAGACAGACAGAGAGAGAGAGAGAGAGGTCAGCACCCATGAGCCCGAGCAGCAGCATCACAAAACAAGCGTGACGCATGACGCTTGTGAGATTACCCAGTAACTTCTAGAATATAATTTTTTAGATCATAAATAAATACATTATTTAATCCAGTAAAAAACAGTTGCCGGCAGCAATTGTGGTTTTTTGCCTTTTCACATTTTGGATAATTATTGTTTGTTGTATTTAGGCTAATATAAGCGCCCGTGTTCACGAACCGGTTTCTTATTTTTATAAAATTGGTAATTTTATTCAGGTGCAAATTTTAAACATGTGAATATAATCACTCCCACATTTTTGCGATTCTAAATTTTGAATAAAAAACGTGCTTATATTCACGTAAATGCGGTACTTCTTGGAATAGTAACCGTGTCGCGTCACAGCGAGAAGCTTTCTTGATAGCGGCGCTGCGTTTTGTTCTCCTCGCTCTTGCGTGTGTTTCCTCCGGGTCTCCAGCGTTCACGAGAACCGGAGACCAGAGATATCAAGTAACAAACTACTTTGTTACTTTACTTAAGTAGAATTTTGGCTCAATTATACTTTACTAGAGTGGTTATTTTTCCGCTTACTTTTACTTCCTTGTTTTTTTTAAGCAAATATCTGTACTTTCTACTCGTTACTTTTTTTTAAACGCGCCGCGTTACTTTGATTTAATTTCAGTTAGTTTTATTTCTGTGTTGTCATTGATCAAAAAAAAACATCTGGTTACGGTAAACTTGACGTATAAACACGTATCCCTATTGGCTACACCTATTGGTTTGTGTGCAACGTAATTACCGAGTGGCGGTAAAAAAAATTCCGTCGGGACGAGTGTGAAGCAACATGGAGAAAACATTAGTGTCTTTGTGAGACTTTGCAATTATTATTTATCAAATACTGTAAGGTTATTATGAGATACTGTATTGTTGAAGCTGGATTGTCAAACAGAAGTGTTCATATTTAGGACATTATTTCAAACTATTTATTTGAAAATAATCTAACTATTATTTTGTAAAAATTTTACAGATTTAATTTAATTTTATTACAGAAGTTAAACTTACACCGTTGAAGCATAATAAAGCGTGCTATCAGCCTCCGAGAAGCCTGTTTGACTCTTTGACTTTGAGGCCGCCCTGAATCTTCTTTTTTAACCCTAATCCTCTTTTCTGGGAAATCTAAACATGGTCACCCATAGTAAAACACTTTTTTTGCATGTGCTGTGAGCTAACAACTGGTCAAGATGCAGAAGTGAAATTTCTCAATGAAACCGATTTCATACTTAATTTCTTAGTGTCTCCTACTGTATGCCTCTAACCAGGTTTTTTGGCATCACTGCTGGACACTGGAAAACTGTTCATTAGTGTGAGTGTCCTGCTCTGTGATTGGTTGGCCATTGCTTGTGACTGAATATTGACCGTCTACAACTTGCTATTCAAACATTATATTCAGCTGATACATTTCATTAGAATGTTACTGAAATGCTACTGTTATAAGGCATCAGTAAAGTTTTGCTGTGCAGTGTTGAGCGGGCGTGGCGAGGCATGGCACTGACCCCAGCTCCTGGCCAGTGTAGATGTCTCTGGAGCTGAAGAAGGCGATGCGAGGGAAGCGCAGGTCCTGATGCAGCATGAACACGCGCACCGGGATGATGTTGGGGTCGCACAGGTGATTGATGAAGCGGCTGATGTTGCCGTAGTAACGGGCATCGATGCAGTACACCTCGCCGTCCTACAGGGGGACGCAGTTTCACAGTCGGTGGGAGAGAGAGAGAGACAAAGACAAAGAGACAAAGAAAGAGAGAGAGAAAAACAGACAGAGAGAGAGAGAGAGAGAGAGACAGACAGACAGAGAGCAACAGGCAGGCAGGCAGAGAGAGACAGAGAAAGAGGCAGAGAGAGTGAGAGAGACAAACAGACAGAGAGAGAGAGAGACAGACAGACAAACGGAGAGAAAGACAGAGAATGAGAGAGAGAGAGAGAGAGAGAGACTGACAGAGAGAGAGAGAGATAGAGATATAGACACACAGACAGACAGAGAGACAGAGAGAGAGAGAGTGAGAGAGACAGACAAGACAGACAGACAGAGACAGACAGACAGAGAGAGTGACGGACAGAGAGAGAGACGGACAGAAAGAGAGAGACAGACAGAGAGAAAGACAGACTGACAGAGCGAGAGAGAGCGAGACAGAGTGAGAAAGACGCTCACCTTGTTGTCCAGGTCAAACAGGTATGAGTCATCTTCCCTCACATCGGCCTCCGCGTCCGAAATCAGCTCGCCCACATACCTGAGGAGAGAGAGGGCCAATCAGAGAGCACCGGGTGTGGATGGGCGGGCGGTCACTCACTCGCAGATGAAGCTTCCCTGAGGAATGTCCTGCAGCGCGCGGACGCCCCAGCCCATCTTCTCAGTGCGGTACAGCTGCAGACGCACCCTGAACACACACACACACACACACACACGTGTCACGAACACACGCGCCGCGCACGCCATCCCTCACCAACCTGATGCCCGCCTGCACCACACGGTTCTTGCAGCTCTTGTGGCAGGAACAGGCCATGTTGCACTCAAAGATGAGCGGCGGCTCGATCTTGTTGAACTCTTGCAACAGGCGGTGATCCTGTGAAGCAGACGACACGCTGACACACACACACACACACACACACACACACACACGCGTGCAAACTCACCTTGTCGTACCAGCAGCGGATGCTGAGCTGCCCGCAGAGACAGTTGCTGGAGGAGCAGTCGTCCGCACAGCTGCAGTGCTGCCACACACTCAACGCCATCAATACGGAGTGTGTGTGTATGTGTGTGTGTGTGTGTGTGTGTGTGAGCGTGGATCACCTGCAGATGTGTGATGTTGCGGTCGATGTTCATGGTCGACGTCTCGCAGTTCTCGGCGATGTATTTGTAGTCTGACGGGCAGCCCTCCTCGTCCACACCGTTCACACACGGGATGGGAACGTTCTCGTAACCCTGCGCCACGTCGCTGCACACACGCAAACAGACACCGGATCCGGATCCAATCAGCTATGTGTTCAGGCGCTGTTTTTATGACTATAGAGTTCTGCAGCCCTGTGATTGAACAAGTCTGAGCCAATCACGGCCTCCGTTGCTCAATTATAAAAGATTACACTTGTATCCTAATTATAAGAGAGCGCAATCAAACTACGTGTGTGTATGTACGCATCATACATATTTACAAACACACACACACACACACATATTAATATATATATATATATATCTATAGATATATATTATTATTGTAAATAAAAGTTTTGTTTTATTTGTTTTATAAGGAATCAGGATCCAAAAACTGACCAGGACTTCCCTAAAACACACACACACACACACACACACACACACTTCTGACACAGAGTAGCAACTACCGTATTTTCCGGACTATAAGCCGCTACTTTTTTCCTAGGTTTTGAACCATGCGGCTTATAGAAAAGAGCGGCTTTTTTTTCCACCGCTAGGGGGAAATCGGAATCATCGCGCTTTAATCGGTATCAAAAGACAAAACAAATGCAAAGAAGAATATGCTACTGAAATAAATATAAACATATTATATATAATATATAAATATATATTAATATATTAAATACATGGGAGACTTGGATGACAAGTGGTGAGAAGCCATTCACAAAAACCTGCCGCATGCGAAAAGCATCCTTTACTGATGTCTGTTAGTGGATCCTGACAGCATGGAGTGCTGTGAAAGAACCCACCATCACCAAAGCGTTCAGAAAGGCTGGGCTACTAGCGAGAGCGGAGCACCTCCAGAGCCAACCACACCGGAGGATGACAGTGACACGGAGGCTGATGGAGACAGATGTGACAAAGCGCTGCTAAGTTTGTTCAACTCCGACACTGAAGAAGACGACTTCGTGGGTTTCAGCAAGATGATTAGACCTGATTTCACAGGAGTGATTTCACTGAAATAAAGTTAAATACTGTAGACACGTTTGTTTTCTCTTATTTTCTGTCCCGTTTTAATCAGCAAAGTTGCTGGTGTTAAAATACAGGTTAGGAAAGGATCTTTTTAGTTACATACATTTACATTTACAATTCAAAATCGTTCTGTTCCTGTAGTAAATACAGTGAACCCTGGTTTATTGACGCGGGATGTGCGCGCAGACTTCGCGTCTTCCACGAATATTTCCATAATTCATTTAACGAATGCAAGCCAAAAAACATTATTACTCCACATAAAAACGAAAAACTGTTTTGTGTACAGTAACGGAACGAAATATTAATTAATAATATACGTAACACGCGTGGCCCCGGAGATATTAATTTTCAAAGTGTTTGAATGGGGGAATATCAGGCGCAAGCAGCTAGGGAGTCCGACATTGCTGACGTCTGACATTGGCATTATTGAGCCAGACACGTCCGCAGAGGCCTTTCTTCAGCCGCTACTAGACACGCGTGACTCGCGGGAAGCGCGCGTGACTCGCGGGAAGCGCGCGTGACTCGCGGGAAGCGCGTGTGACTCGTGGAAGCGCATGGGAGGCTCAGGAAGCACTGGAAGCATGACATTAGCAGGTTGTGCACGAATATTTCGATATATTTCTTTTATAATTCATGCATACCTAATTAAAACAACCCAAGCCATAAATCCGTGAACATATGTAATAAAGAAAAAAAATCGAATCCAAAAACATACTTATCTGTGGCTTGCAAAACTCTCCAGGTTTTGACTAAAACCTTGTTCCCTGTCAGGTAATGTTGTCCCCAGTAGTGTCCAGTGAACAACTGGAAAGGGAACTTTTTTTAATAGAGTGGATGCGCAGGTGCTGCTTGTTTATGGTTTTTTTTTTTTTTTTTTGAAAATAGAGGGATGCGGCTTATATACAGGTGCGGCTTATAGTCCAGAAAATACGGTAACACACTAGTTAGCAACTACACACACACACAAGCAACTACACACACACACACACACACACACACCTGCATATGATCCTCTCAGTGCGCACAATGCGATTGGCGATCCCCCTGCGCAGCTTCCTGTTGATCTGCAGCGCCACCCAGACGGGCGTGTCCACGCGGGCGAGCGAGAGCGGGGTGTCGCCCTCCTTGTTCACCGCGTCGATGTCTGCGCCGCGAGACAGGAACAGCCTGCAGGGAGGAGGGCGTCAGCGGCGCGGTGGGCGGAGCCTCGAAGGGGGTAGGGGGACGTACGTGACGCAGTCTCCGAATCCCTCGCGGGCGGCGATGTGCAGAGGCGTGTCCCCGTGCAGGTTGACGGAGGACAGCGGGCAGCCGGCGTTCAGGACCAGCTCCGCGATCTCGCCGCTGCCGGCGAACGACGCCCAGTGCAGACACACGTTCATCTCCTGCGGACGGACGACGCCGCTGAGCTCACCGCGGCGGGGGCGTGGCATGTTTGTGTTGGCGTGGAGACACTCACCTTGTCCCGCACAGTCACGTCAGCGCCGCGGTTCAGCAGCGCTCGGATCACGTCCATGTGTCTGTGTTCCGCCGCCCAGATGATCGGCGTCCAGCCTCCACTGTCCTGAAACACACACACACACGTCACGTGACGGTACGAGTGTGTAACGGCAGGACACACACACACACACACACACACCTGGGCGTTGATGTTCACCTGTCCGGTGCTCAGCAGCAGCAACACCAACTCCAGATTCCCCAGTTTAGCAGCGTGATGGAGACCAGTGGAGCCGTCCTCCTCCTGCAGAGAGAGAGAGAGAGAGAGAGAGAGAGAGAGAGAGAGAGAGAGAGAGAGAGAGAGAGAGAGAGAGAGAGAGACCGAGAGTGAGAGAGTTCAGTGCATTTGTTATATCTGTTATTATATCTGTTATATTTGTTATTTGCGATAGCCTGATCGCTTCCATCTCGTCCATGTAAATTGTCGTCCAAAGTCAATGTTATTATAAATTATTATAAATATAATTATATAATAACATTTAATAATTGATAATTTAATTCCAAAAATTATACAGGGTTTTTCAAGTTAGGAGTTGGTCAATACACTCTAAGAGGGTTGTACTTTTTTGAACACGTGAAAGTGAGAACAAATGTAACAAGGAGGTGTGTTTCAGATATTGGTGTAAAATTATGGAATGAACTAAGTGATGAATTTAAAATGTGTACGTTTTTTTTGCAAAGTTTAAAAAAAGGCTTAAATATAAATGTATTGATTACTTAAATAAATAAAAAAAGAGGTTGTATTCCTGACATTCTTGATTAGTACCGTACTTACGCAAATAGAAGCACCCCGCGAATATAAGCACCCCCCCTGATTTTTCAATCATAAAAAAAAATTACAAAGTAAATTTTTTTTATTATTATTATTACGGGACTTTTTAACTCAAACCGATCTGGCCATCATACCCAGAGGGTTAACAAAGATGCTTCAACTATTGGATGTGTCAATAAACAAGCCGTTTAAAGACCATGCGTCGGTTTTACAACAACTGGATGGCCAGAGCTAATCACAAGATGACAAAAGCTGGCAATATCAAGTGATCGTAGGGTGTACTCACACTGCTCGATCCATACTTCGGTACAATTGTCCCCCCTCCCTACTCCCCCGCTGACCCGCATTCTCATTAGGTTTTGGCAATCGCGTTTCAGTACGCTTACTTTGCGATGTATTAAGTAATACTAGTAGTTACCGGTAGATGTCATAGGTTTTCATCATACTTTGTCACTGATATAATATTGGAAAAGTTAGTAAAAATACGAACGAAATCAAAACATGTTTGTGCGTTTTCTTGGAATCCAAATGAGTCGAAATGTATATGTTATTAAGCATCAGTGTTGTGCAAGTTACTGTTTGTAAAAAGTAATAAGTTACATTACAATATTACTGTCTCAGAAATGTAATATATTACATTACTTTTGTATTACTTTTAAGTTACTTTCACCAAAATAACTACAGAAGTAGAAATTAACGTCCTAAAATAACAAAATGTACCTTTTACTTGTACAGTAATTTATGTTACAACCAGTGGAAGACATAGAGTTATGTAGCGTAATGACTGTGGCCTCTCCAAGCTACAAATATCAATATACATAATCTATAATTGTAGGGTGACCATATATTTTGATTTCCAAAAAAGAGGACAATCAGCGCGGCCTCGAGACAAATTCAGACAGGCTTCTCGGAGGCTGATGAACATGCTTTAATGTGCTTCAATGTTGCTAAACTATAACTTAGTAAAAAATCACTTAACTTAAAAAAAACCTAAAAACCTAAATAGGTAACTATTTTAGTCTTTTTGAATAATGAATTTTTGAATAATGAAAAATGTTTTTAAAAATGTGATTGTTTTTAAAAAAAAAATAATAATAATACAAGAAAAAAGTCGGCCCATTGTTTCAAAACGATACGGGCAATTTCATTCTCAATATTACTTTCTCATATAATTTAAAGCACGGGTTGTGAACCTACGTATCACACGTGTATTAGTCGTTTGAAGAATAGGAAAAACCGGACATTATCGTGAATTTATAAAATCCGCCCGGATGTCTGGGAAAAGACGCTTGTCAACACTAATAATTAACTTAATAAGTGTTAAAAGTATGGTAGACAAAGCGATTTTCCTCCAACATCAGTGAATAACTTGGGTATATCTGATACCAGACACAACAGGAGTATGTAAACTTCAGTGCGTTTTATTCATTTTGAATGACTCACCACACAATACTGTCCTGCTTTCTGGCCATAAAGTGCAGAGACACTGTCGTTGCTGTTTTCTTTCTCTTCCCAGGTCGAGCGATCTAATGGCAGTTCGAGGTGTTTTTTTAAATAGCTGTTTTTTGATGCCGACAATTCAGCGGTTGCATTTCACCACAATGTTCTTGTTTTTTACAAAACTGAAACAATGCGCATAAGACCATCTCGCGAATGTACCTTCGGCTGTTGTTTATTAAATGTTCAAATGTGCCGCGAGTGCGCGACTGGCCCGTGCACAGCCGCTAATCAGAGCCACAGCCTGTCAGCCGCTAGCTCAGAGCACAGCCAATCGCTCAGAGCACACCTCGAGCTCAGAGCCAATCACTGCACACCTCGAACTCAGAGCGTTACAAAATACAACGCTCCACCAGCGAAAGGCGGAACGAATGACTTGCGTGTCTATTTGTGAACAGGAAATATTAAATGTTTTATTTACTGTCTTGAAAGTGAAAGACTTGATGTAACGCAACCGTTACTTGCATGTAACGAGTAATATATTACTGAAAATACTAAAAGTAATAAGTTTCACTACCGCGTCACAGCAAAAAGTAATATATTAGTGTAATATGTTACTTTTGTAACGCGTTACTCCCAACACTGTTAAGCATATAGATGGGGACAAGCCATTCATTATTATGGTGCAACGGTTTCAATATAAACAGGAAGAGCCACGCGCTTTCACTGAAGCAGTGGAATTCTGTCGCTCTGGTGAGTTTGTGGCTTATCATTTTAAATCGTTTGGTCTGCGGAGCTTCACAGCCTCGCGAAATCACTTGTTTAATAGATAGATCGCTTTTGTTGCACATAAACGTGCTGCTCTGAAAACGCCCCCTGATTCGCGCCCGGGCACACTTCACACTCCCACTGCAAGCGAACCGCGCTTGGAACGGATCCGAGTCCCTAGTGTGAGTGCGCCCTTAGAATCATGGGCATTGATAAGGCCAGAAGTCGTTGTGGGAAGCTTCAAAAAGACCAGCATTTCCAACGCACTGGACAGAACTGAAGAAATGAGAGAAGCTGAAGAGTGCAGCTCAGCCAATGACATCAGCGTTGCATCTTGTTCCTCTGAGAGCAGCAGCGAAGACAGAGTAAAACAGGTACGAAAATAATTTCTTATAAATTGGACATTAATAGTCACTTGTTGCAGCGGTTAAAAAAAACAAAAGCCTAGCTTCTTATTGTTTCTAGACTACCGCTGTTTGTGCAATGTCTGGCGGAAAAAATGAAATTGCTCGTTTTCATTTCTTTTATTCGCAAGACAAGTTTAAAACACGCCACTTGAAACATCTATGCATGTTCCTCGTTCGCACCGTTCACTTTAATGCTGTTGTGCTAGAAAAATGGATAAAAAGTATTGGGAAGGACGAATGATTTAATTCATCGGTGTCAAGATAAAACGTTTTTATCTGGCCATCTGAAAGAACTATTGTTCGCTTTTCTATCATTCACGCTTTTGTACTTAAAAATTGATAATAAATAATATTAGGAAAGACTACATGTTTCCATTTATTTGTGATAGCTCCTTGTAAGAACGGCAAGCCTGTCGTGGCTGAGCCCGCTGCACTCGCGCCGTCATTACACTCCGGACACGAAATATCGAAAAATGAGCGCCTTAAAATACGCACATTTTTTAAATCGGCAATTATAAGCACCCTTCAAGTTTTCAAGTTTCGAAAATGTGAAAATAGGGGGTGCTTATTTTGGCATAAATACAGTACATATATATGTTGTTGTTGTTACTATAAATCTTGTTGTTTCTTCTGTTGGTTGGAAAGCTGATTCAGTAGAATTTAAAAAGATGTAAGAGGACAGGCAACTATAAGCGATGCTTCAGCCTTTCCTTGTTTTGGTCAATTTTAACATTCCTTGTTTTGGTCAATTTTGTCAAATTGCTTGCGGGACGCTATGTCTATTTGTGGATTTTGGACCAAACAATAAACTAAAAACGAATGGAACCTCGTCTCCCAGATATAATGTTAAAAGTGGAGTTCCACAAGGCTCAGTGCTCGGCCCAATCCTATTTCTCACTATATGCTTCCTCTAGGCGACATAATTAGATTAGTACATTTTTTACAACTTTGAGACAGTTGTAACTGTGAAAAGCACCCTACAAATGCACTGAACATGAACATTTGAAAGGTTGTAAAGTGTCAAGATAAATTGTAAAGTTTACACAGATACTTCTATGAAATGCCTCAAAATGCATGTGTGAAAAAGTAAAAAAAAAAAAACGAAAATTTTTGCCTTTTATTCATTTGTTCGTTGGTGTTAAAACAATGGCTATGACTGTGACCTATGAGAGAGTGTGTGTCAGAGTGTGTGATTGTAAATGAGCGTGTGTGTGTGTTTCTCACAGCGTGGTAGACACAGGCTCCGCTCTGGATCAGGTACTTCACCACATCGGCGTGGTTGTTGGCGATGGCGTCCAGCAGTGGGGTCCTCAGGCTCTTGTCGGCGGCATCCAGCCTGGCGCCGGCCTGAAACACACACACCCCGCTGTTCAACAAATTTACGTGACTGAAAAAGACTGAAGTCTGGAGTGTGTGATCACCTGTACGAGCAGGTAACACAGCTCCAGCGACCCTCTCTGAGCCGCAGCGTGAAGAGCACAGCGACGGTTCTGAGAGTCCGACTGGTACGACGGGTCAATGCCCTCCACTGACACACAGCACAACCATCATCAGTGAGGGAGGGAGGGAGGGGGAGAGAGAGAGGGAGAGAGAGAGGAAGAGAAAGAGAGCGAGAGGGGGGGGGGCAGAGAGAGAGAGGAAGAAAAAGACAGAGAGAGAGAGAGAGACAAAAGACAGAGATACATAAAGAGAGAGACAGTGAGTGAGACAGACAGACAGAGGGAAAAAGACAGAGAGAAACAGAGCGAGAGACAGAGAGATGAAGAGAGAGAGACAGAAAGAGAGGAAGAGAGAGACAAAAAGGAAGAGGAATAGAGAGGGAGAGCGAGAGAGAGAAAAATGTGCAGAGCAAAAGAACACTAAGAGAAAAAGACAAAAAAAAGAGAACAAAAAAGAAGCATGATGAAAAGACTTACAGAAAGAAAAGGTAATAAATATGAAGAGAAAAAGACAAGGACGGAAAAAATAAGAGTGAGAGAAAAAAAAATATTGAGATAAACAGAAGTAAAGAAAGGGAAAAAGAAAACACAGAAAAAGAAAGATAAAGAAAGTCAGCAAAGAAGAGAGGAAGAAAAAAGTAAAAAAAAATTACAGAAAAAGACGAATGAATGGAGAAAGTACAGAAAGCTAGAAATAAAAATATGAAAGAGCGATAAGAAAATGGAGAGAGTAATAGAGAACGAGTGAAAGAAAAATTGACAGATAGGAGGATAAAATGAGTACAAAGAAAGAGAAAAAATTGTGTGTAGAATACAATGAAAGTAAAGAAAGATAGATGGAAAAAATGACTAAAAAGAGAGAGAGAGAAGACAGAAGGAAGAGAAGGCGAGGTGCACGCACTGAGCATGAGCAGAACTCGCTGCACCTCCCCCTGCTTCGCCGCAGGGTACAGCTGACGGGGATGAAAACGCAGTTTCTTCTTCCTGGCCAATGACAGAGAGACAAACATGTCACGTGACTGTCAGAGTAGCGGCGTCAGACGGGAGCCCTCACCGCTCCGTGTCCTGTGTGAGGATGGCTCTCTGCAGCGCCGCCCTCCTGTCCGCAGGCTGTAGTGCGCTGGGACACACCGGCTTCCCGTTAGGCAGCACGAGGGACGGCCCGACACTGTCCACACCCCCGTCGCCCGGGGCAACCGCATCCTCGACCACGCCCCCTCCAGGTGTGACACTGGGCTGAGCTTCAGCTCCTTTTCGGTCTCCGCGACAACGCATTCTCGCGCTGAGAAAAATACATGCAAATGCATTTTTTCTATTTGCACATTTAGCAAAAACGTCAAATATTCATTTAACAAAACAATTAATTGTTTACTTCATAATAAATAAATAAAATAAATGGTTTAGGAGATGAAGTGGAGTGCTAAGTGACGCACTTGATTGGCTCTCCGACGCGGCGCAAAGACACAGTGGCTGAGGGCGGGGCCGGCGCGGAGGCGGGCGTGGTGGAGGAGGCACTGGCTGTGATTGGAGGAGGGATGATGACCTCACGTGCCTCGGACGCATCTTCACCACAGTGGGGACAGAACAAAAGACCCCCGCCACGCCCCCGGCCCCCCCCAAGCACAGACACACACCCGCGGTGGAAACGGTGTGTGATGCGGACATCCGGACAACATTCCAGAAACGTTCCCTACAACACAGAGATCAGAGAGTGTGTGTGTGTGTGTGTGTGTGGCTGTGTGTGTGTGTGTGTGTGAGAGAAAGAGTGTGTGTGACCAGCTAACCACATACTCTATGGCAGGGGTCTCAAAACTATTGCCCAGTTTTTATTGGCCCGCGGCAAATTCTGAAAATATATTTGAATATGGCCTGCAAATTATTTATTTTTTTTTTGCTGTTTGCATTTTTGCTCTCACTGTTGTCTTTTAAATTTTCGTTTCTGTTAAAAACTTTTTGCTGCTGCTGTACACAAAAATTTCCCCTAGTGGGATTAATAAAGTCTTATCTTATTAAAAAGCGCTTGAGCTCAACTCTATTGCACTTCTTACTTTCAACACTAGATCGAGCCAGTCACAGAAAAGGGGCTTCTCCACTAAACAACATTAAGCAAAGAAAATTATTTTTCAAATCCGCAATAGCAAGTGAGTGTAGAAGATTTCAAACGTGAAAAATGAATATTTCTTTAAGTAAATCAGTCCGAAGAATGCCACTGTAGTGTATTGAAACACGTTAAAAGCACTACTGTGGCTTTAAGAGGGTGTGTTTGAATTGTTGGTGATATTCTGGGTTGTGGGAGTAAAAACACGAGTGTGCAAGTTTATTTCCTCACCACACGAATCCACAATAATATAAATAAGAATATGACAGCCACGATCGTGCTTCTCTATAATTTCCTTTTTCAACTCAATGGTTATTTTATTTTAAAACCTTGCTCTCGCATGTATCTTGCACATCTTCATTCATTGCACTCATCGCGCTGTCTGCTTTACGCAATTCTCTTCACTGCATGGGATCAAGGAAGTAGTTCGGTAGAGTCCCTGGTCCGCAGACCAGCACTGGTCAGTGGATGAAATGTTATCAGTTGTGAATCAGAGTGAATCAGATTAGAATCAGAAAACGATTCGGAAATGGTTCACGCTTTAGTTTAGTTTTTTTTAATTATTATTTTTCGTTCGCGATCTTCACATTATTGACAGCACGTTAAAGGCTGCGTTTTCTTCCAAATCGGACTTATCTCGAATCTCCGCACGCACTCTTGTAGCAGCAATTAGGAATTTTTTTTTTTTAATAATCATGCCTTTTTCGTTTTCTAAGTAGTAAAACTTCATTCTTAGTATAAATGAGGAATTGTGTCAGTTTAAAAAGTTTTTTTTAAATAATTAAAAGAAATAAATAAAAATGATAATATATAATTCAAAAATGTGATATTTGATATAAAAAGAAAATTCTAATATAATGGGACCTTCCTTGGTGAGTTAAAATGTTAAATCACTTTAATTGTATTTTAGTATATCTGTTTTGTTATATTTTGAATCAATGTTTAAAGCCAAATAAAAAATATTTACTATATTATACTAAATACTATAAAATTATTTACAAAAATTTTAAAATTGCGTTAGTGAACTGAGGTACCCCTGTATTTTCTGTATATCCCAAAATGTGTATTTGTTTTCAATTTTAGAACCTAATGTGGTTCGCAATTCAAAAAGTTTGCAAACCCCTGCTCTATGGATTATATGTGTGTGTCTGTGTGTGTTACCAGCTAACCACATACTGTACGGAGTGTGTGTGTGTGTGTGTGTGTGTGGGTGTGTGAGAAAGTGTGTGCGTGTGTGTGACCAGCTAACCACATACTGTCTGGAGTATGTGTGTGTGTGTGTGTGTGTGTGTGTGAGTGTGCGCTTGTGTGTGTGTGCTCTCACAGAGAGGCAGAAGAAGCCACACCCGGGGCAGCAGTGATGTTTCACCATGTGTGATCGATGCGTCTCACATAGAATCATCAGCGACACACGACTTGATGGACGCATCGTCTCCCCCTTCACCACCACAGCACTGCAGCCCACCAGCTGAAACACACACACACACACACACACACACAAGTAACATCAGACACTCACATCACATCAGACACATACGTAGCACACACACTCTCTCTCTCTCTCTCGTCTCTCATACACACTCTCTCACGTGCACACACACACACACGCACGCTCTCTCTATCTCTCTCTCTCACACACCTCTCCGTTGAGGCTCTCGATGGCCATGCAGGTGTTGCTGGAGCGCAGGTTAAACCCGTCCACACGCGGCGCCTCCATCCTACAGCTGCACAGTGGAAGTTCCTCCAGACGCTCCGTTTCCACATCACTGCCGTCTGCGCGCACACACACACACACACAAATAAAGACACAACATGTGGATGTTTTAGCAACTGAAAAATATGTATACAAATAAAGAGTGTGTGTGTGACAGAGACAGAGACAGAGAGAGACAGAGAGATAGAAAGACAAAGACAGACAGACAGACAGACAGACAGAGAGAGAGAGAGAGAGAGAGAGAGAGAGAGAGAGAGAGACAGGTACACACCTGCATGTGGAGAGAGAGACAGTGTGTCACCAGCAGAAATGTCCAGAGAATGCAGAGGAACTTCTGTGTAATCCAGCGTGTCAGCAGAGTCTGACAACAAGACAACAGAGTCAGCGCGCGCACACACACACACCTGTCTGTCTCACCTCCGTCTGTCTCTGTGTTTGGTGTGAAGTGTCTGTCTCTTGCTTGCCCTTGTTGTTTCCATGGCGACTGCTCTCCTCGTGCTTTTTTGTAACAGGTGAGAGGTCGAGCTGACTCGGAGCTCTGAGAGGGCGCACACACACACATGCAAGTACAGTACACAACAGATACCACATCATTAAATACAGTTTAAAGCATGTGTATTTTTGTAGAGGCTGCAGCTTCGCCACATAAAACACACTCACATGCTCTGACAGAGGCTCCGCCCCCACCACGCCATCATCAGACTAAGAGACACACAAGAGAAGAGCTGAGAATGGTGCGTGTGTGTGTGTGTGTGTGTGTTTACCTTTGTGTCTGAGCACATCAGATAGTTTCCAGATAAACTGCTACACATCACCTGAACATCCTCTTCCAGCCAATCAGAAGCCTGCACTTTGGTTGCTGTGGCAACCACCTGCGGCGAGGAGGGTGCAAGAGGAGGCTGTAAAGTACAAACACACAACACGAGTGACTCTCCTCTGGATAGCTGACAGGCTTGTGTGTGTGTGTGTGTGTGTGTG
>CM051498.1:9023766-9048064 GCA_028031935.1 Paedocypris micromegethes
AGAGAGAGAGAGAGAGAGAGAGAGAGAGAGAGAGAGAGAGAGAGAGTGTGTGTTACTCACCTCTGTCTTGTAGTGAATCTTTTCTACAGACTCTGAAGGAGCTTCTGTCACTTTCAGGTCAAAACCTGCCTTATGTTTCTTCACACCTGCACAAACACACACACACACACACACACACACACACACATTAGCGCGCGCACACACCGATCTCTCAATCTCTCTCTCTCACTCAAACACACACCTGTCTCGCGCTCTCTCTTCCTCTCTCTCTCTCTCTCTCTCTCTCTCTCTCTCTCTCACACACACACACACACACACCAGTCCCTCTCTCTCTGTCTCTCACTATCTCACACTCGCTTTCACACACACTTGTCTCTATCTCTTTCTCTCTCTCTCACATACACCATTCTCTGTCTCCATCTCTCACACACACATTTGTCTCGCTTTAACACACAATTGTCTCTATCTCTGTCTCACACACACACACACCTGTCTCACTCTCGCTGCTCTCCAGTGTTTTCTCTGGTGCTGCTGTCACCGTCACTAGAGACTCTTTCCGCTTCATCTGCTGCAGGACGACAGGAAGGTGAACAAAAGCTTGAGAAATCACACACACACACACACACACACACACTCACGGGAGGAAACACGGGTCTGTTCATGGTCTTGCGCGCTCGGTGGACTTTAGGTGCGGTGCTGAGTGAGGATGAGGAGCTGAAGGGGCTCTTGCTGCCAGGGCCACACACACTCATTTTGGCTCGTCCGGAGGCTGAAGACGGAGACGCCACAGCGGAACCTGAGAAGCACACACACACACACACACACTGATTCTTCTGCGGCGGGCGGGGAGAGACCACCAGCAGCTTCACACCTGGGAAAGGTTTTCCAGCCACCGCAGCTCGAGCTTCATCCGGAATCTTCTCCATCTTCTTCACCGACTCAGAGAGAAGCGGCTCTGCTGGAGGAACGGAACCGTCACACACACACACACACACACACACACCGGACGCTCACCCTCATGCCTGGAGAAAGAAGACCCCACGTCTGAAGCGTCCTGAAGCACACACACACACACACACACACTTCATCGGGTCAGATTCTGAACAAAACTTTACATTAACACTAAAAAGAAGATTTACAAACCATCTACAACTACAATCTGTTTTAAATACGTATACACCTATGTGGGGAGTTGTGGTCCAGTGGTAGGGGACTTGGACTGGTGTCCAAAAGGTTGCCGGTTTGAATCCCCCCTACAACTAGTTCTACAACTAAGTGTCCATGGGCAAGACACTGAACCCCCACATGCCCCCCGGGCTGCCCGAGTTCATGTCTGATCGGATGGGTTAAATGAGGGAGGGACTAGGTTCAATTTAAATGTGCATGCGCGCACACACACGCAGTGAGACACTTAAACACACTGTTAAACAGGCAAACAACATTTACAATGCGACACACACCGACCAACACAGGCGAGTGCGCACACACAGTGAGACACTTGCACAGACTGTTAAACAGACAGTTTACAGTTACATTTAGAAAGCGACACACACACTCAGGGAGACACTTGCACAGACTGTTAAACAGACAATTTACAGTTTAGATTTAGAAAGCGACACACACACACACTCAGGGCGACACTTGCACACTGTTAAACGAACACACAGGTACGCGTCCGCACACCTACAGTGACAAACGGTAGGTAAAGGTAAAGAGTGGTAAAGAGAACGATGCGCAGCATGTAAAGACTTACTTTACTTATAAGTAGTGTTAAGCGTCATACTTTAAACGATTGCATGTTTTTTTTTTACCTGGTCGAATCTTAAACGCGTGTAACGTCTCTGGGGTGATCGGGCGCGTGAATGAACTTTACGGTGAATAAAGAGCGTTTCGCGCGAGTAACAGCTCGTTGAGAAATGGCGGCTGCATACACGCATACACGCACACACACACACACACACACACACACACACACACACACACACGCCAAACAGTCGCTCGGTGATGTTGCTAGTGCGTGTGTCTGTTTGTGTTCTCACCTCGCGAGCGCGCTCCTCTGCCGACATGTTGCCGGATGAGCGTGCGTCACTGAAAGGTGCGCGCGCGCGTGTTCGTCAAAATAAAAGTCACGTGCCCCGACTAAGCGTTTACCTGTAGTTTCACCTGCGTGAAATATTTAAAACACTTGTAATTGCATGATTTAACGTGATCTAATTAATCAAACAATTTGTAAAGAAAATACCTCTGCTATACATGCACGAGGCACGTCTCAGTATTTTTAATGACTATTATATTTATAATCTTTTTGCTGTGTCGCATTTTACTGTAACTTCTTCCCAGTGTTAACAAACATATATGAGCTATATTTTAATAATTTGGCGGCGTGAAACTGGATTTTGTAATTATATAATCATATTAAATAATAAAAAAAAAATAAAAGTCACTAAAATAAAAAGAGATGTAAGGAAAAGAGTGAAAATCACTGACAGGAGAAGAAAGAAAAAACTTGTGGAGCAAAAGAAGAGAGGAAAATGGATGGGTCTGTCTCTTCTGTGATTGGTAGAATCATAGGTCCGGCCTCCAGCTGTGAGATGCTGCTATTTGCTTTCAGGTGAGAAAAAAAATTAACTTATTGTGCAAAAGAACAGAATAAACTAGAGGGAAGTCTGCTTGACTGAGCATAACATTCATCTCAAAAATATCAATCAGTAATAAAAGATTATTAATCCCTCGTTCACACAAACATCATCTGAAACACAGAAACAAGTCTGAAATAACCACAGGAGAGAAGGAACCTGTAGAAATCTTTATCAAAAAACATGATCCATCATCTCACGGAACATTTCAAATACGTACAACACGAATAAAAATCACAGTTTATAGCACAAAAATCCGCAGGTCTCGCGTCAGTTTATACTGTATTTACAAGTCTTCATCAAACCGAATCTGATTTTACTCTCATTCTGTGATGATTAACCCTGAAAGCAGCGGTTCCTCAGAAGCCTCAGAATAGCATCATGGGAAGTGAAGTTCAGTCTGCGGGATGTTCTGGACAAGATCTGTTCACCTGGAACCAGGCGTCGATGCACCTGCGGAGCGGAGACAGAAGATTTGCCGGGCCCGTGACACGAGCGGAGATGTTCTCCTACCCCTTGTGGTAGATGCAGAGGCAGGGCAGACGGGCGATGCTGTGGCCCTCCCGCAGCTCGTCCAGGCAGATGGAGCACTCGCCCGAGTCCCGGTCCAGCACGTCGTCTACGGGGAAGCACAACACGGCTCAGCGCGGGGCACACACTCACACACCTACACAAACTTATATCACAACAATAGGAACTGCATTTTGTTAAAGTTAAGTGACCAAAAGATTATCTCAAGCGATGACAACACACTTTGAGTCTGAAGCTTCTGGCAGCCCAGTGAGACACTGAACAATCGTGAAGAACCTTCACAGGAGTGATCAGCAAGCCACAATGGCCTTCATGAAGGTCAAAGGTCAAGAACACACCATAAGAAAAGGAGAAGAGACTGACACAATCACCGCTGAGAAAAAAAAGAACAGTAAGGCTCATCCCTGTCCTCAGGACAGCTGGAACTGACCAGAGAAACATGAGGAGAAACAGTAACGAGCAGGGAACATCAAAGGAACGTGCACATTTCGATTGTGTGTTCTGCTGTTTTCTTTCACTAAAATGGACATTTGTTTGACGGACAAATTACGATATTTTTATTGTAATAAACACTTCTCTGCCGTGGGTAAGCGATGGCTAAACTGTCTTGGATACCGTTGTAGGAGAGTCGGGGTTTGGAGAAGCACATGAGCAGATGAACTTCTACTTCATCACAGCAGATACATCTGGAGCAAACGGGACAGTGGAAGCCTGCAGAGAAAAACACAGAACAAACCATCATCTAAACACTTCTGATTCATCTGATGTAACGAGGAGTCACATGACTGTTACTGTTTCACCGGGCGTCATGGATCATACTGTCACATAACACTTCCATTTCAATTGTTTTCAAACTTTTCCTAACTTAATTTTCCTATAACTGTACGTATCAGAAGGAACAAGTTGTCCAGTCATTATTAAAATTGGCCATTTTAGTTTGAACATCCCTGACTCAATCAAACATTAAAAGCGCACACACACTCTCTCTCAAAGTCAAGTCAAAGCGTTTTATTGTCAAGTGTGCAGGTTGTTCTGCACAATGAAATTCTTACATTGAATGCCAGTGGTAAGAAAGAAAAGAAAAGAAAAGAAAAGAAAAGAAAAACAAAAGTATATACATGCAATAAATCAAACAAGTACAGTGCAATAAAAACAGAATATGTGATTATGTACATTTGCGCAAGAGGTGCAACCAAAAAGGTATTGTGACCTGATGTGACCAGATATTTCAATAAAGTTTGGTGTGCTTGAGATTTACTTTTTAAGAAGACTATGATTAATAATTCAAGCCAATGCATTTGTGATTATATAGTTATTATATTGTTATAAAACACTGAAAGAAAGACAAAGACACTGTACAATTAATCGAACAAATACAGGCGTATTTGTTAAATACGGGCGTATATGTTAAATTTAAATGGCCTTTTAAATATTTTCCCAATTATTTTATAAAATGCATTTGACGTCTGGGTCAGATTTTAATTTCAGTTTGTGTTTCTATAGGGGTGTTGCAACATGTTAAGTTTCTGTAGCATGATTTGAGATATTAAGAATATTTATTCTATGTTTTATTTAAGTACAAGCGATCCAGAAAAATAAATGTATCTGTATGTCCGCGAAGCAATTATCCATTACGCATCATACATTATAGTGGCGCCCCTGTTTGTGTTTACTGAAGGAGTCATGCGCAGAAAATGTGAGAAAAGTGGAAAACAGCGAAGAAGCTTTTTCTCAAAAAAAGAAGGGTTATCTATTGGTTCGAGGCCGTAAAGCTATCGGGAGCACAATTTAGAACAAGGAGAAAATAGGGAAAACGAGCTAAAGATAAAGATATGCAACTCTTTGAATAAAGCATTCTATTTATATTTACAGTATCTATTTGATCAATAAAGGACTTTAAATAATGTGTTCCATACAGAGAAGAACAAATAATAATTCAACCTTTATTGGTCCCTCGTGGGGACATTTTTTCTGTGCATTTAACCCATGCGATCAGACAAGAACGTGGTTCAGTGTCTTGCCCAAGGACACTTAGTTGTATCCACATATAGGTGAAAAACTGTTAAACATATTTGGATATCTATTTTCAAAATGCATATCCAATATATGGGAAATTTTACATTTGTTTTTAACATGCATGCATACATCGTTTCATATAAAGCCTACAGACAGAAAGATTGAAATGTATGAACAAGAATTATATTTCCATGTATTTAAATTCAACCGAATAGTAGGAAAACAAACACTTTATATATGTTTATATATTTGTATGTAAATACATCAAAAAGGGATTGGGGTAATATTAGAAATAGAATGTAAATATACTATAGACACACATTCTACAATACACCCATTTATATGTTAAAAACCTATTTAAATGGCCTTTTAAATATTTTCCCAATTATTTTATAAAATGCATTTGACGTTTCTGGGTCAGTTTGTTTCTATAGGGGTGTTGCAACATGTTAAGTTTCTGTAGCATGATTTGAGATATTAAGAATATTTATTCTATGTTTTATTTAAGTGTGTAATACCGTCATTGTTAACACTGTCTACTTAATACTGTACATGTTAAAGACAGCATTTTTTTTTACGTTTTTAAGTGGTCACGTTAAGAGGGCGTCTCGTACCCAGGTGCCGGACAATGTAGAACCGTCACTGTTTACACACCTTCACCTTCAGAATTGTCAAAAAAAAGGTCCCACAACTCAGCATTCTATGAACATTTTGACCTAAATGCCTGCACACACACACACACACACACACACACACACACCCACACACACACCTTTGACCAGAACATCTATATTACAATATTAGCGCACACAAAACTACTAAAAATACAACTACTAAATAATAACAACTACAATATTAGTTCTTCCAGCCTGTTGTGATGACCATGACCCTCACAGCACTGACGGTCATACCAGTGGTCCAGCAGAACACACCTCTGCTCATGATCCAGACAATAGAGGCCGTGGTTGGATTGAAAGTTTGGAGGTTGGTGGAGAAAGTATTTCTGGCTTCAGTGTCTATGTATGTAAGTGTCACGTACAGAGAAGAAGCGGTCAGGACGCATACATGATTTCACTTCATAACTTCCCTTTGTGACGTCGAGTCGGACCCGCAGCCTTGACCACACGGAGCTGCTGCGTGACGTTTATGGCCATTCAAAGGTCGCCGCAGGAATTGTAAGGTAAATGATGTTCTTTATCAGTTCTTATCGATCACACCGCAGTGATTGACCATAAACAACAGCAAACGCGCTCGTCGTCCTGTCGTGACCTATAAAACACGAGCAGGTCGCGGGCGCTATATATATATATATAAACTTGAACTTGAACTTACCGGTCAGCAGGTGTGAGGGCGGTGTCAGGTGCGCGGGTAACGACCCGACCAGCAGCGTCTCGTCCCGCCGGCCCGGGATGATGACCGAATCGGACCTGTCTGAAGAGTACTGGACCCGTCCGCCCGCATAACAGCCCAGGCCGTCCACGCCGGTCACGTCCGAACCGGAAAAGGACCGGACCCGGACTCCGTCGACTGGGCTGCTCTGTTTCACACCCATATCGGTGTTCCGAACCGCCGCAGAAGCTCCAGACAAAAAGTATTGAATCGTAAACGCAGAGCGCACACAACATCCAGAGAGGGACACGAAGCTACTGCTGCAGCCTGTTTCTGGTACAAAACCGAACCGAAACTTTCGCTCCCGCGCGGAATCTGTTACGGCTCTGACGACGCTCTGTTAATTGGTGAGAAAAGGGGGAGGGCCTGTGTGACGTACACGTGACGTCAACGCGCTCAGGTAAGGTCCAGTCTGAACGGCAAGGACGTATATTTTACTGAAGAAAAAAAAATTTTTTTTACTGAAGATTCTGCAAAAAAAAAAAATAATAATAACAAAAAAAAGATTTACAGTAAAATACGCTTTTATCAAGAACTGAAAATTAATTTACAATATAACTAATGAGCTAATGTTTGCCACCAGACGGCTGAAATGTTGTCAATAATTGTTGACAGACCTGTAAAAGTTAAATAATATTGCAGTCATAATTCATTAACAATTAATGTATTAATAATTACTCCTGCAAAACAGTTACACAACGACATTTTTTTCTTCTTTAAAGACTTTGCGTTGGTCTTGGACTAAGAAAAGCGCTGTATAAATAAACTTGAACAACAGAGACTTTTACACTGGAAACAGTTAAAATGTAATTTAATAGTGGAATTGGAGGTTACGGTTCATGCTGACCCAAACAAATGGACTTCGGGTTATCTCTAAACAACTCCAGACAACAGACATTTTCATCGAAAGTTCATAACAATATATCCCAGTACAACATTGTGAGACATTCTCCTAATCTCATTTATAAGCCAGCATGACAAAAACATCATCCAGTCAAGCCGAGCTGTGAAAAAACAGGAACAAAGTGGAGACGTGAATCAGATCCGTACAGAATTAGTGCTACTAGAGACGAATGATGACAACCTCGGCTCACATCTGTACATAATAAAAGTCACGGGCTTGGATGGAAACAGGAGAACAGCGGAGCATCACAAAGGACCACGTCGTTGCTGCACATCTGGAGCGGCTGTGCGTGCGGGAAGACACGGTGGAAGTTCATGTGAGTTCGGGGACACGTTCATGATCCGACTCGTCTGTGTCGAGCGGGACGTGTTTGGAGTCCACTTTCTCGATATTGAGACATGCATCGAGAAGGAGTCTGGTAAATGAGTCCAGTCCCGCCTCCAGACCCAGAGTGGATCTGATTGGCGCCTGCTCCCCGTCACCCAGAAATGGAGATTGTATGGACAAGATGGAGATTGCAAAGTGTTTGGAAAAAGACTGACAGAGACGTTCCTGGATCAATACTTTGGGTTTGGACTAGTTCGGGGAAAAACATCCGGACTCAGAAGAGCAACAAACTTCAGCTCCAATTTTACAACTACAGAATCTGGACAGGAGACTTTCCTGTGAGGAAACTGACAAAAAACTATGTCATCAAGAACAGTGATGTCATGAAACACGCATGTAATTAACAGTGTTCAGTACATTTTTATTTTTTTTTTAGTGGAACTGGAGAAATCTAGATGATGAACAGCTGAATGTTGAAGCCAGAATAGAGTCCGGTGCTTTACTGGTGGATTTACATATTGATCAATCGTATGAGAGTTACAGTGTTTCACTCACATTATCACAATAATAACGAGGCGCACCCTCTCAACACTTCCTGTTTGTAATCGTCACCGAGCGAGTGAAAAGAACGTCACAGGACTCAAAGGAGAAATGAAGAAAGGTCTCCTCTAGTTCAGAGAACATTCCGCTGTTCATCAGGTCCTTATATTATACGCAGAACAGAACGGCTCTCAAGATCGAGTGTAGTATATAGTTAGCATATACTGTATACATAAGATACTTTAAAATGAAATTGTGTACTGTACATAAAATTTAAAAATCTAATGTAAATGTAATTACATAAAGACACAAGAATTAAATAAATAAACGGACTGGATTGAAAAAGTAAATAGCTATCAACATATACATTAATAAATATAATTAAAAAAATAAACATACTGTATATTTGAATTTGCAATACAAAAGCAAAAATGTCAAAAAAATCAGAAAAAATGAAAGAAAAATCAAAATCAAATAAGAAACGTACTTTTGAGTTACCTTTTTCCTTGCCTAAATATTAGTGACATAAATTCAACAGGTTAGTTGATGTCCGCCGAGGTTTAATGCTTTGATATTTGAACCTGTTTTCAGAAAGATGCCGGCTCAAGTTTGTGTGTGTGTGTGTGTGTGTGTGTGTGTGTGTGTGTGTGTGTGTGTGTGTGTGTGTGTGTGTGTGTGTGATGAGGGGTGAAAGAGGGTCAAAGCAGGTCTAGCATTATTGCTGGCTCACTCCCATCTGCTGGTGGTCTGGCTCTGGCTCCGCCTCTGGCTCCTCCTCCACATCTGCATGATACTGGTCGAATGAGTCGTCATCTGTGTCTGGTAAGCCTAGGAGCTACAGCATGTACACACACACACACAATGAATACAAACAATAAACAGAGACAATAGAGAGTGAGAGTGAGAGTGAAAGTGAGAGAGAGAGAGAGAGAGAGAGAGAGAGAGAGAGAGAGAGAGAAGATAAGTGTGTGAAAGAGTGTGACAAAAGTAGAAAGAAAGATGATAGAAACAGTAACAGAGAGAGAGAAAGAATGATAGAGAGAGATACAGACAGAGAGAGAGTGATAGAGAGAGAGAGAGAGAGAGAGAGAAGGAGAGAGACAGACAGACAGACAGAGAGACAGAGAGAGAGAGACAGAGAGCGAGAGACCTACAGGCCTGAAGGATCTGAAGACTTTGTCCAGCACCTCCAGCAGTGTTTTCTTCCCGCAGGAGGAGATATAATCTTGCGCCAGCTGCAGGAAGGGCAGACAGTCCTCGCTCTCGCTCCAGACGTGCTGAAACACACCGCGCACGTGAGAAACTGTTGAATCTACAGACACACCTTTCTTCAGGAGCAAATCACAGGCCCAGAACAATAAACAGATTTCCCCCTCTTTATTACCGATGACGCGATGCTACGACGCTTTCAGTCACATGCACGCGCACGCCCCCCCCCCCCCCCCCNCCCCCCCCTCCCACTGCCCGGGACGTCACGGGATTACGTCACACTTACGAAAGTGTCGGTTCCTCCCGTCCGGTTGTCGGGACACAGCACGTAGAACGAAACCCCGGGCTCGGCGTAGAAGTCCAGTCGCCGCTCGTCCACGTCCTCGGCGAAGATCAGCTCGAACGGGTTTCCGGAACACCACTTCTCCGCGGCGTCCACCAGCGCCTTGAACTCCATCCTGACGGACGCACCTGATGACGCGGATGCTGCTGCTGCTGCTGATGATGATGATGCTGATCCTGGTCACTGGCGCTGTGACGTCATGCTGCTGACAGGCGCGTGATCTCGCTAGTCCATGACGGGCCTCGCGCGACTCTTGACGAATTGGAGCTGAAGACCCGGTTCCGGTTCAGAGCCGCCGTGTGGAGAGAACAACGCCTGTCCTTTGGCTAGAAGACGTCACGCCGCCGCGCATGCGCACTGTGTCAGCACGACGAGGGACCGTCGCAGAAGAGACGCCGTTTCACATTCCGACAGCGGTAAATCACAGTCACCGCAACGAACGACTATGGAATTAAATATGAATTATGTTTGAATTGTAATAAAAAACATTTTAATTTGTTTGTTGCAATTTTTGTTCAAAATGGACTAATAAAAAAGTCAAGTATTCACGAATACACTATTCTAATGCAGTAAAAGCAAAAATAATAAATAATAATAAAAATAAAAATAAAAACATTTACAAGCATTTTCAACATGTACAAATTGGATCTATCCGCATCTCACAACTTTTTTCACAAAGCATCAGCTGTTTCTCGAGCTTGAACAGGGGTCTAGCAGGAACTTGAACTACATCAGGGGTCGGGAACCTATGACTCGCGAGTCATATATGGCTCTTTTGGTGGCTGCGTATGGCTCTTAGACAAAGCTTTAAAAATACATAAATGTAAAACGTTCTCCGGTATTTCAATCCCATTCGTTTCCTGGTGGCGGGCGTTGGACCCAATCACAGCTGTCCTCCGGACAACACCATGTTTCTATTGGATAATGCGTAACGTTGTCGTGACGTCAGGACGTTTTCCCTGCCCTTCTGTTTAATATTCAGTAGTTCGCTAGCGAAGGCGGAAACCCCCAAGACAATGGCTATTTAACCGAATGGAGTAAGTTTCCTTTGTAGAGAGAGAGCAGCTTCTGCATGGAATCAGGTTTTAAAAATATCAAATGTAAATTAATAAAAACGAAAATAATTCTAAGCATTTTTGTTTTGTTCTTTTACGCTTGCATTCTCAACTATCAAAACTTTTTACCCGTTACGTTTCAGATAGTGTAGCAGCGTGCGCGCGCGATGTCTGCGTACACACAGCAGGGTTTGTGTGTTGGTGAGAGAGACGATTGCTAGACGTATTTCTTTTGCAGTTGTTTTCCAAGCCGCGTGTTGTCCAGCGATCGCTTAATGTGGGGTAGAATAAGTAAAACGTGGATGCCCTCCTGATATTTAATTTCTTTTATTTGTGTTGGATTGGATACATATATTTGTGTATGTCTGAGTTTATTTTAAGCCATTTTAATTTTTGTTAAGGCTTTAATGTGCGTCAGAAGAATAATACTCGGCCAGTGCGGAGATTCAGAAACAACCGCTGGATGTGCGCACAGTGCTTCTGGTCTTCACGTTTGTTTTTGTCAGAATTAAAAGTTGAAAACAAGCCACACAAGTATTAAGACATTTTACATATAATAACAGAATATCAAACGAAGTTATCAAAACGAGTTGAAAGACTTGTTGACCTGCATTTATTGGTTTTACAAATACGCATAATTACTTTAAAATTTAGTTTTAAAGAGGTATGGCTCTTTTGGACTTCATTTTTACCAATATGTCGTGTTTATGGCTCTCTCAGCCAAAAAGGTTCCCGACCCCTGGGCTACATACTCCGGACAACTCTACAGCACAAACACAACTTTATTTTTTCTTCCACAATCTTGTTCCTATTTTAGAACACCACAAAGGTAAAATCTCCAAGATCTCTTCAAAATCACCCACCGACGTGATCGCTAATTATAGACCAAATTCAAACCTTCGATTTATATCTAAAATTCTCGAAAAAGTTATTTTGGGACAACTCTGTAAATTTCTGGAACAGAAAGATAGATTTGAAAAATTTCAATCAGGCTTTAGATCACACCACAGCACAGAAACGGCACTAATCCGAGTCACCAACGATCTTCTAACGGCATCAGGTAAAGGGAAGTTTCACTCTTAGTTCTGTTCAATTCAATTCAATTCAAATCAGCTTTATTTATAAAGCACCTTAAAAACAACAAGTGTTGGCCAAAGTGCTGTACATGAACAATAAAACCATCAAATTCAGTATGTTGATATAAAAACACAGAAATCAATAAAATATTTAAAACACTTAAGATCAATAAAACAGTAAAAGCCAACAACTCATACCGGTTAAAATGCCAAGGAAAAATAATGTGTTTTTAAGAGAGATTTAAAAACCGGAAGAGAGTCTGTGTGTCTAATGCTCACCGGCAGCTCATTCCACAGCTTTGGGCCCACAACAGAAAACGCTCGATCACCCCTAAGTTTTCTCTTAGTCTTAGGAACCACCAAGAGCGAGTGGTCTGCTGACCTAAGGCAGCGTGATGGGGTATAAGGCTGGAGAAGGTCAGTCAGAAACTTAGGAGCAGAACCATGTAGACACTTAAAAACAAATAAAACTATTTTAAAATCTACTCGAAAACGGATCGGTAACCAGTGAAGTGCTGCTAGGGTTGGTGTGATGTGCTCTCGTCTTTTAGTGCCAGTTAAAAGCCGGGCAGCAGCATTTTGGACTAGTTGCAGTCGGGACAGTGATTTCTGGCTCAGACCATAATAAAGAGCGTTGCAGTAATCTAATCGAGTAGTGATAAAAGCATGGATTAAAATTTCAAAGTGATGCCGTGAGAGAAATGGTTTAACTTTGGCCAGCTGTCTTAGGTGATAAAAACTTAACTTGACCACTGAACTAATTTGAGCGTCCAGCTTGAGATCACTGTCTAGTCTCACCCCCAGGTTTGTTGCTGTTGTTTTGACAAAAGTGTTTAAAAATCCCAGGTCAACCTGAACCTTAGAGGCGTCATTTGGACCGAACAACAGAACCTCAGTTTTTTTGTCGTTAAAATGAAGGAAGTTAAAAGACATCCAAGCCTTTACTTCATCAATGCAGTGTAGAAGTTGATTTGCAGAGTAGGCATTTTCCTTTTTTAAAGGTAAATAAATTTGGCTGTCATCAGCATAAAAGTGATACGAGATGCCATGTTTCTGAAGAATGGAACCCAGAGGGAGTAAGTACAAGGAGAATAGAAGGGGCCCTAGAATGGACCCTTGAGGGACGCCACAGGTCAGAGGAGCTACTGAGGACTTTGCATCTCCAAGACCAACACAGAAACTTCTTTCCGCTAAGTACGATTTAAACCAGTGTAATGCACTTCCCTGTATTCCAACCCAGTTCTCCAAGCGAGTCAGGAGCAGCTGATGGTCCACCGTATCAAAGCCGTATCTAAACCAGGTTTTTTTTAAAAGAGGCGTCACCACTGCTTGTTTAAAACTTTTCGGTACCACACCATTCGCTAAGCTGCCATTAATAATCATTAGCACAGATGGAGAGATGGCATGGAAGACCTCTTTAAAAAGACGAGGTGGAATTGGATCGTTGGGAGATCCGGCGGGCTTCATATTTATAATAATTTCTTCTAATCGGGATGGGATGACAAGCTCAAACTGATTGAAGACAGTAGAGCATGTGACACTATCAGAGGCGTCATAACCGGTTGAATTAATGAGGGCCCGAGTATTCACCACTTTATCAATAAAAAAGTTCTTAAACTTCTCGCACACTTCAACAGAGTTCTCCAGGCGGGTCGACTGAGGGACATTAAGAACAGAGTTGACGGTTTTAAATAAAATTCGAGGATTGTGACAGTTAGAGGCAACAACATTGGAAAAATAATTAAATCTGGCAGCTTTCACAGTTCTCTGGTAAAAACACCAATTGTCCCTTAAAATCTGAAAAGACACCTGTAATTTGTCTTTCTTCCATTTCCGCTCCGCTCTCCTGCACTTACGTCTGGCAGCGCGCGTGGTGTCATTCAACCAGGGCTCATGCCTAGTTTTAACCAGCCTGGTCTTCAGCGGAGCCACAGTGTCCAGTACGCCTTCACAATGTATTAAAATGCGACGTCATTGTTTCGACATCAGCTGGTAAAGTCACTGGGGTGTGGCTGAGAGCAGCAGAGAACCGAGCGGCGGTGGAAGGGTTAATAACGCGACAGCACTGCGGGGGGGCGTTGGATTTAACAGTGTGACAAGGAAGAGGCATGTCAAAAATAACCGGCAAATGGTCCGAAAACACTTCATCACACACTTCAACGTTAAAAACAGTAAAACCGTGCGTTAAAACAAGATCGAGAGTGTGTCCCCGTTCGTGCGTTGGGTCAGATACACACTGCACGAGATTAAAAGAGTCAATGAGACTTAAAAAGTCTTTAGCCAGCGGCTTCTCAAGGCAACACACATGCCAAATTTGGGCATGATGTCAGACAGAAAATCAGCAAAGTCACTAATAAAGTCTTTACTGTACTTCGGTGGCCTGTATATGACGGCGCACAGCACGGGAGGAACAGAGCGCAGCTCAAATAAGTTCAACTCAAAGCTGGACGGAGGTGCCGTTGGTGTGATTTCTGTACACGCATAATCGTCTCTGAACACAGTCGCTATTCCTCCTCCACGGCCGGACGCCCTCGGAGAGTTAAAGTAGGAGCAACCGGGAGGCAGAAGTTCAGAAAAGACGCTGGACTCACCAACCGCCATCCATGTTTCCGTCAATCACAGAAAATCTGTTAGATCTTAGAGCTGCATTCGACACTATAGACCAGGGATGTCAAAGATATGGCAAACCGGAAGCGGCCCGCAAGGAGGTTCGATCAGGCCCGCCGAATTGTTTGAAAGTGGAAAAAAAAAAAAAAACGCTGCAATTCATTGATTGTCCGCTAAGGGTTTCGAACGGAGTAGAACGCTGCATCACTGAGACGGACTTTTATGCATCACTGAGACGGTTCTTGTTAAGAACGGAAAACAGGTGTTATCCGCTACCTATCCGCTACAACCTCATTAATCAAAATTAATTCCAAACAGAGATAGATAGATAAAGAGTGTAAATGCAAACAGTATTTAAGGCTTAAATACTGTTTGCATTTAAATATTGCATGTTTCATTTATTAAGTGTACGAATTTGCACATTTAATATCACTCTCCTTAGTTTGTAAGGTGTATGCAGGAATTTAATTTATATTTTATATAAGTGGTTTAAAATTCATTTCTTTAAAAGCCTCTTAAGTGCAATACTTTCATTACCAATTTAAGTTGTATGCCTTTGTACAATCAGTGGGATAAGTTGCAATGCCTAAATGTGAATGATAAAGGTAAATTGCACATTATGAGGTAATTCTTGGAATGTTTTGTAAAAGCATAGTTCATTAAAATTCAATATGTTCCTAATGTTCTTGTGCTTCTTTACACCAAAACGACAATAGGTCGTATGTGGCTCGCTATGCGAAATGAGTTTGACACCCCTGCTATAGACCACGACATTTTAATAGATAGATTTGAGGATTACGTTGGGGTTTCTGGACACGCGTTAGAATGGTTTAGGTCGTATCTGTCTGATCGATTTCATTTTGTTCATGTAAATGGAGTCTCATCACCCAGGTTTACTGTTAAATATGGAGTTCCACAAGGATTAGCATTAATCTTAACGGGCTTGAACTCCTCCTCACCAAAAGTGAAAAACGTAGGTGTCATATTCAGTGATGGGAATGGCGTTATAAATAAACGGCGTTACTAACGGCGTTAGTTTTTTCAGTAACGAGTAATCTAACGCAATTACTTTTTCCTCCGTTACAACGCCGTTATCGTTACTGACAAAAATGCTGCGTTACTATAATCGCGGTCACCGAAGCTGCTTTGGTCCGATCAGAGTCTGCACTGTTTTCCCCTCTGGTGTGTGTGTGTTCGTGGTGGGGCGGGACATCACTGGTGATTGGTGTGTCTGTGAACGTGGTGCGACTGCAAACGTGATGATTGGCTTAGATTAAAAATGTTCATAATTTATCACCCGAAATCGTTGCGTCTGGCCACGCGCTGGTCCGCGCGCGCCGCACCGGGAGGCTTCCGCACTTGCCCATTTCATATAATTGCAGGTCGCGGGTGTGTGTCCCAGCCGGCGGAGATAATTCTAATACTTTTGTTTTATTCCTAATTTGTCTTTTTATCTATTATTAACAAAACAATGCGGTGCTAAAGTAATAAAACTTATCAGAAAGGAGCTAAATACATTGCAGAAGAAAGATCGCGGAATGAAGATTCAAGTGTGAACAAGAAAGTGTCTGGGGTCTCTGAAAAGAGCGAAAAAAGAGCTGAGTTCTGATCTGAGTCCACTAGGTTGTGGAAAAGAACCGAGCTCACTTTCCCTTTCTGGCTCACTTTAAACAAATTGAGTTTGGTTCGTTCAAAACGAACTATATGTGAAAGCATCTCAATTTTACTACCTGTTTGCACTAGAAAGTGACAATTTTTGTTATTTTTATTTAATTTTGGTACATTGTTAAACAAAATATACTGAGAGCAGAACATGTTCACCTGTTTACTCTTGTGAAATGTATTTGATTACTTTTGTTAATATCTTAAAAAGCATAATTTATATTTAGACTTATTTGTTGGCCAGTTGTAGTGAAATTGGAGAGGACATTTTTGTACCTGAGACTGTAAAAAAGGAAATGCTTTGTAAACATTTATGTGCAAATAGGTGTCTCTAACATTGTCTAACAACAATATTAAAATAGTGTAGATTAATGTACAGTGCTTTATAATAATTGTATATTTAGTGTCCATATTATTTAACACGTTTAATATTGACAGCTGCCACGTTATTTGACAAAAAAAAAAATAACACAATAGTTACTTTTCTTGGTAATTAGTTACTTTTATAATGATGTAACTCAATTACTAACTCAATTACTTTTTGTTAGAAGTAACCCACTGCGCAATGAGAAGTCTAATAGACGTGATTTAGACCGTCCTAAATTGGTACCCTGGAGATCCAGAACGTTACTCGTGTAGACGTATTTTTGTAGACTCATTTTGGACGTCTTTCGGACCGACCAAATTTGGGCGTCTTTTTAAGGTCTTTTTATGGTCTAAACTAGGTCTTTGCTCTGGACCTCATTTTTATATTAATATTTTACTTTTCCTTTATTTTAACTACAGTAGATCACAACTGTTATGAATTTAACTACAATTTCATCTTTAATAGCAGGCACATAGAACAACAATTTAAATCAAGGAGCCTTCATTTATTATATACACATAGCAACTTATACAGTTTACACAACTTTATAGCTTATATAGCAGTGTGAAAAGCTTTCTAAAATACACTTATCATACAAAAAAAAATTTAACCAAAAGCAACCTTGAAAGAACAACACTGCAGTAGCAAGCATGTACAATTTCAGTAATATAATATAATAATAATAATAATAATAATAATAATAATAATAATAATAATAATAATAATGAGTATTTGTAAGGCGCTTTTCACAGTTTTAACTGTCTCAAAGCGCACAAAATATGCAGTAAAAAAAATCAACTCTATTTGCAACAGATATTAATGAAACGAGATCTAGGTGTTCTGGGTGACTCCTCCATGATGCACGCTTTAGGTTGCCCTGATGAAATCCTCCGTAGAGCCTGGAACTAACTTAATCACTGCATCTGCACAGGCAGAAAGAGAAATTATTAAAAATCTTAGACAATCTACAGTCATTAGACCAATCATACCAAGTCCTTATGATAGTAAACCATATGTATATTACATTAAATGCATGTATATTACATAAAATATGTAAAATATTACAATAAATGCTAAAATTGCCATGGACAGTTGATGAACTTTATTCATTTTTCCCCCAATTTCAAGGCACAAATTACCATATTAATGGCAATATAGTTTTTGCCGTTTAGATTTACATTTTAAATACAATTAAATTTTTTTTACATTTTATAACATACACTTCACAGCAAGAAATGTAACAGAGCTAAAACCTAAAATTATAAAACCTTTTGTGGTGAAACATTACTGAATTTTTAATGTCAAATGTGAAACTTGCAAGAGTTGTTTTAGAGAATGTAGGAGTTGAAACCCTTTTCTTTTTAGACATATGGCTTTACCTTTTAATGCTCTTGACTTTGATATTGAGATGAGTGTGGCAGCACTGAGAAGCCTAAACAAAAAAAAAATTCATTAGTCAACAGATAGAAATAACTTTGTGAAACTTAGTGAAAACTTCAGATTTGCCAATATTAAATTATACATAATTTAATCTTGCGAAGCCCAGACGAGTTCTGAAAAACAGAAGAAAAGACTCTGATCTCAAAAAACAAAAACCACCTTAACGTGCGCGCACACACGCACGCACACACACACCGTACTGTATGGAGAAACGTACCTGTCAAATACTCTGAACAGACGTGTTCTGTCCTCCGACGGCTAGAGTGTGAAGAACCTGTAAAAATGAATGTACAACAGTTGATTAAACTCCCCATAGGAACTCAAATAGAAACATGTTGTGATGAACCATTGAGCACTTGCAGAACTTAAAAACCTACCAGAGTATCAAAGGCACGTGTATTACGAAGGTGTAGACTCCTTTTTCCCCCCTAAAATCCGCCAATGTTTCAATCCGCTGTGTTTGCCCGGATGTCAAGCAACAGGTTTAAAATATTTTTTTCTGGAATAACACAGACATAAACATTTATTGATTAGAAGTGTTACCTTAAGCTTCAGTGTTGTTAGTTTATACATTTGTGTAGGAGAGAAAAAGGCGTGTAAATACTCACATGATAGGAACCAGGCTTAATTGGTCTTAGTACAACATGCAGATTCTGTGTCTGAAGAGAAGTTTGACAAGACATTCTGATTAAAGCAAAACTCACCACTCCGAAATGAAGGGAATGAACATCATCTCTATTCCTGTACTGTCAAAAAGCATCACAAATAGAGTAATAAAACAGTTTTAACTATTAGGGACGCATCAACTCATACATGTATCGAGTATTAATCTTTAGACAAACTCACCATGCCTGTGCTTTTCTTAAGAGTTGCTGTAAAATGTTGTGAAGGAACGAACGACCGGCAATGCTAATGTGCTAACCCTGAAACAGCAGAATGACAACAGTAACGCCAAAAGTTAACACTTTTCAGCACAAAGAATGAACCAAACGTACCTCAAATCAAACGATGTTTTGGTGGACTTGCAAGAAACGCGCCTCGGCTTTCTGTGTAACCGGTGAAGAAATGGGCGCCAAACGCAAAATGCTGACTTCTGAGTGAATCTTTGAAATTGCTTCGGTTGCATAGAAGCGGGGTGGCAACGCGATCGGTTTACTTACCGCCACCTAGAGGTTAGGATGAACGGGTTGACATACAGATCAACAACATCGGCAGAACAAAACAAAAAAATTGAAAGATCAATAACCTTTATTATCCTAAATGAAAAAGTGCAATACATACATTGAAAACTAATGAGGAAAAAATACCGTGATCCCATTATAAATATTTGTCAAAAATAAGTATATCCTGAATTTGTCATGTTTTGGAAGCAATTGCTTATAATTATGTTAAACGGTTGTTTAACACAAGATGCATTGAAAAAAAAAATAAAAAACCTAAACTGTCTATATCCTAAAAACTTCATCAAATACTGTTAAACAGATATACTGTCACTCGGACAGAGCTGGAGGGAAGGACCCACGTGCACAGCACAGAAACACAGGGGAGCTCTCTCAAGGGGTTTATTCCAAAGAATGGTCAGGCAGGCAAGGTCATACACAAGATATCCAAAAGGCAAAAAACGCTAGGCAAGGTGGAAGATCAGGAACAGGCCAAGGTCAGAACCGGCAAGACTAGATAAATGCACTAAGGCAACACAAGGCTAGGAAACAAGACAGGATCAAAGGGCTAGAGTGACAGATTAACATCTGACAATCTGACAAAGACAGCGGCCAGGAGTGAGAAATAAATACAAGACATAATGACGCAAACGACCGGCAGCTGGACAAGGTAACGAGACAATTAATGTGGTAATGAGTGAATAAACGCAAAGCACCTGAAGACATTAAACACGATCGGGAAGCACGAGAAGATGACAGTACCAACAATAACAAAACACACGTGGGGAGTGAACATCACGAGACAGCTGGGAATGAAAACAGAGACTACAACACCCGGAAGTAAACAAAGCACAAACGTGACGACAATACAAAATAAAGGTGTCAAAATAACAGTTCACAAAAAACACACGTCCGAATCCATGACAGAAGCCCTCCCTCAAAGGGCGGATTCCAGACGCCCAGGGGAAAACAAGGTTAGGGCGCGTTGACTGAGTCTTGTGGGGCGGCAGAACGGACTGCAGCCGGGGCGGATGGACGGCCGAGTGGGCCGCTGCAAAAGTCCGGTGGACGGTCTTCACCGCCAGCAAGAGTTCAGGTGGACGGCCGAGGGGCCGCAGCAAGGGTCCGGTGGACGGCCGGGCGGGCCGCAGCAACGTTCCGGTGGGCGGCCGGGCGGGCCGCAGCAACGTTCCGAGAGGCCACAGCAAGATTGGCGGTTTCTCGCCACCAGCAGGAGTTCAGGTGGGCGGTCTTTCACCGCCAGCAGAGTTCAGGTGGGCGGCCAGGTGGGCCGCTGCAGAGGTCTGGAGACCGGCGGGCGGGCCGCTGCAAGGTAGGCGGTCTCTCGCCACCAGCAGGGGTTCAGGTGGGCGGCCTGATGGGCCACTGCAGAGGTCTGGACAGCGGCCGGGCGGGCCGCTGCAGAGGATCCGGTGAGTGTTTGTCGACAGTAGTCCCCGTGGAGGGTGGTCTTCTGCCACCGACAAGGGTTCTTGGAGAGGACGGCCTCCAGCTGTAGTCGACGGTGTGGGTGGACTTTCTGACTTCTGAACAGCAGGGACATCCATCGCAGACACAGACTCAGACGCGTTCGGAGTCGACACAGGGCCATGAACATACACAGTAGCCACAGGACCAGAAGCGCCCGTAGCCAACCCTGGCTTGGTCGAACTGCGTGTTGCTTAGCTGGCGAAGGCGTCTCGAGCAGACAGTGGCCGGGCTGGAGCAGGCCGTGGCGAGACGAGGTCGGCCTGGGAAGGCCGTGGCGAGACGAGGTCGGCCTGGGAAGGCCGTGGCGAGACGAGGTCGGCCTGTGGCTGTGGCTGGCGCCGGCCGTGGCTGGGCTGGAGGAGGCCGTGGCTGGGCTGGAGGAGGCCGCTGGATCGAGGCTTGGTCGGGCGGAGCCCGCGGATCGAGGCTTGGTCCGACTGAGGCGCGGCTTGACTGGACTGAGGCGCGGCTTGAGGCTGCCGGGGCGTGGCTTGGCAGGGCACAGGCGTGGCAGAGAGAGAGACAGCTGTGGCTGGACAAGACAGAGAGAGAGAGAGAGAGAGAGACAGCTGTGGCTGGACGAGACAGAGAGAGAGAGAGAGAGAGAGAGAGAGCAGCCGTGGCTGGGCTTGGTCGGGCGGTGCCCGCTGGATCGAGGCTTGGTCGGGCGGAGCCCGCTGGATCGAAGTTGACTGGGCTGCCGGGCGTGGCTGGACGAACAGAGAGGGAGACAGGGCTGGACTGAGACAGAGAGGGAGACAGGGCTGGACGAGACAGAGAGGGAGACAGGGCTGGACGAGACAGAGAGGGAGACAGGGCTGGACGAGACAGAGAGGGAGACAGGGCTGGACGAGACAAGAGAGGGAGACAGGGCTGGACGAGACAGAGAGGGAGACAGGGCTGGACGAGACAGAGAGGAGAGACAGGGCTGGACGAGACAGAGAGGGAGACAGGCTGGACGAGACAGAGAGAGAGACAGGGCTGGACGAGACAGAGAGAGAGACAGGGCTGGACGAGACAGAGAGAGAGAGAGAGAGACAGGGCTGGACGAGACAGGACGAAAAAACGCAGACGCGAAGATGGTGGACAGAACACTGGAGACCACATGGCAGGTGAGCGGAAAGAAAGAGAGCGAAAACGGCGAGAGCGCCGAGGTCGAGGGGTGGGACGCGGAGAAGCACGACGTGCAGAAGAATCAGGAGACACAAGAGACGCAGGACATACATTTGAAACATCGGACTCACGAGACTCAGAGCGTACAGGGGAGGCGCAACGTGCAGGAGAAAACAGAAAAGGCAGAAATTAAAGCATAGCGAGGGGGAGACACTGAACTAGAGGACACAGAACTAGAAGGCACAGAAGGAAAAACAGAAAATGGCTGACTCTTGGTCGGAACGGGCGAGCATGATTTGCAGGTGCGAACCCGCTCCGGCATCCGATAGTCTGACTGCACGTTTGCAAATACTGAGTGCCACAACTAAAAAATGGCAGTCACTGGGGATACGGCAGGTACTTTGAAAAGTCACAGGGGACAGGGTCTCAAGTTGCTGCCATACCTCTTCTGGGTGGGAGTGACGTGTCACTGGACAGTACTCCAACACGGCGTCCAGTTCTTCCTTGAAAATGGCGCATCGCTCCTGCGCCGACGCCGTAGCCAGTGAAGAAAACAACTCCATAGCATCTGTGCCGGCTGGGTCCATTGTCTGGTCAGATTGTGCTGACACGGCGCGACTGTCACTCGGACAGAGCTGGAGGGAAGGACCCACGTGCACAGCACAGAACCACAGGGGAGCTCTCTCTCAAGGGTTTATTCCAAAGAATGGTCAGGCAGGCAAGGTCATACACAAGATATCCAAAAAGGCAAAAACGCTAGGCAAGGTGGGAAGATCAGGAACAGGCACAAGGTCAGAACCGGCAAAACTAGATAAATGCACTAAGGCAACACAAGGCTAGGAAACAAGACAGGATCAAGAGGCTAGAGTGACAGGATTAACATCTGACAATCTGACAAAGACAGCGTGCCACGAGTGAGAAATAAATACAAGACATAATGACGCAAACGACCGGCAGCTGGACAAGGTAACGAGACAATTAATGTGGTAATGAGTGAATAAACGCAAAGCACCTGAAGACATTAAACACGATCGGGAAGCACGAGAAGATGACAGTACCAACAATAACAAACACACGTGGGGAGTGAACATCACGAGACAGCTGGGAATGAAAACAGAGAACTAACAACACCCGGAAGTAAACAAAGCACAAACCTGACGACAATACAAAATAAAGGTGTCAAAATAACAGTTCACAAAAACACACGTCCGAATCCATGACAGAAGCCCTCCCTCAAAGGGCGGATTCCAGACGCCCAGGGGAAAAACAAGGTTAGGGCGCGTTGACTGAGACTTGTGGGGCGGCAGAACGGACTGCAGCCGGGGCGGATGGACGGCCGAGTGGGCCGCTGCAAAAGTCCGGTGGACGGTCTTTCACCGCCAGCAAGAGTTCAGGTGGACGGCCGGAGGGGCCGCAGCAAGGGTCCGGTGGACGGCCGGCGGGCCGCAGCAACGTTCCGGTGGGCGGCCGGGCGGGCCGCAGCAACGTTCCGAGAGGCCACAGCAAGATTGGCGGTTTCTCGCCACCAGCAGGAGTTCAGGTGGGCGGCCAGGTGGGCCGCTGCAGAGGTCTGGAGACCGGCCGGGCGGGCCGCTGCAAGGTAGGCGGTCTCTCGCCACCAGCAGGGGTTCAGGTGGGCGGCCTGATGGGCCACTGCAGAGGTCTGGACAGCGGCCGGGCGGGCCGCTGCAAGGTGGGCGTCTTTCATTTCACCGCCAGCAGGATTTCAGGTGGACGGCCTGGTGGGCCGCTGCAGAGGTCTGGACAGCTGCCGGGCGGGCCGCTGCAAGGATCCGGTGAGTTGTCGACAGTAGTCCCGTGGAGGGTGGTCTTCTGCCACCGACAAGGGTTCTTGGAGAGGACGGCCTCCAGCTGTAGTCGACGGTGTGGGTGGACTTTCTGACTTCTGGAACAGCAGGGACATCCATCGCAGACACAGACTCAGACGCGTTCGGAGTCGACACAGGGCCATGAACATACACAGTAGCCACAGGACCAGAAGCGCCCGTAGCCAACCCTGGCTTGGTCGAACTGCGGTGTTGCTTAGCTGGCGAAGGGCGTCTCGAGCAGACAGTGGCCGGGCTGGAGCAGGCCGTGGCGAGACGAGGTCGGCCTGGGAAGGCCGTGGCGAGACGAGGTCGGCCTGGGAAGGCCGTGGCGAGACGAGGTCGGCCTGTGGCTGGGCTGGAGCCGGCCGTGGCTGGGCTGGAGCCGGCCGTGGCTGGGCTGGAGCCGGCCGTGGCTGGGCTGGAGGAGGCCGTGGCTGGGCTGGAGGAGGCCGCTGGATCGAGGCTTGGTCGGGCGGAGCCCGCTGGATCGAGGCTTGGTCCGACTGAGGCGCGGCTTGACTGGACTGAGGCGCGGCTTGAGGCTGCCGGGGCGTGGCTTGGCAGGGCACAGGCGTGGCAGAGAGAGAGACAGCTGTGGCTGGA
>CM051498.1:9048080-9059191 GCA_028031935.1 Paedocypris micromegethes
AGAGAGAGAGAGAGAGAGACAGCTGTGGCTGGGCTGGAGGAGGCCGTGGCTGGATCGAGGCTTGGTCGGGCGGAGCCCGCTGGATCGAGGCTTGGTCGGGCGGAGCCCGCTGGATCGAGGCTTGGTCGGGCGGAGCCCGCTGGATCGAAGCTTGACTGGGCTGCCGGGGCGTGGCTTGAGGCTGCCGGGGCGTGGCTGGACGAGACAGAGAGGGAGACAGGGCTGGACGAGACAGAGAGGGAGACAGGGCTGGACGAGACAGAGAGGGAGACAGGGCTGGACGAGACAGAGAGGGAGACAGGGCTGGACGAGACAGAGAGAGAGACAGGGCTGGACGAGACAGAGAGAGAGACAGGGCTGGACGAGACAGAGAGAGAGAGAGAGAGAGACAGGGCTGGACGAGACAGGACGAAGAAAACGCAGACGCGAAGATGGTGGACAGAACACTGGAGACCACATGGCAGGTGAGCGGAAAGAAAGAGAGCGAAAACGGCGAGAGCGCCGAGGTCGAGGGGTGGGACGCGGAGAAGCACGACGTGCAGAAGAATCAGGAGACACAAGAGACGCAGGACATACATTTGAAACATCGGACTCACGAGACTCAGAGCGTACAGGGGAGGCGCAACGTGCAGGAGAAACAGAAAAGGCAGAAATTAAAGCATAGCGAGGGGGAGACACTGAACTAGAGGACACAGAACTAGAAGGCACAGAAGGAAAAACAGAAAATGGCTGACTCTTGGTCGGAACGGGCGAGCATGATTTGCAGGTGCGAACCCGCTCCGGCATCCGATAGTCTGACTGCACGTTTGCAAATACTGAGTGCCACAACTCAAAAATGGCAGTCACTGGGGATACGGCAGGTACTTTGAAAAAGTCACAGGGGCACAGGGTCTCAAGTTGCTGCCATACCTCTTCTGGGTGGGAGTGACGTGTCACTGGACAGTACTCCAACACGGCGTCCAGTTCTTCCTTGAAAATGGCGCATCGCTCCTGCGCCGACGCCGTAGCCAGTGAAGAAAACAACTCCATAGCATCTGTGCCGGCTGGGTCCATTGTCTGGTCAGATTGTGCTGACACGGCGCGACTGTCACTCGGACAGAGCTGGAGGGAAGGACCCACGTGCACAGCACAGAAACACAGGGGAGCTCTCTCTCAAGGGGTTTATTCCAAAGAATGGTCAGGCAGGCAAGGTCATACACAAGATATCCAAAAAGGCAAAAACGCTAGGCAAGGTGGGAAGATCAGGAACAGGCACAAGGTCAGAACCGGCAAAACTAGATAAATGCACTAAGGCAACACAAGGCTAGGAAACAAGACAGGATCAAGAGGCTAGAGTGACAGGATTAACATCTGACAATCTGACAAAGACAGCGTGCACGAGTGAGAAATAAATACAAGACATAATGACGCAAACGACCGGCAGCTGGACAAGGTAACGAGACAATTAATGTGGTAATGAGTGAATAAACGCAACCCACTAAACATTGGACGTCGGCATGACGTGCAGATTAAGTTGATATCGCGTCCGTCGGTTCTCGACCTGATCTCCACGTCGCATCAACGTGTAATGTTTGGCCGTCGAAAGATAACCTAATTTTAACGTCGGTACAACGATGAATTTATGACGTCACGGGCACGTGTCTTGCGCGACGTCTTGAAATATATTTATAAAATATACAGTAGTAATTTTTTTAAACAAATATGGTTCTATGTCAATTTACATCACGAAAAAAACTTCATTTTAGGTGATTTCGACATGTTTTAGGCTTTTTTCGTCCATTTCCGCTTATTTTCTAAAAATGTGCCAATAGTCCACCCAGGCCGCTAGGTGGCGCTAAGTAAACCATCGGTTTGCCAGCACACCAAGAAGAAGAAACGGTCTTTTGGGCGCGCGCGGCAGGTTTCGGTGTTTGAAACACGCCACGAAACCTAAAAGCTACACTGCGTTCTACTCGATTTGATTCATCATATCAACGTTTGATTTGAGGTAAGTTTGGTTAATTCTATGTGCTGTTAAGTCTAAGTGTCAACGTTTGAAATTACTGTTGTCATTTTAATATTTTTTAATTCAATAAGTTATTTAAGAGTTAGCATTGCTGCATTGCAAACATGAACGATCACATAATCCTTGTTTTAATCGTTCCTCCAGGTCCTGGAGACTTTCTCATTGTTTTTATTTTCCTCTGGTGAAAGGCCCATCCTCGGTGAGTTTGTCAGCAGACGCAGCTTTACACTCCGTACACTGCAATGTATTGAATCGCCTTAAATTGCTAAAAGTGTGTTATTAGCCTGTTCGTAACGCAAACCAAAGTTGTTTAAATGGTCTTTTGGTAATAAACTAGGTTTTGTGACACAGGGGCTGCAGATGGAAGATGTTGCTCTGGACTGGTGAGTTTGCTTTATTCAGACTTTGTTTCTTCACTAACTCTCACTATCTTCTCAGACGCAGGAGCCGCTGCTGTACTAATGCTGAAGTGTGATTTCTATCAGGTGAGAGTATCTACATGCTTTTTTCTCTTACACTATTGTGTAAAATAAAAACTCTGACGCAGACATTAACCCATTTTTTCAAATGTTCATTCAGCGTCACAGAAAAATGTTTTAAATTGCTGGAATTGCATCTGGAATGGCCTCAACAAACACTCAGAGGGATGGACACGATGGAGGATGGAGCTTCTACTCTGTGTTACTCCTGTCTCCTGGTAGGTTTTCATATTCTGCAAGTAATGAATGGATCAGCATAGTATTTGAGTTTCTGTGGGGAGTTTAGTAACTATTGTACGTTCTTTTCAACAGGTTGAAAGGATTGGAGGAAAGACCACAAGTCTGTTCACAATCCTTGATTGGTACGTTTCTGTGTACATTACAGTCACTGTGTGCGTGTGCGTGTGTGTGCTGGGCCTGTACTATGAAGCTGGATTAGTTGGCTAGCCAGCTAAGTTTAGGCTTAGTTTGTGCCAATCCGAGGTTTTGGGTGCTATGAAAGTAGCTCAGCTGAGATCGGTGTTCATCGCCATAGTAACTGATGCTACACAGCTAGCCTGCTCCGGGGCAGGCTATACGCCTTATTCAGCCCGCGGCCATCTTGAATCGAAAACGAGGCTGTGGGGGATAGCGCTCCTGCAGCGCCTCATCAAAACAACAGGACGTGGCTGTGTGGACTACAAATACTACAAACTTATCTGGTCTTCATCCTCTCACAACTAATATTGTGGAGTCCTGTGCTGAAGAAGGATCCAGTATTTCCAGGAGTGTCCTCTTGACGAGTTATATCCACAGTGTTGAAGGTAAATATAGAGACTTTCTTGTGAGGCTAGCTTTAGCTTAGCATGCTGCATAGAGGATTGCGATAAAGCTATTGCATGTTTCATAACTGGTTATCAAAGTGAAGAGACACTAAGCAGGCTGTAGTAGACAGTGTACAATACAAGTTGTTATTGGTGGCAGAAATATGGGTTATTGGATTTAAGGAGTGTATATGTTAGTTGTGTGTGTGTGTGTGTGTGTGTGTGTGTGTGTGTGTGTGGTGTGTGTGTACAAATACACATAGATATTTACATGTGTGTGTGTGCGCGCGCATACCAACACACAACTGTATATATTATGCAAATAAAACCCATGTGCAATGTCATACAAAATTGACATACTGTGAACAGTACAGAAGTACTACAAAATTATGTGTAAAATGTACAAAAGTAAATGTAACTGTTTTGTTAATAACAATGGTTTGTTTTCTTGTGTGCAGGTGGATCTGTGTTCAGAAAGCCCTTACACCAGTGATACTCACTGCACTTGTAAAGCATTTACTGAGGCAACATTACACTTTAAAAATATAAAAATGCCTAAATCAGTGCCACCAAGAAAAAGATAAACCAGCACCAGAGAACGAACACAACTTACCTTGAGCAGTTAATTTATTTCTTAAACATAGTTGAATTAAAACCACTTTTGATCATAACTTGCTTACAGTGTTGTTTGTATACTTGTGAATGTAATTGTTATATTTACATTTTTTTATATTTTTTTCAAAATGTAAACGTGAAACAGATTAAAATGACATGTATACGTGTCTGTGTAACTGAATAAAATGACAATTTTAATATTGTATAGTCACTTGTATCAAATCGTTTTTATTCAAATGCAGTGAATACACACACACACACACACACACACACACACACACATAACTGATTCAATTTTCATGTGCACTCTCTGAATCACTCAAATTGAATTGAAAAATCCTTTATTAGTCCCCAGCGGGGAAATGTTCACTCAAAACAGTGAGCCCTGGAAATGTGTGAGGACGACACACACCAGAGCAGATTTATAGAACCAGCCAATAAAAGAGGAATCGCCCGGTCGAAATGTGATATTCCTTGATCCGTCCAATGTCGTAAGAACGTGGAGTCCAGGTAAACAAAGACGGGGCCGAAAGTTCCACGAGTTTTCTGATTCCAGTCAATGTTCTTGAAAAACTGTTTAGAGCACGTCTTGTGTTCTTCGTAATCTATACAAAAACGAGACATTAAGTAGTAAAACAATCACATTTAGCTGTATGTAAACAAAGCTGTATATAAACAGGCTCACGTTAGCAATTAGCCACAGGCTAGTATAGATTTTTAAAATTAATGCAACATTAACCTACCTGAAAGTTAGGTCCTGTGTCCCGTCGGGCTTTAATAATCCAGGCTTTCTGAAGTTATTTGTCCTTTGGAAACTTGTGAAATGATAGTTTGTCTTTATTTTTACGGCTGAGCGATCGGCATCCCGGTGTAGGTACAAAAAGTGCTCGGCCTGCAAAAACCGCTCGGGTCCTTCGACTGGCGATGACGTCACACTACGGTGAAACCACTTGGACAAACCTTGTAAATCGCGATGTTTTTGCCAATAACCACCAACTGCAGAACCGCAGAATAGTCTGAGACGCCGGAAGTTAGCGGAGCAAGTGGTGCCTTAATAGGCATGTTGTACTTTTTACAGTTTAAACCTAAAAATTAAAGTTATAATCATGCATTCTTTTTAAACGGTTTAATTGAAAAGATTGACTTCTGTCCGTATATGGGTTGAATATGAATATACACATATTGTGAGTGTGACACTTTGTTTCTAATTCACCAGAGATTAAAGTCTTTATGTGTGAATTTATATAAAATCAGAGTTAACAATTACGCCATCCTTCCAACAAAAATAATTTTACTACAAATTATTTACTACAAACTATAAATGATAAGAAATACAAACGATTCACCTCATAGTGGTTGCTGGTGTGAATGAATAGCAACTGAACACAACTAAAAAATAAAAAAATTAATAGTCTTAAAACGTGGCTAAATTAAAAAAACAGCCTTAGAACAAGGTAAACTTAAAAAAAATGCCTTGGAACGAGGCAAAACTTTAAAAACCAGCCTTCGAACGAGGCAAAACTTTAAAAAACAGCCTTAGAACGAGGCAAAACTTAAAAAAAAACACACACACTTTGAACAAGGCTTTGTGCTAACCAAATATTGCAATTCATACTATTTCAAAGCAGACCTGATAGATGAAGCAGTTTACAAAATAAAATCTTGTCATTTGCCAGATTGGTCCAATATTTTCTGTACCTGCATGATGGAATACTGTGAATTAAAAAAAACAAATCCCAAACTGAACAAGCTACAGAACAGGGCTGACTTATGTTACAAAACCTAAAGAGGGTATGGAAACAACCGTCGCCAAAGCCGTCTGGATTGAGCGAATCCAGCAAAAAACAACTCTTTCTTAGCTGGATTCAGAACCTATGAACCAAAAGAATTTGGACAATTGCGCCCTACAGCAAGTTATATTTACTGAATTAAATTAAATTGTCGCTTGTTAAATGTAATTTATATTTACACTTTTTTGCTTTTTTGGCTGCCATTTGTGGTTTGTGCAATAAATATTAAAAGTTCTATTGTGCTTTATTATTCACAATATTTACAAAAATTAAACACAATATTTATATAATAAGTGTATATTAATGTGCAAAGCTTTACAATCATTTTACAATGCATTGATATGCTACAATGCTTTATAATTTCGTTCTTTTAACATAGTTAAAAAGGAGAGCACCCAAGTTATTTGACATATAAATAAAAAAAAACGTAATGCAATAGTTATATTCCCTGGTAATTATTTTAAAATAATGGAGTTTCGAGCGTGATTTGTCAGCGCAAAATCCGTTCGACGTCATTCCAACTTACGGCCAATCAAACTGTTGACGTCATCACCAGTCGCAGGACCCCGAGCGGTTTTTGCAGGCCGAGCACTTTTTGTACCTACACCGGTACAAAACAATACGCTATAGTGGACTGCAGGAGCGCTATCCCCCACAGCCTCGTTCTCGATTCAAGATGGCCGCGGGCTGAATAAGGCGTATGTTCGGGATTTGAGATCGCAGACTGATAACTGACCAATTAGGTGGGAGTAAAGCGACACGTGACGCAAGTAAGTTTCAGTGTCTGTTACAATGGCTTGTCCTTTTCTTGCAAATCCTGTGGATATTGGCGCACAAATTGTTCGACGAGCACTTCGAAGAGAAAGAGTGTTTAGGGACCGGCAAAATCCCTTGGCTTTCCCTGATGCATATCTATATGAAAGATATCGATTTTCCGCTGACGGAATCGCATATCTTTGCGAACTTCTCGAGCCACGTAACAAATGTTACACGTATAGTCACGCACTTACTGTACCGCAAATAGTATGTATTGCTTTGCGTTTTTTTGGAAACAGAAAAAATGTGTTAATATATCTCTTGTTGTTTGGACTGTTCTTTAGCATGCTTTGTGTATTTCACCACACGCTTATGGGATAAAAAAGTATCGGCAATTTGGAAAGCTATTTAAGCAAAGCGGCTGCGCGCAAATTTCTAGCTCGCACGGGCATGAAGATATGAATTTTAATAAGCCGCGGCGTCGGTCAATCCACCGTTATAAGTGCTTCTTTGCGGGACAAAGGCGCTCGAATCGGGGCAAATTTATGCTTCTTCGTTGGAGTAAATGCAAAGGAGCCGCCTCCCAAATGTACATATACATAATGAATTCAGTAAAATCCGAGGACATATGTATCTACATCTAAATTACGCACGCATTGACGCAATCTGACATTTTTCTCCAGCAAACTTCTCTTGCTTTGGCCGCAGAGACCGTGTTACTGCGTGCTTGAAATATACTTTTGACCGCCTTCTCTCAATTTCAAACGCGATTGGTTGTTCAGTGCAGACGTCACTCTTTTATGTGCATGCGCGCGTGAACTAATCTTAGCCTAATGATCAAAGCCTGAGTCGACAGAGACAGTTGTTACGCCGCTTCATGGGACCAATAAAGCCTGATTGCGTAGGTGTGGTTTTGTCAACTCGAAACTAATCCTCGAAGCCCGGCTTTGTTCAACCCGCTTCATAGTACAGGGCTCTGGTCTGCGCTATGTTTTTTGTTTTCTTGTCTACTCTTCTGTTTTCCAGAGATCTGCTGGTCCTGCTTTTACAGGATTACGGATTTAATATTACTATTAGTCCCAAACAAATCTGAGCTTTTCACAGAGTTAATTACAATCTGTATATCTATTAACTTTTTAATATATTTTTTTTTGTTTAGGCTCTTCAATGATGACATGATGGTGCATTTCAATATCAATAGGAGTATAAAGACAAGAGGAGTAAAAGGTAAATCCCAATTGTGTAATTTCTACAAAGAAAAACTCTTTCAATCTATAAAAGACTTGGACGGGGACATTTTCACATAGAACAATAAAAATTCAACAATATTTAAGAATATTGCAAGTGTTTCTGAATAGGGTAAATTTAAATGAATAAAGTTTAATAACTTGTATTCCGTGGCAATGGTAACTTAAAATAATGGACTTAAAAAGAGAAATATGGACTTGGTGTATGACTGTGTATTGTCTGAGATTTTTAATTCTTTCTTTTTGTACCTGTGCAGGTCCAGTCATGAAGTTCCAGGCTGTACTGAGGACTTCATCAGGCCAACGGCTGCAGAAACACTTACAACGTGCACCAGAGGATTCAGGACACCAACTCATTTTATTAATATCTATTGCAGTGGCTCCCAACCTTTTCTTGTTTGAGGCACCCTTGGAAAGCCTTTCAAAAGTTCCCGGCACCCTTATAAGGAAATAGATATTTAAAATCTCTGTAGCTTTATTATTATTTTTATTTATTTGTTTCATTTCGAGATTTTGCATGAAACAACACCTTATATCTAGTCCTAGATGATATGAGAATACTGTTTACACTGATTCTGCCTCAATAAAAAAAAAATTTTGGCGGCACCCTCAAAAGATCTCACGGCACCCCTCAGTGCCGCGGCACACTGGTTGGGAACCACTGATCTATTGCATATAGATTAGATTTTTCTTTATTTACTGTATATCACTGAAATTGTATATAATGCAGAGTTCTACACAAGTTTATTTTAAACTGTTTAATTTGTTTTGATGTGATGAGTTAAGCAAGCTTTTCTTTTACACTGCTTTATAAAGTTGTATAAACTGTATGATATATGTATGCTATTTGTAAATAATAAATTCATATTTTTTGATTTTGTTGTTCGTGTGTGTGCCTGTAGTTAAATACATAACAGTAGTAATCTACTGTAGTTAAAATATAGTAACGAATGAAGTTGAAAAAAACGTCCATAACGACCCAATTTCAACTATATTTAGACCTTGTATACACGTCGCGTCGGCGTTAATACGTCACGTGGACGCGACGTCGGAAAAATCACGTCGTCTGGAGTAACGTTCCTCACCATCTAGGTCACCTGATCGCGACGTCGAATAATAACTTAGTTTTCACGTCGCGTCAACGTGTTTTTGCGCAGTGGGAAAGCACCTGAAGACATTAAACACGATCGGGAAGCCCGAAGATGACAGTACCAACAATAACAAACACACGTGGGGAGGGAACATCACGAGACAGCTGGGAATGAAAACAGAGAACTAACAACACCCGGAAGTAAAAAAAGCACAAACGTGACGACAATACAAAATAAACCCACTGCGCAAAGAGTTGTCCAAAGGATGCCTAATAGACGACATTTCTGGACGTCTTTTTTAGGTCCGCTTGTAGGTCAGGAATGAAACTCCAGATGACCTCCTTTTCTGGACTTCCCAAAGACGTCTATGAAAAGACGTCTAAAATGGCGTCTTTTTATGGTCTATTTATTGTCGATTTCGACGGCATTCGGCGTTCTTTAATTTGTATTCTACTTCATTCGATCCTTAAACTACAGTAGATCACTACTGTTATGTATTAATTATAGTTACAAATTAAATTGCAGGCATACATGCAGGCACACAGGGAAACGACAATTTAAAACAAGCAACACATTTATTATACATATCAAACATACATATGAACTTCTATGAACAGTTAAACACAATTTTCTTTACAAGCATTTTTTAAGAACAAGTACACAGTTAAACACATAATATATATATATATAATATAATATACATATATATATATATATATAATAATAATATATATATACAATATATATACATAATATATATATATATATATATATATATATATATACTATAAACTATAAAAATAAAAACACAAATGCCTTGGTAATAACCAAACAATTATTCTCAAATAACCACGACTCGTCCACTTCTCTCTGGAGCATGTTTGAGGTGGTTTGCTGTGGCTTGTTGTATGATGGGTTCTGTGGAATTGGCATCCGACTTCAAGGCTGCATCTGCACAGGTAGAAGGAACGTTTTACTGTACATATGCATATACAACAAAGTCCACCTTTTAATGCTAAAACAGCTATGCGTCAACGGTGGCAAATGTATTTTTGTTCCTGTTATTATTCATAGCAGGAATTAAATAATTTTATCAATATTGCCAGTATTTTTGCACTGTAAGTCTGCACTGTCTGGAGCTTGCACTTGAGCTTTTCACAAGCTGCAGCACACACGCTGTTGGTGATGTGACAATAAGTTATTTGACCCCCCATTGTCGTTTAAAATATGGGCCTACCTCGTATTGCTCGATACAGGTGTGAGGCCTCCAGAGACCTCTTGCCTTTCTTCCCCTTCATATTGAAGTTGGCCATTAAAGCATTGGTGAAGAGCCTAAACACAAACAAGCTACAAATTAAATACATTGTTTACATCATGATGACAGACATCAAAAACTTAACACACAAGCGTACACATTATAGAAACACCATATGTGGAAGCACACCTGTCAAGCATTTTGTGCACACAGTCCACCTCCCATCATTTGAAGCTGTAGAACCTTTCGGAAAGAATATATAAGTTAATTATGCTATCCACAGTATCTCAACTCTTTGGATGCAAAAGTGTTTCGCCAAGTCACTCGTTACTTGCAGAATATTAAAACCTACCAGGGCATCAAAAGCACAGGTATCACCAAGGCGTTGCTCCTCGCTTTCCAATTCCTCCATTTCTTCCATGCGTTTTAAATGAACGCTGGTGGTGGCTGGAAATGCCCGTTTGAGGCGACTCCTGAGGTCCACCAGCTCTTCTGGCACACTGAAAAACATTTACTGATTAGAACGGCTAACTGCAATTACAAAAGCTGCATAGGATCAGGTGTTTGCATTTCTTATACAGTAGTGTACAAAAAAATTAAATAAATAAAAATTAAAAACACACTCTTCCATTATAGTAAAACACTGAACATTTGTTAAATACTTTTTATGTCTGAAAAGGAGCGAGTAAACAGAAGATGACAGATCTTCACAAAACTCACCATGTCAAATTAAACAGTCTTACAGTTCAGTATTGTGAAAAAGTAACATTATAGAAATGAGCAAATGACAGTTTTAGATTACATTACAAACAGACTAATACCACACTTAACTGTTGAGGATGCACCAACTCATAGAAGTGTGTTGAGTATTAATGTGTGTCTTTAGACAAACTCACCGTGCCTGGGCTTTTCTTCTGTGAAACCTCGACACGAGCAGAAAGAAGTGGCTGGACAAAGTATAACAAGTATAACAATGGCAACAGTAATGTCAAACGTTATCACTTTTAGGCACAAAAAACGAACCAAACTTACCTCAAACTAAACGACGATTTTGGTGGATTTAATCGATT
>CM051498.1:9059213-9089213 GCA_028031935.1 Paedocypris micromegethes
AAAAAAAAAAAAAAAAAACCGGAAGTGATCGCCACCTAGCGGCCAGGACGAATGGGTTGACAGATAAACAAATCGGTAAATAAAAACCAAACCTTTTTCATCCGATTTATAAAAGTGCAATATACCATTACATGATAAAATAAGAAAAATAACGTGGTCTCATTATAAATATTAGTATTTGTCAAAACGTCCTGCACATTTGTGGAAGCAAAATTGCCTCTAAACATATTTTGAATAGTTGTTCACACAAGATGCAATGACAAAAAAACAAAACAAAATTAACCTAAAAAGAAACCGTTTGCATGTCTTAAATAATATATGAGCATGCATGCGTTCAAAAAAAATCCACAGCATACTTGTTTTTAAACAGACTGAATATTTTTAATATATCGAATGTTTAAATTATTTGTTTGAACGTTTTTTTACTGCCTGGAACCTATAAAGATCATTATTTCATTAGATTATTATTATCGATAAAAGACGTCTAAATGACTTCCAGACACGGAAGTCTAAGAGACGCCTAAATTAGGTCATGTTTCGACGACACAAATATTAGATGTCCATAAAAAGTCCAGATCAGGTCTACGACCGACCGACGCGATATAGACCTAATCTGGACGTTTTTTGGACTTCCAATGTTTAGTGGGAAGGTGTCAAAATAACAGTTCACAAAAAACACACGTCCGAATCCATGACATACTGAACTTTTAATGTTTCAATTATGTGTTTGAAAGTTTTTTGTTTTTGTACTGCCTGGAACCTATATAAAGATCATTATTTTATTAGATTATTACTGTCGATAAAAGACGTCTAAACGACGTCCAGACACGGAGGTCAAGGCGACGACCAAATTAGGTCATGTTTCGACGACACAAATATTAGATGTCAGTACAAAGTCCAGATCAGGTCTACGACCGACCGACGCAATATAGACCTAATCTGCACGTTATTTGGACTTCCAATGTTTAGTGGGAACTAGTAACTGTAACTAATTACTTTTTTAAAGTAACATTCCCAACACTGGTCATATTAGATACAGTAGTAAACTCTCTTTTGAAAGTCACGTTCATAACGTCTGCAGAACCGCCTTCTTTCATCTCAGGAATGTCTTAAAGCTGCGTCACATACTTGTTACACTCGACCTGCTCTGCTCCACCGGACTCCGCCCCTTGTTTGTCGCGCACACCTGTCTTGTGTTGTATGTTGATCACTTACCCTATATAGTTCGCCCCAGAGTGTTTCCCCTCGTCTTGTGTCATCAGCACTCCCTTGTGTGAACCTACAGATCCTCCGTGACCTTCCTGTATCCCAGTGATCTCGTAGTCTCCATGTTATTCTACTCTGACGGACTTTCCAAGTCATCCCGTGATCTCAGTTTCCTCGGATTCCTGAGTCCTCTTCCGAGCCTCGTTTCCTCGTCTCCTAGTCTCCTCGTTGTTCTCATCCTCGTTCCTGTATTTTCTTCCTGCCCATTAAACCCCTTCTGTGTGAACGTCTCCTCGTGTTTTGGTCGTACGTCACTCACGCTCCTCCACGAGGGCGTGAGTCGTGACAATACTCTCCCGAACAGATGCAGAAAAACTGATACATGCGTTTATGACATCACGGTTAGATTACTGTAATTGTCTTCTCTCCTGCTAAACTAATAGATACAGTTAGTACAGAATTCAGCTGCTAGATTACTTACCAGAACAAAATAGTATACCCATATTAGTCCAGTGTTAATGTCGCTACACTGGTTACCTGTTAAATTAATTTAAAATTCTCTTAATCGCTTACAAAGCACTAAACGGTTTAGCTCCTCTATATCTCAGTGAGCTCATCACATATTACGAGCCTACACGACTGCTGCGCTCACAAAACTCCAGCCAGCTTATAATACTGCGCATGTCTAAAATCTATAAGGGATAAAGATCCTTTGCAATACTGTACTTAGCACCCAAACTATGGAAGGCTCTGCCTAGTCCAGTTCGAGATTCAGAATCAGTGAGTCAATTTAAGTCTAGACTGAAGACGCACCTCTTCAACGAAGCAAATATTGATCTGTTATAATAACGTACAAAATAAGTGTCACGGATCCCAGCTAAAGCTGGGCTGAATTATTTTTTTGGTCACGAACGGTGGATTGCATCACTTCCGGGTCACGTGGGTTTTGTTTTGTATCACTGGTCTTCCTGGTTTTCACCTGCGTGTCTGTTTTCACGTCACTTCCTGTTTTCCCGCAATTGTGATTATTGTCTCATTTATGTTCCAAGTGTTCGTCATTGGTCACGTCGTTATGTTGGTATTTAAGCATGGGTTTTGTCACAGTTCTTTGTCACGTTTACGGATATGTTTGGTTGTAGTTTCATCTCGTCTCGTCTCGCCTCGCCCTGTACAGTATTTGCCTCGAAGTTTCTTTTGGAATAAACCCTTCACTAACGGAATTAATCTCTTGCCTCCCGAACTCTTTCGTGTCGTGCGTGGGGATCCATCCACCTCCTCTCCCGAGACAGCCACCACCGGGACAATAAGTTAATTTAATCGTATAGAAAGGCTGCCTAGTTTAGTGCTCGGAACCAAATCACACATGCACCTCCTAAAACTTATAATATCTGAAATGATGGTATTTCACGTTCTTCTAATTGCTTTGTTTGTTCTGTGTTTCACTCCACTCCTGAGCGCCAAGTGTCATATGTTGTGTCCAAAAAGTATAAATATAACGCAGAGCACGACTTGTTTCAAACGTCTTCTTTTTATTTCCTTGTCCCACTAAATCTACGTCACACATTCGTCGCCAATCTCAACCACAGACGACCATTATTTAAATTGCACATAAGCCAAAATAATCAAACATGAACTGATAACAGCTATATAGCACCATACGACCGCTTCGGGTTTATCTTCTCTATGATGCCTCCTGGACCTCTGAAGACCTGATGACGCTGTTTACGTGGAGAAATGGAGCCGCCTCTTTCCCCACTCAGGTGGGAAACATCTTCAGGCACCAACGCACTGAGTTAAGAATGCCAGAGGAGACTGACGCCAGTGAGCCGGGTTCTCCCCAGGGTTTTTTTTGTCTTTGTTAGAGAGGTTTTTTACCTGGCCACTGTCGCATGTGTGCTTGCTCACTGGTCTTTGTCTTGTCATAATCATAGCCATTTACTTAACACCACCAACCAGACAATCAAATGAATAAAAGCAACAATTCTCTTACATATTTGACACGTGCGCTTTGTGACAGTTGAAACTGTGAAAAGCGCCTTACAAATGCTCAGAACTTGAACTTGAACTCTAAAAGAGAGACAGTGACAACATTTCAAAATAAAGGTGTCAAACTAAAAGTCCCAAAAACAAACAACACTCCAGAGTTCGTGACAAATCTTGTATGCACGCACGCACACGCACGCACGCAGACACAGACCTCTGCTAAGCCAGGTTTAAAAAAACCACACCAACATGATAATATTAGTTATTTTTCAACAGTTAACATTGTGTGCATATTTGACTCGTCATGTGAAAGCTCCTGAAGAGCTGCATGAAACTAGTTAAAGAGCCGCATGAGGCCCAAGAGCCACCCCTGAACTAGTGTATTTTTTGAGAAATTTTCAATATTTTAACTGATATAATGTGAAGAAACAGTCTAAATTTAGTCTAAAAGTCTAAAGTCTAAAACAGTCTAAAATCTACTCAAAATATGTGACATGCATTCAAAATTCCTTCTAAACTTAAATATGTCAGTGTTGTGGGTGTGTGAGTGTGTGTGTGTGTGTGTGTGTGTGTGTGTGTGTGTGTGTGTGCGTGTGTGTCTGTGTTTGAGAGGGCGGAGCTACTTCTCAGCGCTGACTGGGTCTGTCAGTTCGGGGTCTTCGGTGGCGGTGGGTTTACGGCTGGTGTGGATCCGCATGTGTGATGAGAGTCTTGACGGTGATCGACGAGAGTTCGGTGAATCTCGGGATCGTGGATGAACTAACGGACACGCGCCGCTCGGGACGGACAGCCTGAGACCGTTATCCGGACACAAACGCGCTTTGTTCGGTCAGGGACACGCGAACACTACCGACATGAGCGGCGCGGCGAGCGAACACAAATCTGATGAAGACTCCGAGTCTCTGGGTGAAGAAGATGTGGATCCCAGAATCCAGGTACAAAAAACACGGGATTACAACGGTTTATGCCGTTGTCGATTAATCGGAGACTGTAGGTCAGACGCATGACGCTTAGCAGAGTAGATTCCTCGGGTGTGAAGAGAAGCGGCGGCACGCTGACCCTGATTAGTCCGGTGAAGACACTGTTTGTGCAACTTAATACGATTACTTACACGATAAACCTATAATATAATGCACAGTAAATAACAATAAAATCATTGATTTGTGCATTTTCCGTGATGTATTCTTATTTATCTGTTTGTCTATCACCAACGTAACCTCGGAAAAGATCAGAATATCGAAATAATTGCGAAGGTTCTATTAGCTACGGGGTATAAATAATACTGATATGAAAGAGCAGAACTAAATTTAAAAACCAAACTTTACTGATCAATTTTACACATAACACACATTTAATAAAATGAAATGCTCTTGAATATATTCTCGCCTCCAGCGTTCCTCTTTATGAACAACATCACTATCCGTCTGTCTGTCTGTCTGTCTGTCTGTCTGTCTGTGCGCGTCATGCTCATGTGTGTATGTGTGAATATATGTCAGTGTTTGTGTGTGTGTGTGTGTGTCTGTGTGTGTGTGTGTGTGTGTGTGTGTGTGTGTGTGTGTGTGTCTGTGTGTGTGATGCTATGGGGTGTTTTTGATGGGTGTCTGTATCTAATGCAGCAAGAATCTTCAAGATGTCAAGTTTTGTTTTCATCCTTCCTCATCATCCACAATCTCGAGTGTTGTGTTTCTCAGTAATACACTCCAGATTTTGATGAGAACCAGATGTTGATCTCTCTCTCTCTCTCTGTCTCTGCAGGGCGAGCTAGAGAAGCTCAACCAGTCAACAGACAACATCAACAGATGGGAGGCGGAGTTGGAGGTGGGTGTGTTCTCAGCTGGCCAGTAGAAAGGCTTCTGGCGTGTGACTGACAGAATTCCTCTACGTGTTCAGACGACATGCGGCGGGTTTAGCTCCATCGGATAGATATCTCTGCTTCTGATCTGTGGCTCCATGTATAGTTCTGTGCTTCCCGAGGTTCTTCTGCAGCCTGCACTAGAAAGTGTCCATCAGTGAAGGTCAATGGAGTGTAGTGGACGTCTGCTGAGCGAACAAACACAACCAGTGACAGATTTATGGAGCAGCAGATCCTTCTTTACATTGTTACGCTCGAATCTGCTGATGCAGCTGATCAACGTCGTCCGAGAAAATGAAATCTAGGGACATCAGACAGACAGGGGGGGGGGCAGACTCTCTCTCTCTCCCTCTGTACCTCTCTGTCTGTCTCTCTCTCTCAATCTATTTCTGTATCTCACCATCTGTCTCTCTCTCTCCCTCCCGCTGTATCTCTCTTTCATTCTGTCTCTCTGTCAGGACTTGCGTCAGAGGTTTCGTGTTATTCTGATGGAAGCCACCGTTAAACTAGACGAGCAGGTGAAGAAGATCGGTCAAGCCGTGGACGATTCCAAACCGTACTGGGAGTCACGAAGAACAGCGCGTCAGGTGAGGGACAGACAGACAGACAGAAAGACAGACAGACATTACAGTCTTACAGATTGAATCACATGACCATGCCCCGCCCACACACACGCACACACATCCACACACACTCTATACATTTTTCTCTCTATCACACACACATACACACATACACACATCACTGTGACAGGTTGTACGTTGGAGAGTATGTGTGTGCTTGTGTGAGTTGCATGTGTGTGTGTATGACAGAGTGAGGTAGAAGAATGCAGAAGAAGAGAAGCAGATCAAAACTCGAAAAATCAGAAAAGCAGTGACAGATGCGAGGAAAAGAGAAACAATGAACGACAAAAACGGCAAGTGAGGGAGAGAAATAACGGAAGGAAAAGAGAAAGATGCAGGAAAAGAGGAAGGAACAGAGAGAGAACAAGTTTATTGTTAGTGCTGTAAATGAATTATTTTAGACGTTGAGTGTTCAGTGACTAACGATGATCTCAAAAAAGAAAGAGAGAAAGATGGTGAGAAAGACAGAGAGAGAGACAGAGAGAGAGAGACAGAGTGAGTGAGTGAGTGAGTGAGTGAGTGAGAGAGATACAGAGTGAGAAAAAGAGAGACACACACAGAGAGAGGGGGACAGAGAGAAAAGGAGAGAGAGACAAAGAGAGAGTGAGACAGTGAGTGAGTGAGTGAGTGAGTGAGTGAGTGAGTGAGTGAGAAAGAGAGATAGAGGGAGAGAGTGAAAGAGACAGACACGAAGCGAAAGAGAGAGAGAGAGACAGATAGAGTGAGAGACAGAGAGAGAGAGAGTGAATGAGAAAGAGAGACATAGAGGGAAAAAAGAGAAAGACATAGAGGGAGAGAAAGAGAGAGAGTGAGACAGACAGACAGACAGAGAGAGAGTGAGACAGAAAGAGAGAGAGAGAGAAAGAGTGAGAAAGAGAGATGATGTGGTGTGTCTCAGGCTCAACTGGAGGCACAGAGGGCAGCTCAGGAATACCAGCGCGCCATCGAGATCTTACGGGCGGCAAAGGAAACTATCGCTCTGGCAGAGGAGCGACTGCTGGAGGAAGACACACGACAGTTTGACTCCGCCTGGCAGGAAATGCTCAATCACACCACACAGAGGGTGAGACAGATCACAACACACAGACAACAGAGAGAGAGAGAGAGAGACAGACAGAGAGCGAGAGAGAGAGAGAGACAGACAGACAGAGAGCGAGAGAGAGAGACAGAGAGAGAGAGAGAGGAGAGAGAGAGACGAAGAGAGAGAGAGAGAAGACAGAGAGGAGAGAGAGAGAGAGAGAGAGGACAGACAGAAGAGAGCAGAGAGAGAGAGAGAGAGAGAGAGAGAGACGGACGAGAGAGAGAGAGAGGAGACAGAAGAGAGAGAGAGAGGGGGGAGAGAGAGAGAGAGAGAGACAGACAGAGAGCGAGAGAGAGACAGAGAGAGAGACAGACAGACAGAGAGCGAGAGAGAGAGACAGAGAGAGAGAGTATTTGAGCGAGTGAGAGAGAAAGAAATATAGAGAGTAAGATAGAGAATGAGGGAGAGAGACAGAGAGAGACAGGGCTGAGCAGAACGACAAGACGAATTGACAAAGAAAGATGGAATTAGTTTGAGAGGAGGCAGATAAAGATAAAGAGATTAAGATCTGCTCTTCTCAGTCTGAACTTGTGATTGGCTCCTGAAGGTAATGGAGGCGGAGCAAAGTCGTACTCGCAGTGAGACGCAGCACAGAGAAACGGCGGCCAAGTACAACGCGGCCATCAGCCACATGAGAACACTGGAGAAGAAGCTGAAGCGCACCATCAGCAAGTCCAGGTCAGAGGTCACGCGCATGAACTATGACATCACTGTGCGCTGGTGTGGGAGTGACTCACTCTCTCTGATGAATGCAGTCTCACACTCTGTCTCTGTCTCTCTCTCTCTCACTCACACTCTTTCTCTCTCCCTCGCTCTCTCTCATACTCTCTCTCTCTGACTCTGCCCCTCCCTCACTGTCTCTTTCTCTCTAATACTCTCTCTCTCTCTTTCTGTCTCTTTCTCTCTCTCTCTCTCTCTCTCTCTCTCTCTGTGCCCCCCCCCTCTCTCATATAGCGCAGCGCAGATCACAAGCTCCCCGCGACATTCACTTCACACCAGTGGCTCTTAATATAGAACATTCTCTCTCTTCTTACTCCATTTGAGCAGCAAACTAATATATATAAATATATATCTGTCTTGGCGTCTCTGCTTCTTTTTGGGGAGTTTTAATGAACTCCAGATGTTTTGATCTGGAGGAATGCAGTGGTTGACTCTTTCTTTTTCTTTCTCTCTCCCTCTCTCTCTCTCTCTCTCCCCCTGCAGGCCATACTTCGAACTGAAGGCTAAATATTACTTGCAGCTTGAGGTACGAAGAAACAGCTTCACACTTTTCTAAAAAGTCTAAATCACAAAAACTAAGGCACACACACACAATCTCTACATGTACAAATACACACAAATGCAGCTACATCCATATATGTTTAGGAGCAGTTGGGATAGTGACCCGGCTCTCTGCTTCTCCTTGACCTCCCGCAGCAGCTGAAGAGGCGTGTGGATGAGCGTCAGGTGGACGTGAGCCAGGCGAAGGCCGAGTACCGCGACACCCTGCGGACCCTGGAGAGCATCTCGGACGAGATCCACGCCCGCCGCCTTCTCCCCGCCATGGGGCCCCGCGGTCAAGGAGTGGGGGCCGAAGACGACGGAGACGACATTGCAAACTTCCTGATGGAGTCTGACGGCTTGTCTAGTGAGCGTGAGAACGCGGCGGCGGCGTGAAGAGCTCGGCGTGAGGTGACCCGATGCTTCTGTGATGCAGTGACGTCTGTCAGTCTGGAGGAGAGTCCAGAGACCCCGCAGACCCTCGAGCTCGCCTCGTCTGCCCACCCGCTGCCTGGCTCCGCCTCCCTGGAGGGTTTGGAGCAGATGTCCCCGCTTCTGGGGCCGAGGTCTGAGTGCAGCGGGGCCTCGTCGCCCGACTGTGACCAGGAGAGCGGTGAGAGAAGGCGTGTGTGTGTGTGTTTGGATACATCAGTAAATAAAAAGCAATGATTAGAATGAATCACATTTTATTGTGTGATAAACATTTTTAACATTTTAAAAATGTTAAAATTTTTAACATTTTGAGCGGATTATCAGTGTATCAATGTCAACAATGCAACTTTTATAATTCAAATAATTATTATGCATTTTTTTATGATAATAATATTTATATTGAGTAATAACGATTAATAATTATATATACTACAAATTATTATTTGACTTATATTTAAAATATATGTCATAATATTGATAGGATCTAACTCTCTACAGTCACTGTAAATCGATCATTTATTTATCAATGTATCAGTAGCTCACAGCTCATGTCAACAATGCAAATTTTATCATTCATATGATTATTGGGCAATTTTTATTACAATGATATGTATATAAAATAATAATGATTCATAATAATTATACTACATAAACTATTTTATAATTATTCTTAAATTATATTTTATCATTTTAAAATGTACATTTTAATAAATTATATTTTACAGAATCTAATTCTCGACAGTCACTGATAATCATTAATTTATCAATGTATCATAGACATCTAATGAAAATAAGTTTAAACGTTCACTGAGATTACTAGGATTAATGCCTGTACTAGGATACAAGCGATGAAGAGGAGTAAAGGCGGAGGGAGAAGTAGAGCGAGGATGAGGAAGAGGAGCAGAGGAAGAAGTAGAGCGAGGATGAGGAAGAGGAGCAGAGGAAGAGCGAGGAAGAGGAGCAGAGGAAAAGCAAGGATGAGGAAGAGGAGAGGAAGAGCGAGGATGCGGAAAAGAAGAGGAAATGCGAGGATGAGGAAGATCGAGGATGAGTAGAGACAGAGTGAGGATGAGGAAGACGAGAGACAGAGCGAGGATGAGGAAGAGGAGAGACAGAAGAAGAGCTAGAGTGCGAAGAAAATTGCAGAGGGCAGCAGAGAGAGCAAGAGGATTGAGAGCAGAAGACCAGAGGGAGAGGGAACAAAAGGAAACGAAAGGGAACGCACACTGAGACGAAGAGAGCAACGAAGAGAAGAAAAAGAGGAAGAAGAGGCAACGCCTCCGGAGCAGAAGAAGAAAGGAGAGAGAGAGAGAGAAGGGAGGAGGAGAGGCTGATCTGACCGTGTAGAAGGCTGACGGGACTGGATAATGAACTCTTCTCCCTTTAGCTGGTTGTTCGAAACCAGTCCACATTCTCCGCAGGGGTGCTCTGGGATCGGCAGTCCTGTCCATGTTTTAGCGAAGAGTTGAATCCATTCGTTGCGATTTGTGGATTCGGGCTCCCACGCATTGATGGGAACTAGTCGAGCACAAACTCCTGTTGCCGTTCAAAACGTGCGTCATTGGTGAGGGCAAAAAACATCCTGTCAGATTCCATTGTTTAGGTCGGTCAATCTGTTACGCTGGGTGGCTGAAGATGACGTCAGGGTTTGTCCAAATGAAGTTTAATGGCCAAACAGAGGAAATCCACACAACAGTAGAAGTTGATGAAGATACAATCCATGCAGCAACTAGTCTCGTAAGGAGTTTGATCAACAGCTTGTCAGTCCCAGTAAGCACAAGAATAAGTGTTTGCAGGTGTCACTGAGACTGATGAGCGCCCTTGTTTCCCGGCTCAGCCACCAGAGGGAGTTATAATTTATGTTATTATAAATTTTATAATTTATGTATTATCATCCATGCGAAAATTATATTAGTTATAATTATATCATAAAATAAACAGTATTTTGACAATGTATCAAATAATGGTGTTTTTTACATTTATTTACAATTCGTCACAAAAAAAAGAATAACTCTTCATTTTCCAGTCATTATCTTCATTCTGTCTGTTTTTATTGTTTTTCGTCAGTGACGGGATTGGCTGATCTCTGTGTGGCAGAGCGAGTGGACGGGGCCGAGAAGAGTCAGCACCTGTTCTCCCTTAGACCCCGGGAAGCCTTCAGCTCCACCCCAGACGCCGTGTGACGTAGAGAGAGAAGGTTTCAGGGTCAAACCTGTGTCCGGACAGAAGAACCAGCCATTCAGTCGCTCCAGCCAGATGGAGGGATGGATGAACACAAAATGGATGGATGTAGGAGCATCACGCTGCAGAATTAAAGAGAGATACACGAATGAATGGGAAGATGATTGTAGAGAAAGAGTGAACGGATGGATCACGTTTTGAGTGGACGATGGATGAGAATGGGTAGAATGAAAGCTTGATAGATGAACAAATTTGTGTGTGTGCGTGTGTGTGTGTGTGTGTGTGTGTGTGTGGAGGGGAGCACTAGCAGAATGAACCAGAGAAGTAGAGATGACTGATCTCCCGGTGAATGGATGAATGTGGATGATAAATAATGGAGGGATGATTAGGAGGAAAAGTTGAAAATGAATGAGTGAATCTGCACTGAGAGTGTGTGTATGTGTGTGTTCATGCTCAGAGCCCTATATTTATACTGTGCGTGCGTGCGTGTGTTAAACACAACATTCTATGATTGAAGTCAAGAACATTCTCTCTTTCGGCACAAAAGAGTAAAGACTTTCATTTGAAATGATGATAAATGTTCCAAACACAAACGTCAGCAACTCATTCACAACATCTCTCACTCTGACACACACTCATTTACTCTCAACCAATAATTCCTTCATTTATTCTCACATTTATTCTTTCACTTGTTTATACATTCCTTCCTGTATCCACTAATTCATCCCTTCATTCTCTCATTCATTCATTTTTCTTTTGAAAGCAATTCAGCAATTCACACTTTATCGTTCAAGTCACTTCACTTTGTCATTCAGATTAACATACAGGCCAAACTATTTGACTAAAATGTTGATTTCACATTCTATTTTGCCCTCTTTCCACGCTCTTTTGCACTTTGGGGTTGTCGTTGTCGCAGCGATTACCTTTCTCACGGAATCAAACAAGAATAAACTTTATATTGGACAGAAACGCTTCTACACTCTCACTGAATTCTTTCAAAACAGCTTCTACGACATGATACTGTTTTAGAAAAGTCCAATGTGAAAAGTCTATGGAATCAGATTATTGTCAAAAATAATTTAATTTCAAAAATTGTCAACGTAAATTTTGATGGAACGAACAAAAATGCTTTACATTTACGTCCGGTTTTTTTTTCCGCTCGCAATCTTCACGTTTTCTATTGAAACGTTTTTTTTGTTTCAGGTTTCTCTTTTGCTTTTTGGATTTTTGACCAAAGCTTCACGTGGATGTGGTGTTCTGAAAATTCTTCCTACAGTTCAGAAGTTCCTACACTGACGTCACTGATCAGCTGTTCCTAGCTAGCGCCCTGCGCAAGCGCGTTAAAACACGCCAAAACAGAATACTAATATAAATAACTACAAAAGATAGTAACATGTTACGATTATCTTGTGTACTGTTATAATTAAGTGTCTGTGTTCATTTAGTGCATTTATGTTTATTCATTGATCCAACGCAACAATATCAAAAGTACATTTACAAAGTACATTTAACGCTCATGTAGAGCGGAAAGTAGAAAAATCTGAGCGGAGAACAGTTGAGCGGTGACGTATGTTCTAACGCGCATGCTCAGCGCGCAGTGTAGGAACTTCGGAGATGTAGGAAGAATTTTCAGAACAGCGGCTCTTCTCTGATTGTATGGTGAAAAAGTTGAAGATTGAGAGCGAAAAAAAACCCAAACGTTATTGCAAGCTAAAGATAATAAAAAACAAACAAACAAAAAAACGCATTTTCGTTCGTTTCTTCAAAATGTACGTTTTTTTACGTAATTTTTGGAACTAATCTGATTCCATAAAAGTCACTATATTACAGTAATGTCTAATGTCGTGAGAAATGTGTGTGAGGGCCACCCAGCGTTGCTCACCATATTTGCAACTGCTTCCGGCTCGTCAACAGAACAAACGCCTTTTGACACCTGAGAAACGCAAACATGTTGATCACGCTATCACAGTAGATCACAACGGCCTCGTTCTGTCGAAAAATAAGAAGACGAAGAAGAAGGAAAAAGAATGTTACGTCACAGTGCGAGAATCGGATGCGGGAACTACAGTTCCCAGCAATCCTCGCGGCCGGCTTGCTCGGCGCTGACGTCACGCGGACAGTCCTCAGAGCTGTGATGGGTCGGGTGAGGCTCGGCACGGATCGCGATGCTCCCCGGTGTCCTGTACTCGCTGCTGGCCGGTTTCCTCGGCGCGGTGGCGTCCTCGTCCGCCAAACTGTCTCTCGGCAGCGACCACCTGAAGGGCGTGTGTGAGACGGGTCTGCGGACGTGGGGCGCGCAGAGGAGGTTCGCGCAGCAGAGCGACACGAGCGCGTGCGACTGGGTGAGTACGTCACCGCAGCATCAGGACCACACTCGGAGGACGGTGACGTCACAGGCGCGCGCTTGACCTTCACGGTGTGTGTTTGTGTGTGTGTGACAGCTGCACATTCCCCTCCGGCTGGTGTGTGGTGGTCTTCTCTTCACCTGTAACGCTGTGATGTGGACGTTCCTGGCCAAAGCTCTGAGGAGCTCCTGCTCATCCACCCGCACCACTGTGACCACCACGGCTTCCAACCTCATCAGCTCGGTCAGTCTCACACACGCACACACACACACACACGCACGCACACTGCGGGTACGCACGCACGCACGCACACTGCGGGTTCTACACTGAATTGCACCCTGGGCGAGACTCCCTCTTAGCAAAACAATTTCTGAGTCTGTAAAGTTTATAGTAATTATTACACAATATCTATATCAACCGTTTATACAGAAATCCTACAACACACTTAACTCTTCTAATGAAGAATAAAAACGATACGCATACAATTGCAACTTAAAAAAACGTAATTTACTAAATAAGACATGTGTAAAAAATGTGTACAAAAGTTAAGCAACACGTGCAGAGATCAAAATTATTTGAAATATTAAGGTTAACACACAAATAAAACATACGTAGATTAAATGTTCGAAATACGGTGTCAAAGGATAAGGATAATCTTTATTGTCATTGTAATATTTTAGGTTTCTGTAGTGTGCTATTTCGTTGCACCATTGTGCAATCCTCTATTTAAAAAACACAAACTGAAACTAAAATTTGACGCCACAAAATCACCAATAATGTAATCATAAGTGAACAAGTAGATAGAGACATGTATTTGAAACATTGTTAAAAATGCTTTTATGTGCAGTAATTGGGAACATTTTAAAAAGGCTGAAATCAAATATTTTAATGTTTTTTAACGTAAATTTCTGTATTTCTTTTTAGAAATTTACACAAAGTGTATTCTGTTTTCTACTTTTTAGTTTATAATACTGTATTTAAATACATGGAAAAATAGTCTTCAATACATGTGTCTTCTTTACGCTTTACATCAAGCTACTTTTAACAATATATACAATATATATTAAATAAAATATTTTTTACCAACATGCTTTTTGAAAATATTTTAACAATGTTTCACATATATGTGAAAACGTTTCTTCTGCGAGACAGAAAGAATGCTGTTGCTGTGCCTATATTTTTTAGGCATTTTACACAATTTATCTAAAAAATAAAAACGTAAAGTAAAAATGTATGTTTATTAGGAGTGTGACGATTTATCCTGTCATAATGGGCAGCTCCTTACTAATTTGTTTTTAAATTTCGCTCAGACCGCCGCCCCACGTGACACGAAGGAAAACCCGCCACTGGTCACACACGCACACACACTCACTTTGATACGCGGTATGTGTCTGTGTGTGCAGGCGTTCTTGGGTCAGCTGATCTTCGGGGAGAGTCAGGTGGCTCTGTGGTGGGTCAGCATCTCTCTCACGCTGTCTGGTCTTCTGGTGCTGCAGCTCACCTGCCCAGAGCTCGTCCAATCACAGGCCAGCAGGGCGGAGCCACTGTGAATATGCTCTCTCTCAAACACACACACACACACACACTATTCACATCAGGCAGCAATGACGATCAGAAGTTCTAAAGCTCAGTACAGACGCACTCGCAACACTAAGACCACGCCTTCAAGTCTTTAATTTATTAAACGTGAGCAGATCGACACTAAAGCGCCGAGACACGCAAAGATCTGATAAACTGCGGCAACACGGCGATGGGACCGCTGTTTACCAAGCCAAAATAAAATAAATCAAATAAAATAATAGGATATCATCGCTAGTAAAAGACCATTGCTAGACTTTAGTGCGCAAACACGTCTGCTCGTCAATATATACTCCGTCAGTTATTAGACTAGACGCCATTTTCCTTCAGAAAAGCTTCATGAATCCAAAAGGTGAAAAGAGAAACTCAGACAATCTGTGAATCTTGAGCAGAGAAAACTATTTAAATGGAGGAAAACATTTGACGTTAATCGATATTATCAATCAACGCCGCTGCAGTAAATAATATTCTAATCATTAATCAAAGTTATTTTTATCTACAAAAAAAAGTACTTTAAAGTGCATTTGAATGTAAAAAGAAGTGTAAAAATGTGCAAAGAAGTAGAAAAAATAGAAAAACAATAAATTAATAAAATATATATATATATATACACGTACTATCACTTATAATTCAAACCACTTTTCCCTTTCGGGGTCACGGGGAGCTGGAGACAATCTGGGCGTGATAGGCCCTGAAGACGGGACACACCCACCTGGAGTATATAAAACACATTGCCAGTAGCAGCCGGTGCTCAGTGATGTCACTTCCTTTAACGCACATTACCCATAATGCAGCGGAGCACTGTGAGTCTCATCGTACCATCTCTCCTATGCATGAGGACTTCCTGTGACATTAGAGGCACTTCCTGTAGCTCCTCACGGCCGTAGTCGTCCAGCTGAAGTCATGTCTTCTACTTCCTGTGAAACGATCAAGTACTTCCTGTGTCCCCGGTCTCGGCTGGAACTTCCTGAACTAGACACGTACATGTAATTCATCGCTGTGAGCGGCCCCGCCCCCCTCAGTAGCAAGGCATATGCAAATGTATTATAATCAGGGAGGAGCCAGTGAAGACATCGCAAAAGCTTTGTTGTGTTTTCCGTGTTGTGTTCGACCGCCGTGTGTGTGTGGAAATGTTCCACTCTTGTCTCGTTTTCCGCACGTGTTACGTCGCTCACGCCAGATAAACCGTGTTTTCCTGTGACCAAACCAGTAGAACGTCTGGATCATGATAATAAAGCGCCATGTGCAGACCAGTGTGTGTGTGTGTGTGTGTGTGTGTGTTTTTCTCACAGGAAACCAGCAGACCAACAGTAAAGGCCTTTATTGTCCACACACACACACACACACACACACACACACACACACATACACAGGAAGTGCAGAGTGAGTGAAGGCAGCAGTGCATGCTGGGAAACTCCAGCTCCATAATGATTGACAGCACTAATCAACGCGCACACACTCACAGTCACTGCAGCAGTGAAAGCATCATCACAGTCACTGTTCCTTTATCTCAGAGAGGAGGGCGAGGCAGAGGGGAGTGTCTTCACACCACGTACTGGTAGAGGCTGGCCTTTCCGGGGTCGGGCGTGGAGAAGGGGCTGAACCAGGCCAGCGAGAAGGGGTGACCGAACACCAGCTTCAAGTTCCCCCAGCGGGACTTCCTGATCCACCGCCGCTCCTCCTTCTTCAGCTGCTCGATGCCCTGCGTGCAAACACACAAACATTAACAAAATCCTGTCAATATTTGTAGTTGCATTAGGTCAGTGCAGGTAAGCGGGGCTTAAGAGTGCGTTTGCAGAAAGGTCGGGTGCACACCATATATACACAAATATAAGCACCACCCCCTTGATTTTTTTCATACACAAACAAGAATCCCTTACATTCTCACGACGTTCCTCGTCCATATATTTCACTTGAATAATAGAATATAAGTAGTGTGTGTGTGAAAAATAATAATTTGTGTGTTTACACAGCATTTTGGTTCACGACTTTTTAGAGTAATTTTATGTTTTAAGAGGCGATGTTATTTAGGTAAATCTGTTATTGTTATCAAGGTAGTGATCGTTTATTTTTTTTTTTTATTCAACCGACAAAAGCACGTCTGCATACGGAAACTTTATTTAAAGACAACGCAAAAGCACCGCTGCATAAAGACGACGTATTTTCATTTATTTGCGATTGTTGACTTGAAATGTGGAAAAAAGGACTTATATTTACGCGTGCTATATTTGAAATACGCGAATATAAGCAACCCCCATGTTTTTGAGCTTCTAAAATCGAAAAAAAAAAACAGGTGCTTATCATCGTGTAAATACATTAACATACGTAACTCTGAGGAACATTCGAAGATAAGGATTCCTCGATCCACTCACGGTCTGGTCGTTGCAGATGGAGTGAAGCTGTGTGCCAAACATGACGGAGGTGAAGATGAAGAAGAGCAGCCCCTCGAAGCACAGGAGGATGAGGAGGACCACGCTGGCGGCCGGAGAGAAGCTGCTGCACTCTGAGGAGGGAAGAACGGACAATCAGAGGGCAGCACGGCTGCAGCCAATCAGCCGGCCGCTGAGACACTCACTGGACCAATCTGCGTCCAGGCAGAGCAGGAAGTGCAGAGCCACCAGGAGCAGAGCGTGAAGCGAGATCAGAGCGATGTACATCTGAGGACACACGGCGTCAGCGCTGCATCATCACCGTGGCCACGCCCACTCACCGTGAACAGCACAAAGTACTTCTGGTTGTTTTCTCCCACACAGTTGTTCACCCAGGGACAGTGATGGTCCATCTTCCTGATGCAGCGCTTACACACACTACACACAAACACACACAAAAACAGTCAGTGCTGAGAAAAGCACAAACACTGAACAAATAAACGATACAGAAGAGAGTGTGACGAAGGGGAGAACAACCAGAACTAACCAACGACACACCACAAGCAGCTGTCAGGAAAAACAGAAGAGGAGGAGCATGAGGACATTGAGCGCGAAGAGGTGGAGCAAAGAGGAAGAGCGCGAAGAGGAGGAAGGGTGAGAGGAAGAGCAAGAAGAGCACCAGGAGGAGCGTTAGGAGGAGTGAGAAAGAAGTGGAAGGAAAATAAATGGAGCAATGAGGAAGAGCGCAAGGAGGAGCACGAGGAGGAGGAGCGTGAGGGGAGGAGGAGCGTGGGGGGGGGGGGGGGGGCACGAGGAGGAGTGAGAAAGAGGGGCGGCAAATAAATGGAGCAATGAGGAAGAGCGCGAGTAGGAGGAGCATGAGGAGGAGCACGAGGAGGAGCGTGAGGGGGAGGAGGAGCGAGAGGATGAGGAGCGCGAGGAGGAGCACAAGGAGGAGCATGAGAAGGAGGAGCGTGAGGTAGAGGAGGAGGAGGGACCTGCAGTGATGTGCTCGCTCTGGCTTGATGCTGCAGCACTTGGGACATTTGTAGACCACCTGCCCCGGCTTCAGCTGCAGACTCTCCAGGAAGTCTTTCGTCGCGTTCCCTTTCGGGATCGCCCCCTGACACGCCCACCAACCACACCATTGATTACAACAGTTGAGATATTGGAAATATGTTACAGTTGTTCAACATTCACTTAGGTAAAATTACTGACCCAGTCAACATACAACTGTCTGTCTGTCTGTCTCTGTCTCTGTCTGTCTGGGTCCGTTTTAGCGTCTTTGCGTTGGTCTCGGACTAAGAAAAGCGCTAAACAAATGAACTTGAACTTGTCTCTCTGTCTGTCTCTCTCTCTCTGTCTTTCTGTCTCTCTCTGTCTATCTGTCTCTCTCTCTGTCTGTCTGTNNNTGTGTGTGTGTGTGTGTGTGTGTGTGTGTCTCACGGGGTCGGTGCACATGGCTCGGGCGTGGGAGGCGAGGGCGAGGCTGGCGAGGGTGTTGAACACGGCTCCGTTGACGAGGCTGTACAGCAGGTTGTTGACGGGCAGCAGCATCACAAACGCCACCACGAACTGAGCGTAGAAGACCAGCAGCCACGTGATCACGCCGCACACCACGCCGCAGCCGTCACGGACGAACCACACCGGGCGAGGGGCGGGCGGAGGGGGCGGGGCACACTGCTCCGGGCACAGGTAGCATGCCTCACGCTCAATGTCACGGCTCACCGGACTCTTCATCCTTCCTCATCCTCCTCCACCTACACCTAAACACACACACACAGGGGGTGAGAGACAGAGAGTGAGAGAGAGAAACAGAGAGACAAAGAGAAAGAAAGAGTCAGAGAGAGAGACAGACAGACAGAGATAGAAAGACAGACAGACAGAGATAGAGAGACAGACAGACAGACAGAAAGAGAGAGACACAGACAGACAGCACAAGACAGAGAGAGAGTAACACAGACAGACAGACAGAGAGAGAGAGATAGAGAGAGACAGACAGAGAGAGACAGACAGACAGGACAAGACAAGACAGAGAGAGAGAGAGAGAGACAGACAGACAGACAGACAGACAGAGAGAGACAGACAGACAGGACAAGACAAGACAGAGAGAGAGAGAGAGACAGACAGACAGACAGACAGAAAGAGAGATGGGGGGGTGTCTAACTCACCGTCTCTTTTGTCCCTCCAGCTGCGGGTGAATCGGTTTCGCGCATGTAAAGTTGAGATATCGCGGAGGTGAAGTGTCTCCTTCTTTTCTCCGTATGTCTCTAGATTCTCTTCCGCTTTTTCCTCCGTTAACGTCCCAGTTTCGGCGACGGCAACAATAAGGAAGTTTCGGTTCGTGACGTCACATAAACGCAACGCCGACTGGAGTTCCGATTCACCGCGCATTACAAAATAAAAGTCCGGATCTCTACACCAAAGTTTTAATTTACAGAAAAGTTATAAGACATTATATAGGACACTAACAGCACAATTCATTCATGTCAGTTAAAGACAAAACTGATCTATGGAGGGAAGATGTGCGTGTTGAACAAAAATGTGCATATTTAGTTTAGCACATTTAGTTACCTGACTATGGGATATCGGATGGCTAGCCATTCGTGTCTCAAATCTTATACAACCGGCCAATGAACTGTCAAGTTCATGGCTGCATTAATTTGCATGTCACCTTTGACCTGTACCAGCTGGTATAAAAGGCGGTGCGTGCGTCATGCACATTACCTTTCTGATGATTGAAGCGTTCGTGAATGTCTTCATCTCTTCAACCAAACTCGATAAGACTCTTCGTTGGAATCGGCAGTACTCCCGGCAGGCTTCACTCTTCCCGAAAAGACCCGGAAGCAGCTGAAACTCCCTGTTTACGTTGGCAGGAGTTTTATCTGAGAGAGCTCCTAAATGGTAGATACGTTCTTTTATCTACGAATCCCGTTTATTAGATGGCTGCTGCCGGAGGGCGGGCGCGCGTTTCACGTCGCTCACCCAGACAAAGGAAAACGCGCGCCCGTGCTGAACAGATTTCCTCGCTGCTAGCGAAGGCGACACCGAGGTGGTGCCCCCAGCCGAGACGAGGAGCGGGTTACTACCCGTACTTCGTGGTTCTCAGAAGACCGGCGATATGCGGCCCATTTTGGATCTGTTACCTACACAGGTTCTCGTTCAGGGTGATTACTAAGAGGAACATTCTGAGGGCAGAAGCCCCAGAATTGGTTCGCCGCTATCGACCTTCAAGACGCATACTTTCACGTCTCGATTTTGCCTCGACACAAGCCTTTTTGCGCTTTGCGTTCGAAGGCCGAGCGTATCAGTACAAGGTCCTGCCCTTCGGCCTCTTCCTGTTCAGGATCCTGAACTACCTGGACGACTGGCTTCTGCTAGCCAGTTCACAGAGTCAGTTGATCGCGCAAAGGAATGCAGTGCTCAGGCACGTAGGCCGACTAGGGCTCCGCGTCAATCGAGAGAAGAGTACTCTGACCCTGTGTCAGCAGATCTCTTTTCTCGGGCTCGAACTCGACTCCGTTCAGATGTGCGGCAGGCTATCCTCACGGAAGGCCGCCAACATCCAGAGTCAACTGGAGGGTTTTACTCCCGGCTCCCGGGTTCCATGCAAACTCTTCCAGAGGATCCTCGGCCACATGGCATCTGCCTTCTCGGTGACTCCGCTAGGCAGACTGCCCCTTCAGTTCAGGATCCGGGACAGAGTCCTAAGTCGAGCCTGACGGCTGGGGAGACATCGGGTATTAGTCACACCCGAATGTCCCCACCAGCTCCACCCTTTGGTCAGAGACGAGTTTCCTGCAGGCAGGTGTCCCTCTAGGAACCATCTCCTGTCTTGTTGTGGCATCTACTGGTATCCAACATGGGGTGGAGTGCGGTGTGCGACGGCCACGGGGTGGCCGGTCGCTGGTCAGGTCCTCGCCTCCAGTGGCACACATCCAGGCGTCCTCAACACGAGGCAGGGCCCCGCCTCTGGCGAACGGAGGTCGAACCCTCAGGTGGTGACATGGGACTAATTCGAACAGGCACAGATAGACCTGTTCGCCTCGAACGAATCGACCCACTGTCCACTCTGATTGCGTTAACCGAACCCTTGGTAACATCCACCCGAGGAAGTACGTCTTCCCACCAGTTACCCTGACTCCCCAGCCCCTGGGTTGTAGGGGACGAACGAACCTCCTTTCGCAAGCACTGGGCTCGCTCCAGACCTCTGGAACTGTACGTGTCTGGCCGCTGGACGTGACACCTCGTTAGATGAACTGCCACAGTCGGTACAGGACACTACCGGTCAGACAGCTGTGCGACCTGAAGTGGCAGACTTCGTCACCTGGTGCTGCCAGAAGAACGAAACCCACTGAATTGCCCCGTCGGGACGATTCTCTCGTTTCTCCAGCAGAAACCTTGAAGAGAACCTGGCCCCTTCCACTCCGAGGTCTATGTCTCCCGCGATCTCGCCTCCCATGACCTCATCGAGGGCAAGACAGTCGGCCGGCACCACCTGACAATTAGGTTTGAGAGGTTCGGAGGGTACGTCCCTCCAGACCTCCCCCGACCCCGTTGTGGGACCGAGCTAAATTGATCCCACACAATTCATCCGGGAAAACGCAGAGAAGGCCCAGAAAACGAGACGTCCGTTGTGCGAAGGAAATCCTTGTCCTAGTGAAACGAAATGGTTCCGGCATAAATAAAAATGTCCACCAATATATAACCAATATATAATTGGGGAAGGATTGCATTTATTTTATGGTAAGACAGGGAGCTCTTCATTAACATTTTTATACCTGAAGGTATCCCATTATAATAACAGTAAAGAATTGTTTTGGATGACAGACAAATCCATGTTTGAGAGTAAATGAATTGTAATCTAAAATATGCTGATAGTTTTTAGGTATATCATAGTCACATTTGAGGAGAAAGTGGATACCACCCAATTTTTCAAACAAGACTGAGGGCACAGTGTACCAAAAGCTCTCCGAAATCTCTAAAAACATTTGTAGCTATTTAATTTAGATTAATGTATTCATATTATCGAAATCAATTACATTCAGAACGCCTTTTCCATACACTTTGATAATATCAGCTTTCCTAATGTAATGGGTTTTGCGTTTCCAAATGAAATCGTATATTTTTTGATTGCTTGTTTTTATAATAGCTGAGGAAGGTGCTAAAGCAAAAGTCGGATAAATCAGTCTAGATAGATATTCAACCTTAGAGAGAAGGATTCTTCCAAAGATTGATATATCTTTTTTTAACCAGCTGTTCAAAATACCATTGGCTTTTTGTATTTTTTTTTCAAAATTGTCTTTCAGGTCTTTAGGTCTCTGGAAATAGAAATACCAAGTTATTTCACCGTCTCTTTAACTGGGATGTTACACAAGGACCAATCTTGAAACAGGTGTAAAGCCAGTAGTTCACATTTACTTAAGTTTAGTTGTAGGCCCGATGCTTTACAGAAGGAATTGATTAGAGAGATAGCTATAGGAATTTGGTCTCTATTTTGTAAGAATAATGTAGTGTCATCAGCTAGTTTACTGATTGCTCTGGACTTCTCAAATACAATTAATTTCTTCATAGAAAAATTATTATTAATCAAAGTGGACAACATGTCTGCAGCTAATATGAATAGAAGGGGGGATAATGGGCATCCCTGCCTTATTCCCCGGCCAATTTGGAATCTTTGTGTATTACCAAATGGAAGTGAGACGGAGCTATTCATGTCTTTATAGATCATTTTTATGACCTTGATAAAATGTTCACCAAAAACAAAACGTTCTAAAGCTTCGAAAAGAAAAGTATGTTCTATTGTATCAAAGGCCTTTTTAAAATCTAAAAACAGAATAAACCCATCGTCTTCCACCAAGTGACTATACTCCCCCAAATCCATCACCAGCCTTATATTATTATGAACAGATCTTCCTTTAAGGAAGACTGATTGTGATTCATTGATAAAATGGTTAATGCCCACTTTTAATCTGTTAACAAACATATGGGAAATATTTTATAATCATTTATGAGAAGTGGGATTGGGCGGAAATTATCCACATATCTCTTATCTTTATCTGGTTTCTGGCTAGTTTGGAATTCACCATGCAGGCACGAGTGATGTACTTCACGTGCGTCATGACATCATCCATTCTCCCGTCCAAAACGTATTAAATATATTAATAAATACACAAGGAAAGAAAAAAAGAATGCCAGAATATTTGTTAAATAACTCACAAAAAAACATACCAAAAAAAAAAAAAAACACATTCCAATTTTAATGTAAAAGTGTACTGCCCATAACTTTGAGGGGGTTGCAATTACATCGTCTGTCCACGTGAGGGCGGAAAATTGTCGATTGAAAACTCAACACACACTTGTCTTTATCATGTATATATTTATTAAGTGAAATTTTTGAAAGATTTATCATATTTCTTCAGAATAAATTAAGCTCATTTTCACAAAAAAAAGACTATTTTTTCCGTCAAAAGAATGTAATTACAATAATTGTTAGTGAATATAAGAATTTCTATGTAATAATAATAATTATAATGCAATGAAGAATCATACATCACGTCATGTTCAGATGCTCCACAGACTCACATTCCAGAATATTCCATGGGAAAAGATAGATTTATATAGGAATATGTACAGCCTCCTCTCAGGGGTCAAAGGTCAGGGCTCAGTGTTATGGCTTGTCTGTGTCTATGGTTAATTCAGCACTTGGTCAGATGAGCTAGTTAGTGAGCACTAGTTAGTGAGCACTGGTTAGTGATCTTCACTAGTGCTACAGGAGAGGGAGGAGCTCAGAGCTTCATTGATGTTGTCAGTGCGACAGGCCGGGTAGAAACACACACACACACACACACACACACACACACACACACGCTAAACAAAGTAACCTATCATTGATATAATATGGATTCTATGTACAAAATCAACTGCTTTAAATTAGTGCCTGTGTGTCAAGAAGGAATGCGACTGAGTATGTAAAAAGTGTGTGTGTCAGTTTGTGTGTACATTTGTGTGCAAAGCAGAGCTGATGACATCAAAGCCAGTGACATCATCAGCCTCCACGAGCTCCCATGATGCTTTGTGCTTGTATTAGTGGCTCACGGGTTTGGAAGAGGATGATTGTGGCTTTATTAGTGTTGAGCTGCCACACACACACACACACACACACACACACACACACACACACACACACACACACACTGCCCCCACCCCTGCCTCTCCTCTGGGTGAACGAGTGATGATGAGTTGAACTGAGAAAGTTGTTTTTGCCCTGTTGTCACCGCATCTCTTTAGGCACAGACAGGAAAGGGGCGGGACTCTGAGTGGAGGGACAGCGTCTGATTGGCTCAGCATGGATCAATTCTCTCAAAACATGGTTTAGAGAGGATTGACAAAATAAGAGTCATTATTGAGAGGTCGAGGCCGTAGCTGATCATAACCACACACTCACAGAAAGAGAGAGAGAGAGAGACTGATAGAGAGAGAGAGCGACACAGATAGATAAAGATAGAAAGATAGAGAGCAAGAGGGAATGAGACAGAAAAAGAGAGAGACAGATAGAGAGACAGAGACAGCGAGATAGACAGTCAGAGAGAGAGAGAGAGAGAGAGAGAGAGAGAGAGAGAGAGAGAGAGAGACAGATAGAGAGAGGGGGTGAAGCTGTCTAATGTGTTTGTGTCTTTGCTGTGATTGTTTTGGCCTCTAGATGCTGATTGTCGTCAGTTTGGCTCAAACTTTAAGGAGAAAGAGAGAAAGACAGCAAGAATAAAAGATAGAGAGACACACACCTGAGCAATATATATTTATATACCACACACACACATGTCCTGTGTGTATTATAGGAGAGAGAGAGAGACAGAGTTGGTAGAGCTCAGGCTCCGCCCCCTCTCCTCCTTTTTCTGGGACATTCATTCGATCAGGTGTCCAGCAGGAGCAAATCATGTACCAGAGTGAGAACCATATATGGGCTGTGGGAGGATCAGAGCGACAGATCAGTGACATCACACACTCCGAGAAATCAGTGAGTGTAAGAGTGTAAAGTGTGTGTGTGTGTGTGTGTGTGTGTGTGTGTGTGAGAGTAGATAAATGAGAGTGTGAAGGTGTGAGTGAGAGAGTGTGTGTGTGTGTGTGTGAGAGAGAGAGAGAGCGTGTGACCTGTTCGGTGAATATTCTGGTTTTGAGATCAGGAACGCCGCTGCCTCTCAACTCGTCCTCAACCGCCATCAACCTGCGACACACACACACACACACACACTGAGTCAGAGAGGTCACTGGAGGTGAAAGGACCAACCAGGTCACATCACCTGTTGATGATGCCCTTGATCTGCGAGTCCTTCTCCACCTGCTGCTGTCTCAGCCTCCGCTCGCTGTCGTCCAGGCGACTCTGGTACTGCAGCAGGATCTTACTGGTCTGTGTCTCCTGCGAGTGCAGCCGCCGCTCGTACTCCTCCAGCTTACGGTGTGACATCATCAGACGCTCCTTCAGCGAGTGGATCTCCTCCTCGTACTCCCGCACCTGCTCCGGGCGAGCAAGAGAGAGAGAGAGACATAGAGAGAGAGTGAGAGAGAGTGAGTGAGTGAGAGAGAGAGAGACAGGAAGAGACAGACAGAGAGAGAGAAAGAGAGAGAGTGAGTGAGAGACAGAGAGAGTGAGAGAAAGAGACAGACAGACAAAGAGAGAGAAAGAGAGAGAGTGAGTGAGAGACAGAGAGAGTGAGTGAGAGACAGAGAGAGTGAGAGAGAGAGACAGACAGACAAAGAGAGAGAAAGAGAGAGAGTGAGTGAGAGACAGAGAGAGTGAGAGAGAGAGACAGACAGACAAAGAGAGAGAAAGAGAGAGAGGGAGAGACAGAGAGACAGAGAGTAAGAGAGAGTGACAGAGAGAGAGGGAGTTAACTTCTCTGTGGGGCGAGGGGTACGGAATCAGATTACTTCCTTTGAAACTTTTTTTTTTTCGCTTCAAATTTTTCATCTGTTTTTTTTTTCTACTTCTTTCGTTTGGATTTCTGGCCCAAGTTTCATGTGGGGGCGGAGCTTACTGATTGGCTGGTGAAAATGTGATTGACAATTGCTTGACCAGGAAGTGTGTGAGGAGTCATTCACTGCTTTTTTAATATAATAAAGTATAATATTAGTACAATAAACTGTGATTAAAATGTTATTTTTGCTGAATTATTGTGGTGGCAGACTACTTATAGACTACAAATAAAATGTATTATTATTATTATTAATAATGAAAATAATGATAAAATGTTCCGTTTGTTTTAAAAACTCTTATAATTCCATGCTAACTAGAATTTAACGTGAAACCCTGTGTTCGTGCACACTAAATAACGAGTGCAGAGAGCAATGGTTGTCTTGTAGTGATGTGGATGGCGTCGTGTCGGTCCAGACAAACTCATCACTACAAATGGATAAATACTCCGACTGATTATGAATGTGTTTAAGCTAAACTCCTCCCCCTCTTCCAGTCAATCACCTTTCTCACCAGCCAATCAGAGTAAGGGTTGAACGTGAAGCTTGGACCAGAAATGCAAACGAAAAAAAGAAAAGTTTTCAAACACAAAATCGGTGCGAACGGAAAAAAAGTTTAAATGAAAACATGAAGATTGCAAGCGGAAAAAAAAAAACAAACGTGAATGTGAAGCATTTTCAGAAGTTTACGTTTGACATTTTTGGCACTAATCTGCTTCCACAGGCGGCGGGGTCAGACGCACCCGGTCCAGACGTGACTCGTCCATGCTCTTGCTGTGCTCCTTCAGCTTGAAGTCCTCGCGGTCCACGCGCAGACTCTCGATGTCGGCCGACAGGTGCGGCATGTTGGACACCCAGGCCACGGTTCTCTCGGACGCGGCTGACGGAGTGTTGAGGGTGGACGGAGACTTGGAGCCCTGCACAGAGAGAGACCGCCCACTTATGAGGACCACACCCCCGCAGCGTGTGTGTGTGTGTGTGTGCACACCTGCTTGTTGCCTGTGGGCTTGAGTAAGTGCTGTGCGTTGGTTTGCTGCGCCGCTTTGGCTGGTTGGCTGTTGGGTGTGTTCTCTGCGCTCTCATTGGCCACTCCCTGAGGTGCTGCGTTCTCACTGGCTGTGCTGGACTGATGCGGCAGGCCGGGGGCGGGGCTGTCCTTCACCGACATCTGCTGGCGGGGCGTCTGCCGAGGACCGAAGCTGGAGTCGGGTGACTGGAGGAGGTTCCCACTCTGTGGGCGGGCCTTGGGCGGAGTCGAGTTGACGGCCGCGCCCACAGACAGCTGGTGGGAGGGCTGAGGCTTCATGCGCTGAGACGAGGGCGGAGCCATCGAGGCCTGGCGAACAGGGTGGATGGTGGTGGGGGGCGTGGCCAGTGAAGCGGGCGTGCCGGTGCCCGTGGCTGTCTGTGGGGTCATGCCCATCAGGACCTGCTGCTGGAGGTTCTCCTGAGGCAGCAGAGACACGCCCGTGTGTGTGTGTGTGTGTGGAAGGGAAGCATGCATGTGTGTGTGTGTGTGTCCTCCATTACCTGCACCTGCAGCGAGAGCTGGCGCCGGGCGTAGTCGCTCTGGTTATGGCGGGTGAAGTCGTCGCTGTAGCTGTGCGAGTGCACGATGTTGGGCTGCACAAGGCTGTTCTGGGCGCGCAAGGCCGACAGGTCCTCGCTGCGGGAGAAGCCGCTGTGCCCAAACGACGCCACCCCGAAGCCCGCGTGCCCGTTCTCAGCCTCAGGCGGCAGCAGGAGGGGCGGGGCTCCGACACTGGAGTGGTACTGCGGCCCGTCGGACGCCATATGGAACAGCGGGTTCTGGAAGGACAGCGGCACGTGCATAGCGGCGGCCTGCTGCTGCTGCTGCTGCGACAGCGAGTCTGTGTTCAGGCCCGTGTGACTCATGCGCAGCCCCGCCGACATGCTGGAGCCCCCCGACCCGGCAGACACCCGGCCCCCGGCCCGCAGCGGGGCGCCACCTAGAGGAGCAAAGCCCCCCAGCCCAGCCAGTGACCCCTGAGACGAGTTGAGCAGGTCGTTGATGGCGTGGAGGTTGGAGACGCTGTTGATGCGAGAGTCCTGCAGGTCCATCATCGACACACTTTTGTTCACGCTGAGAACCTGAAACACAAGAGCAGCAGAACAGCGAGAGTGTGTGAGAGGGAGTGAGAGGTTGTGAGACGGTGTAAGAGGGAGTGAGACGATGTGAGAGTGTGTGAGAGGGAGTCAGAGAGAGTGAGAGTCTGTGAGTGTGTGAGAGGATGTGAGTGTGTGAGAGGGATTGAGAGTGTGTGAGTGTGTGAGAGGGTGTGAGAGGGATTGAGAGTGTGTGAGAGGGTGTGAGAGAATGTGAGTGTGTGAGAGGGTGTGAGAGTGTGCGAGAGGATGTGAGAGGGTGCGAGAGGATGTGAGTGGGTGAGAGGGTGTGAGAGGGTGTGAGAGGGTGCGAGAGGATGTGAGTGTGTGAGAGGGTGTGAGAGGGAGTGAGAGTCTGTGAGAGGGAGTGAGTGTGTGAGAGGATGTGAGTGTGTGAGAGGGATTGAGAGTGTGTGAGAGGATGTGAGTGTGTGAGAGGGTGTGAGAGAATGTGAGTGTGTGAGAGGGTGTGAGAGTGTGCGAGAGGATGTGAGAGTGTGAGAGGGTGTGAGAGAATGTGAGTGTGTGAGGGTGTGAGAGAATGTGAGTGTGTGAGAGGATGTGAGTGTGTGAGAGGGTGTGAGAGTGTGTGAGAGGGTGTGAGAGGATGTGAGAGAATGTGAGAGTGTGAGAGGGTGTGAGAGGGTGTGAGAGAATGTGAGTGTGTTAGAGGGTGTGAGAGTGTGCGAGAGGATGTGAGTGTGTGAGAGGGTGTGAGAGAATGTGAGTGTGTAAGAGGGTGTGAGTGTGTGAGAGGGTGTGAGAGTGTGTGAGGGTGTGAGAGTGTGCGAGAGGATGTGAGTGTGTGAGAGGGTGTGAGAGGGTGTGAGAGAATGTGAGGGTGTGAGAGGATGTGAGTGTGTGAGAGGGTGTAAGAGTGTGTGAGAGGGTGTGAGAGTGTGCGAGAGGATGTGAGTGTGTGAGTGGATGTGAGAGGATGAGAAGGTGTGAGAGTGTGTGAGAGTGTGTGAGAGGGTGTGAGAGAATGTGAGTGTGTGAGAGGGTGTGAGTGTGTGAGAGGGTGTGCACACCTTGGGGTCGGGCTCAGTGATGTCTGAGCTGCTGGTGCAGTAGGCGGGGCTTGAGCGGGCGAGGGGAGGGCGAGTCACATAGAAAACATCTTTGTTGCCACGGTGATCTCGCTCGGAGAAGGCAGCCATAGCAGGGTGAGAGAGGACGCCACTGCCAGAGAGAGCAGCCGAGGGAGACGGTAGACGAGAGATGTCTATAGAACTACACACACACACACACATAGATACACACAACACATCAACATAACATACACAAACACATGCACACACACACACACACACGCACGCACACACACACACACACACACACAGATACACACAACACATAAACATACACAAACACACACAGTTACACACAACACATCAACATAACATACACACACACACACACACACAAACTCACAAACACACACACACTCTCTCTCACACACACACAGACAAACACTCACACTTTCTCTCACACACACACAAACACTCACACTCTCTCTCACACACAAGCACACACACACACACACTCTCTTACCTGTTCAGGTCTCTCATCATGAGGCTCTGGAAGTCGTTGGTGGCGAGTCGGGTGAAGGGAGGCCTGGTCATGTGACTGGCCTGGCGGTGCAGCTGAGGGTTCCGCAGCGCTACGCTAATGTCATTTAGTAACCGCGGCAATGGCCCGAGCTTCAGGATGGCGTCCTGGAAGAGCATCATGATAAAGTGGCGCGACTAACTGGAGGAGCGGGAGGAAGGGGCGGGGCCTGTGCTCACCTTGCTCAGCTGCGCCATCACCTCCCACAGCAAACTGTGCAGCACCGAGAGCTCGCGGCCCAGGTCGATGTAGCCCTCGAACGCCCCCGCGTTACTCACACACTCCAGGTTAGAGATCTCGTACAGAAATTGCTGCATCGAGCCCCACTCCATCTCCAGAAACTCATTCATGAAGCCCAAGTAATCCTCCTTCCCACTGAACC
>CM051498.1:9105995-9135994 GCA_028031935.1 Paedocypris micromegethes
ACACACACACACACACACACAATGAACAATAACTCTGAACTGTCTGCCAACGTATTGCACTTTATCATATGTTTACTTCTCATGCACTTTACAAATACTTACCTTCTGGTAAAGCTGGTTTTGTTTTATGGTTTTTGAGTAAAAAAATCAAACAAGTAACACACGCAAGCTTCTCATTGGCTTTTTCTTGGAACATTTGGCTACGCCCTGTCGTTGAGCTCATGTGACGACTGTAACCAACGTTTCGCTTTGTTTTCGGTTAATGGATTCATGGTTCATTATTTGTCTGGTATTTTTTTTTACTGTATATCTCTTGTATCTGCACCTTAACTTTCGTTGCACCATTGTGCAATGACAATAAAGATTATCTTATCTTATTTTATATTTATCGATGGGAGAGGAGGATAATTTCGTTCTAGTAGTCTAGTAGATCATTTAGTCTAGTCGTTCTATTAGAGCTTTTACAACATTGGCGTCAATTAATTCCAACGCTTTCAGTCAAAACACTGAAATGTGTGAGGTGATAAGGTCATGACCCCTGTGCTGTTACATCATCTCATTGGTTGAACAAGTCACATACACACACACACACACACACACGCACACACACACACACACACACACACACACAAAGACAAATTTAAAACTGATTCTAGCACTTCTGTGTCCTGATCGCCCCCACAGAGAGAGAGGGGGAGAATTTGGAAAAAAGAGACAAGAAGAGTGAGAAAGAACGTGTAACAGAGAGAGAGCGAGAGATGGGTTGCAGCCCAAGAGATGTCACTTCCGTGACGCCCCCTCTCTCTCTCTTCTCTCGCTCTCTCTCTCTCTCGTTCTCTTTCTCTCTCTCTTGCATGATCTCCTACACCCACAGCTCGTCACCATGACGACTACAGCCGAGCAGGCTAAAAAAACTATGTAAAACGACAGATATAGCATGTGTGTGTGTCTCTCTCTCTATGTGTGTGCGTGTGTGTGTGTGTGTGTGTGTGTGTGTGTGTATGTCTGTGCGTGAATACGTGAGAGAGGGATTATGAAAGACAGAAGAGGAAAGGCAGAGAAGTGGGTGTCAGATGGAAGGTTTCAGTGCAGCATAAAAAGAGAAGGATGGAGAGAACTTGCCGTTCCTATAGCAACCATAACCATGTAATCCCTCTCTCCCTCTTTCTGTCCATCTCTCTCTCTCTCACTCTCTCTCTCTCTCTCTCTCTCTCTCTCTCTTGCTCGCTCTTTCTATCTTTCTCTCTATCTCTCTTTTTCTCTGTCTGTATCTCTCTCTCTCTCTCTCTCTCTGTGGGTGGGAGTCTTCCTCTGGCAGCTGGACTCACACACACACACACACACACACACAGTTCCACCTGCATTCGAGGACCGTGTAAGAATCAGCTGATATAGAGCTTTACACTCCTCAAGAGAAACACACTGACTCAGTCATTCTCACTTTTCAATCGTTTTCTCTCACGCTGTCACTCGCTCTTTCACTCAATCTCTTTCTCTTCACTCCCAGAATAACTTTTCAGTCACTGGAGAGTTTTTGTTTTCCTAGTCACTGTGGCCTGTGTTGCTGCTCACTGGTCTTAACACTGACGGCCAACGGAGAACGACCCTCTTCTTGATCTGTGACTGAGGAAAGCAATTTATAAATAAACTGAACTTGAACATAACACTGTCCACTCTTTAATTACACACTTAAACCACCAACATGCCACCGACATGTCAGCAACACCTCGTCAATGAAATACAACACGTCACCCACACGTTATTAAGACGTCGCCCACACGTCATCGACACACAGCCAACACGTCATCAACACGCCACCAGCAAGTCCAGCTGAACGAACAAAATGCACAAAATGCCAGATCAACACAACCACTATATGATTAGGAATTCCACAGTACTACAGTATAACTACAGTATAACTCACTAGGGGCCATATAGTTTGTGCTCTGCATTTACCATATAGTGAAGTAAAGTAAAAGTGACACACGGACCAGTGGGCAGCCTTTGGACAGACGGAGAGAGAGAGAGAGAGAAAGAGAGAGAGAGAGGGAGGAAGAGAGAGAGAGAGAAAGATAGAGAGAGAAAGATAGAGAGAGATAGAGAGAGAGAGAGAGAGAGAGAGAGAGAGAGAGAGAGAGAGGGAGAGAGTAAGAGAAACAGAGGGGGAGAGAGTCAATGGGGAGAAGGAAAGAGAGAGAGTGAGAGAGACAGAGAGACAATGGAGAGAAGAAGGCACAGAGGGGGGTGCAAGAGAAAAAGAGGGGAAGAGAGAGATACAGAGTGATGCAAAGAGAGAGAACAAGAAAGAGAGACAATGGGGAAAATGAGTGAGAGGAGGGGTAAAGGAGAGGAAGGGAGAGATAGGGAGAGAGAGAGAGAGAGAGAGAGAGAGAGAGAGAGAGAGAGAGAGAGAGAGAGAGAGAGAGAGAGAGAGAGAGAGAGAAGGTAACATTTATCAGCTGAGTGACAGATCCTGTCAGAACTCCAGCTAAATGTGAACAGGCTCTTCACATCACAACAACAGTAAGCGCGTGTTCATCATCGGCGCAGCCGTCATCACTGTTGATTCCAAGCCATTGATTATAGATCGGATTCGGTGAACCGCGCGGCTCACTCTCGATCACGGCTCGTGGTCTATAAATAAACCGCGCGTCAACTCACGGCCCGTGACGCACATCTGCGTTTACCGAGTCGAACCGAACAGTCCGGTCACTCTGCTGGCCGTCAGCCGCGCGCGCAAGGTCGTTCGGATTGATGCGGAATCGATAAGCTCTCACCTTGTGAAGACACATAGGACATGATCCTCCGGCACCGACCGTGATCAGCTCGCTCTGCTCGGACCCGTCATCACTCCTCCAGCGCGATAACATTCAAAAAGAACAGAGCCGGATGACGCGGATCTCTCGGTGCGGGCGCGCGCACAGCGAGGCGCGCGCATGTGCGGTTGGTTGGGTGGTCGGAAAGATCAAGGGATGATTCCTGACGATCCGCCGATCACTGACGGTTCCCGATCAACGATCACTGGCGCGCACTCACGCGCACACGGGCGCGCTCACACCGCACATGCGCGAAACAATGAGCGCGCGCTTGGCCTGGCCGCCTGGAAGTTCAGAAGCAAAGTTTGACGAGGACCGTGATTGTGTATCCTCACGCGTCTGACGTCATCAGACCTACACGTCACCTGCGTCACTCTGACCCGTGACGGAACGAGCCGATGCGTTTCTACACAGTCTATTAACGTGCAGGTGGAATTCAACCAGTTCAAAATGTATCATAATTAAACAGTTTGAAAATAATTTCATTAGTCTGATTCAAAAGCATTCCAAGCATGATTTTTTTTATTTGTTTATGCGTAGACGATAAATATCTTTAACTCAATCATTGTTGTGTTCAAGACAAGTTAGTCTAGTGCACACACACACACACACACACACACACACACACACACACACACTCCCTCTCTCTCTCACTCCCACACACACACACACACACACACACACACACACACACACACACACAGACTGAGGTTTGATGGAGACACACAGCTTCAGTCAGAAAGCAGCATTTATTGCTGATTGTGAAATCAGTGTTAAACCATTCAACGTTACAGCTCAGGAAAGTCTACACTCTAATTAATCACTCACTTTCTCTCTCTCTCTCTCTCTCTCTCTCCGTCTCCACCCACCCTCCCCTCTGGACAGTGATTGGCCACAGATCTGGAGTGTGTTCCTGTAAATGCAGCTGCTACAGTGAGTCGTCCCGTGTGGTGCGCGTGCTGGAGCGTGAGGTGAGACACAGAGCTAATGAAGCGGTCAGCGGCGGCGAGTTCATGCGGCGGCAGCACACGCCAGTGACACGCTGGAGCAGAGGAAGAGTGGCTGCTGGACGCCGGGGGCTTTAGTCATGCATAGAGGTACAGTCATGCCACACACGGGACGGAGGAGGCGTCCGGGCGAGCGAGCGAGAGACCAGCTATCCTCAGGTGGGGCCCTGCGGGACACACACACACACGTGAGGAACATACACTCCGCACCGTCACCGTGTGTTTGCAGATTCTTACCCGAGTCATTCAGCCACCTGAACCCCAGCGCAGTTATCCTTACTCTCAGACGCGATCGCCAGGTACTCAGCACTGCAACACACACGCACACACACTACAGTCAATACAGTAACTATACACTACAGTCACTACACACTACAGTCACTACACACTACAGTCGCTACAGCAACTACACAAAGCAGGAGCTACAGTAACTACACCCTACAGTAACTGCACACTACAGTCGCTACAGCAACTACACAAAGCAGGAGCTACAGTAACTACACACTACAGTAACTGCACACTACAGTAGCTACAGCGACTACACACAACAAGAGCTACTGTAACTACACCCTACACTAACTACAGTCACTACACACTACAGTAACTAGTCACTACACACTGGTCACCACAGTAACTAGTAACTACACACTACAGTCACTACAGTAACTACAGTCACTACACACTACAGTCACTACACACTACAGTAACTAGTCACTACACACTGGTCACCACGGTAACTAGTAACTACACACTACAGTCACTACACACTACAGTAACTACAGTCACTACACACTAGTCACTACACACTACAGTCACTACACACTACAGCCACTACAGTCACTACACACTAGAGTCACTACACACTACATTCACTACAGTAACTAGTCACTACACACTGGTCACCACGGTAACTAGTAACTACACACTACAGTCACTACAGTAACTACAGTCACTACACACTACAGTAACTAGAGTCACTACACACTACAGTCACTACACACTACAGTAACTACAGTCACTACACACTACAGCCACTACAGTAACTACAGTCACTACACACTATACCCTCCGGTCACCACGGTACCTAGTCACTACACACTACAGTAACTACAGTCACTACACACTACAGTCACTACACACTACAGTAACTAGAGTCACTACACACTACAGTCACTACACACTACAGTCACTAGAGTAACTTTAGTCACTACACAAACTACAGTCACTACACACTACAGTAGCTACAGCAACTACACACAACAGGAGCTACATTAACTACACACTACAGTCACTACAGTAACTACACACTACAGTAACTACAGCAACTACACAAAACAGTAACTACAGTCACTACACACTACAGTAGTTACAGCAACTACACACAACAGGAGCTACAGTAACTACACACTACAGTCACTACAGTAGCTACACACTACAGTAACTACAGCAACTACACAAAACAGTAACTACAGTCACTACACACTACAGTAGCTGTAGCAACTACACACTACAGTAGCTACAGCAACTACACACAACAGGAGTTACAGTAACTACACACTACAGTCACTACAGTAACTACACACGGCAGTCACTACACACTCCAGTCACTATGGTAACTAGTCACTACACACTGCAGTCACTACAGTAACGACAGTCACTAGTCACTACACCCTGCAGTAACTACAGTCACTACACACAAAATCAACAAAGTAGGTTAAATACAACTAAATGATCACTTCAGTTCGAAGTGAAATGTAAGACAAACTTGTTCAAGTAAAGAATCAAATTGAGCAAAGTGTGTCGGACAGATGTCAGTTTCTGACGGGATGTCAGAAAGAGCTAAGCGCTTGAGCTGATGGATCCGTGGAGGAAGAGAGAAGCTGATGTGGTGTGTTACTGACGCGCTCGCTCTCAGAGCTTCTTCTCCCGCCGCTGCGATCTTCCTGTAGCAGTAGATCATCTCCACCAGCAGCCACAGCTGCAGCCCGATGATGGACACGTACATCATCACCTCCGACACGATGGACGCCGTCCCGCGGGTGGCTGAAAGCACAGGTGACATGCGTGAGGCGGCGGGAGTGTCTCAGCCTGCGCTCGTACCTTTGCCCACCACGTTGAGGTGCACCACTTTACTCTCCACGGTGGAGAACTCGTAGTGCTCGTAGGACAGCACGCGGTTGAAGATGCAGCGGTAGACGCCGGAGTCGTTGAAGGTGACGTTGAGGAGGTCGACGGAGGCGTCCTGCAGGTCCAGCGTGTTCTTGCTGCCGTGCCACTCCATGCGGTCCTGGAAGCGCTCGTCTATGATGTTGGAGGCCTGGCCGTCATACGTGTAGATCTGAGGAGCGGAGAGCGCACGGTCCAGCAGCCGCCAGCACAGACTCGCTGAGGTGAACTCACGTGCACGAAGTCGGCTTCTCCTCGCGCACGAAACAGCCAGTCCACCGTCGCCGTGGCCTCAACCTCGCCGCGCAACTTACAGGAGATGCATCCCAGCTTGAAGACCTCGCCGGCCACGGCCTCAGTGTCCGAGTCCACCTCCGCACACGCACCGCTGCACAGCGACACTGCACACACAAACATCGGGAGATCAGGATAAGTTGCACAAGTGCTGTGGTTTTATTATACTTCATATAGAAAAATGTCTGGACTAGGGCTGTCAAACGATTAATTTTAAACATTGTAACATTGTTAAAAATAACGTTGCCAGTATGATGTGGGAAGGTAACACAGCAACAGTTCCAGTTACCCCTTCATCCACAACGTTTTCTACACATCGTCAACGTTTTTTGACATTTTGCCTTCTAGCGTACTAACACACATTGTAAATGCAACGTTTAGGATGGGTTGTGTATTGGTTAAGTTAAAAATAACGTGCCAGTACGTTGTGGGAGGGTAACACAGCAACACTTCCAGTTACCTTTTCATCCAAAATGTTTTCTACACGTTCCCAACGCTCTATGACATTTTGCCCCCTAGCGTACTAACAGACAACGTAAATCCAACATTGTGGATGAGTTGTGTACAATTTTGAGAAAAACTATCGTACACCCACCCTAACACACACACACACACACACACACACATGAATGAGATATTTTTTTTCTGTAGCATTCTAATGTTGATCAGCGTCTAACATGAAAGGGCACTAATCCTTTTTTCATACTGAATGATGAGTCGGACACAGCGGACCATTCAGCCAATCATCGTCGTTGTCATATACGTCAACATTTTCAGCCAATCATAAAACTTGTCATATGGGAAAAGCTTCCTTCAGGCTTCTTTACCGTACCGTATCGTCTTCTGACGCTTATCCGGGGCAGGGTCGCGGGGGCAACAGCCTCAGTAAGGAGGTCCAGACTTTTCCCAGCTACGTCCTCCAGCTCTTCCGGAAGAATTCTGAGGCCTTCCCTGGCCAGCCGGGAGACATAGTCTCTCCAGCGGGTCCTGGGTCTGCCCCTGGTCTTCTTCCAGTGGGACATGCCCGGAACACCTCAGCAGCAAGGCATCCGGGGGCATCCTTATCAGATGCCCGAACCACCCCATCTGGCCCCTCTCGACCCGGAGGAGCAGCGGCTCTACTCCGAACTCCTCCCGAATGGCCATGCTCCTCACCCTGTCTCTGAGAGCCCAGCCACCCTGCGGAGGAAGCTCATTTCCGCCGCTTGTATCCGGGATCTCTTTCTTTCGGTCACCACCCACAACTGGTGGCCATAGGTGAGGGTAGGAACGTAGATCGACTGATAAATCAAGAGCTTTGCTTTTTGGCTCAGCTCTCTCTTCACCATGACGGACCGATGCAGCGTCCTAATTATCGTGGATGCAGCACCGATCCGTCTGTCGATCTCTCGCTCCATCCTCCCCCCACTCGTGAACAAAACCCCGAGATACTTAAACTCCTCCACTTGGGGAAGGACCCCGTCTCTGACCTGCAGGGGGCACTCCACCCTTTTCCGGTCGAAAACCATGGTCTCGGACTTGGAGGTGCTGATTCCCATCCCGGCCGCTTCACACTCGGCAGCAAATTGATCCAGTGAGAGCTGGAGATCACGTCCCGACGAAGCCAACAGGACCACGTCATCCGCAAAAAGCAGACACTCAATCCTGAGGTCACCGAACCGGATCCCCCCTCCACCTCGACTGCGCCTAGAAATTCTGTCCATAAAAGTTATGAACAGAATCGGTGACAAAGGGCAGCCTTGGTGGAGCCCAACTCTCACCAGAAATGGAAATGACTTGCTACCGGCAATACGAACCAAGCACTGACACCGGTCATACAAAGACCAGACAGCCCATAACAAGGGCTCCGGTACTCCATATTCCCGGAGCACCCCCCACAGGAGTCCTCGAGGGACACGGTCGAATTCCTTCTCCAAGTCCACTAAACACATGTAGACTGGTTGGGCAAACTCCCGTGATCCCTCCAGGATCCTGAAAAGGGTATAGAGCTGGTCTGTAGTTCCACGTCCAGGACGGAAACCACATTGCTCCTCCTCAATCCGAGACTCGACAGACGAACTCTCCTCTCCAGTACCCCTGAGTAGATTCCCAGGGAGGCTGAGGAGTGTGATCCCCCTGTAGTTGGAACACACCCTCCGGTCCCCCTTCTTGTAAAGAGGAACCACCACCCCAGTCTGCCAATCCAGAGGCACTGTCCCCGATGTCCACGCGATGGTGTAAAGGCGTGTCAACCAAGACAGCCCCACACCATCCAGAGCCTTAAGGAGATCTGGGCGGACACAGGGTTTAAATAATGAAACAAGTCACTGGGTACCAAACGCCAGCAGATCTGCTATAGCTTTAAACAACAAGTTTATTTGATTTCAATTTGGACGAGGTATTGAAAGAATCAATGCACCTTGTTCGAGTACGTACAGTCGAGAACCTAATAAGCGATCGTACGTGTGAATCACCACCACCTGCATTGAAAAAAATGGTTCAGGGGGGTTGTATACTTTACAAATATTCATCTTATATATTCTACAAAACTGAATTATGTTCTCCCTCTAAACATGAATGAGTCTTTTAAAATCCTTTAAATTTATGCGAATGTTAAACTAACCAGAGTCAGTCATGTTAAGAACACCTAAAATAGTTGTGTCTAGTGTGGATGCTCCGCCCTCTCGTTTCAAAATCCGGAGGGAAAGTGACCGCAGCCGTCCGCCATCTTTTCACTCGCACTGGGACTTTTACTGAAGACTGCAAAACTTCTCTCTGAGGTGAAGGTGAGTAAAATATAGAAATAAAATATTTATCAGGCAGAGACGTAGTTATATACGACCATTGAGTGGGGGAAGTGACTGTAAATTGTGAGTTTGAAACGGCTATAATTCGCTATTAAACAGTCAATGTTAAGGCTAATGTTAGCTTAGCTAACGTAATATGTCGCTAAATGACTGACGTTTTAATGGTTACTATTTGTTTGAATGTGTGTGTCTTGTCTTTTCGGAGGTTTAATGCAGTTGCTTAGCTAGAGCTACCGTTTGTCTGTAGTGATAACATGATTAAGGCAAAGCAACGTAACCTAAAAGTTTAGACGGCAATAAGAAGTCACTTCTCAGCAGCTAGCTAACACGGGGTAAAAGCATTACGGACCTGATAACTGGAGGAAAAATATTCTACTCTAACTCGCTGCTGTTTACTCTTATAGGAAGATGATGTTGATTTCGCAAGAGAGTGTGTTCTCAAGGTAAGTCGTCCTGTTGATGTTATATTTTCAAAGCTTTTTTTTTGTCTGTTTGTGCTTGTAAATATCTGGGGGAGAAAAGTTTATTTTCAATAAAGGTAAACGAGTAAAGGAACGTTCTCCACGTAAAGGTATTTAAAAATAATTAACCCCAACCAGTTCCAACACCAAAGTGACACCAAGAAAAGTATTATTTAATGTTAAAAGTAATATTAATGTGTTATTAACCCGTCAAGGTTCTCATTCAAAGAGCAAGTACATTCTCCCCACAATATTTGACCATGACACAGCAAGAGTTTGCGTTTCATGTGTTATATGTTTTATATCAAATTTTCTAACTGTGCAGGTAGAAGACAAAGACGTCGTCCAACGTGTTACAGAGGAGACCACTGTTGGAGTTTATGTCATCCAAGGACTTCATGGCGGTGATAACCCAGAGGACATTGGCATTGTTCTTGAAGGCCAGACAATTCTACAAGATCTGGACAACGTTGTTTGGCCTGATGTATGCTTTAAACTTGAACTACTTGAACTATACATTTGAAGTTCTACAGAAAGTGGTCATGGAGCTTGAGAGAAACATCCGCTCCAACAAAGCCCAAAGTAACCGGTCTGTAAAGACGGACTGCTGGACTTTTCAATTCACTGCTTGTGAATTAAAAAAATGTTACTTTTATTGTAAATTGTTTTTATTACATAAATGTTTATTTTGTTCAGGTCTGTTGGTCATCATTTATTAACATTTAAGTAATAAAACAATTACACAACTTTAAAGAGTAACATTTTTTTTTTATTAAATCAAGAAGGCAAAATTAATTTTTTATTTGTTTAGGAGTAAAACAATGCCTCTTCTCAGTTTGTCCTTCAAAAATGATGTGTATGTTGATGTTTATTAAAGTTATGCATTTTTATATTTACTGTATTTTAGAATATACACACTACTGTTTTACGGTCTGTTTTATATTATTTTTGTTTGGACAGTTTTTATTTAAATACTAGAGTATTGGGAATTAAGAGTCAATTCAGTTGTTTAAGTGGTTCTTTTAAAAGGAACCCAGGTTATCTGATGTACTGTTTAAGCAGCATGTTGTCCAGATGACTAAATACAGTTGAATTTTGTTGCAAGAAATTTTTTGTTTGTGTTGTTATGATGGCAGTTACAAATTTAGCTTTAATAATCTAGAGTTAAGTATGCTGCTGAATATAACTTTATTGTGTGAGACTTGATTTAGCTAGATTTGTACAAGAGAGCAACACTGCAAGTACTTTTTTATGTCAAGACACTGTTACAATATATGGTAAAAAAGTACAGTAACATTGACAGCTTGGTTGACCACTGAGACACTGAACAGGCTAAGCAGTTTAGATAATGGATGGATGAATAACCAGGTACTAGATTAAAAACGAAAAAATCATGTTTGTTCAACATGAGATTTTTTAACATATTAGCCTCAAGCATATCTTTTATATTAAAATAAAAAAATCATGTTTATTTAACCCAATATTTTTTAACATAATAGCATTAAACGTGTCTTTTATATTTACATAAAAATGTCATGTAAGTGTAGTTCATAAAAACTCAGTACAATTATCAAATATTTTTTATTTGAAGCTAACTTAACTTTAATATGTGGAACCGATTTCCATAATAATTTCATGTAAATCCAACAGACTTTTTTTTTTCAGTGTGCTGTAGACACGACCACAACTCGCTCCCGCATAACTAAAGCGTAAACATGCGGCCTTCAACTTTGCTGTTCGCTAATGTAAAGTCTGAGACTGTACATCACGGCGCTTCAGCTACAAGAATAAAAGCAACTGCTTCCTTTTGAATGCACTTCCATAATTTGAGAAAAATCTCAGAATAATTGGGAATAATTGCGACACGAGCATGGGCGTGTTGCAGGCCAAGACCCACACCACATAAACAGTGAAATAAAATATATAATTTTAACTAAACAAAAACTATAAAATTGTCAGGATCTACGCTGGCGGTGATTTTGAGGCCAGCGGAGAGACTTTAATGTTGAACTTTTATTTTGAACTGTTTGTTTATACCTGGAGACTTCCTGGTTTGGTTTGTTGCTTTCATTAGTAATTCAATTATCTGTTTTCAATTATCTGTGTCTTGATTTCTGTTAAGATGTGTCACCTGTTCCCTGGTTTGTTTGCTCTGATTGTTTCATTATTTAAACCCTGTGTTTTCTGTGTTCGTTGCTAGTCCATCTCACTAATGTCACGTTCTGTGTGCCCTGCGTCTGCTGTCCAGATTGGAATCCGTGGTTTGTCTGTGCCTTGTTCCTGAGTGATGGCTCAGAGAGTAGTTTTGTTTAGTTTGCCACCTGTGGCGGTTTAATTAGTTCTAGCTGTTTTTGGTCCCTTGTGACCCGTTTTTGTTTATTTCATAATTAAAAGGCATCCTTTGCATTTATGTCTGAGCTCCCGTTCCTCCTCATATTGTGACTAAATTGATCAGAGGTGCAAATCATGAATAAGAGATAAACTGATCTTCTTGACAAATGTGGACAAGTTCATTCATCAATAATTCATCAAATCCAAGGTTAAACAGGGATAGAAAAATACACTTAACAAAAAAACATCAAATGATAATAAATGTTATACGCTTCACACTTCAAGAGTAAAATCACAAAGAATCAAAAACTGATATCTATTATATTTGTAACAATGATAACTGTAGCTTCTTTAAAAAAGTGGGAAAAATTCATTAAAACGAATGCAAAAAGTTTATTACGCTTTTATTTGTAATCATTTATCTTTAGATGTTATTGATTAACTTTATGTCCAGTCATTTCGAGTTTAATAATGAAGCGGTTTTTTCTTGCTCCGTCCTTGCTGATTTAGACGTGTACGATGTTTCTGTCGAATGTGCATGATGATGATGATGATGATGGTGATGGTGACACACTCACCTTGCAGCGCGAGGAGAACACACAGGCCCAGCAGACGCCGGGCTCTGGTCTCCATCCTCCTCTTCCTCACCGAAGACCGACACGGAGCTGCTGCTTCTCGCTCTCGGGCTGGACTTCACTGCCCGCGGCCACTTCTCATGTCGGGCTGCTCAAACGGCCCGGAACAGTCTGAGAATTCTGTATCAAACCATACAAAAACCGGGTTACTGTGCGAACCGGACCGGTGTCACGTGCTCTTGGGCTCTGGTGCTGATGCTGCGGCAGTCGCGTCCGTCCAGCTGCTTATCTCACACCGGAGCCGGTGAAGGTCACACTGATCTTCTCATCCGCGCGCCCCGCGAACACACATACACACTCGCCTGCGGTGACTACGATGTTCGCGCCTTAACGCGGTGTCCTGCGGGAAGATGCCCCATCCAGGCGGCCGCTCAGTGTTGTTGTCGTTCGCGGTGACGGCCGAACTGATGCATTGCGGTAAAATAAACGCCCGTGCCGCGCGCGCACCGCTGACGTCACGGCGTCAGGGGCAGGTGTGGTCCCACGGAGACGAGCGGCATCAATCTCCGCCGAATCCCGCTCGTCCCTCTCGGAGACAGACGCTATAAATGCAAACAACACAAGCGTACTTTACAGACTCCTAGAAAACCACAATTGTACTTGATTTTATTGCCTTTAAGACCGCCCCTCTCATGAATATTAATGTGATCGCGCATATGCTAAATGTTTCGTCAGATCAAATTCTGATTTTTTTTCGTCACATACATATTATACGTGGGCCACGTAACGTGGCACAACATTTTTGATCGTTCCAGCATTTAAACATAGGGGTGCGGGAGATACAATAAAATGTAGAAAAAGAATGGAAATACGATTAAAAAACAGTAGATATAAAGATAAAACATGAAATACGAATAAGAACCCAACATTATTAAGATGAAAATACAATCAAATAACGTAAAAAGGTAAAAATACAAAAAGTGAGTAAAATACAAAAAAGTACAAAATAAAATTATGGGACTTGATGTATGGAGGACCAAAATCGCAAACATAACTGACAAAAGAATTAAATGTACTCATGTATAAATACATACGTACAAAATAAATGTATATGTACATATTTTTATGTAAATAAATGTATTTATACATACATACATACATAAATATGTTTATTGCGACTAAGACGCAAGCCATTCACAGATACAACGTGCCAAACTTAGCCAATCGGTGACAAGAAAACGCATTCCGCTCTTTACAACCAATCACAAGGACACAGTGGGTTCCACGTTGTGATGATCTATTAATATTGAGTCAAATTCAGAGATCTATACTTCCCTACAAACAGATTAGAGATTCACACAGATTACTTAATTATTCGTGTACGTCTCTAAATAACTGTACGGAGTGTAAATAACTTGCAACGACTTATCATTTATATCTTGTTTAATAGTTTTAAAAATGTGTTTTGTAACTCAACTGCTTGTCTGTATTTGTTCAACAGAAACCGCCGACATTTAAAAACTGTTTATCTCCACCATGTTGTGGGCGGAGCGAGAACAGGAAGAGCAGTGGGCGTGTCCTCCTCCTTCTTCCGCAGAGCTCCATCACTTCTGGAAGGCGAACGCGGCGCGGCGTCGGTAAAGCGGCGTGACGGAGCGAAGATCGCGTGCGGGAACGTTACCGGAGTGACGTCAAACAGACCGATCGGCGGCTCGACGGTTTTGCGTCGGTCACGTGCTCAGCAAGAGCGGCTAAAGCGGCCGCGAGCAACAGCGATTAGTCGGAGTCGCGCGGCGGAGTACCTCAGCTCCTCCCCCCTTCTTCAGCTCCTCCCCCTGCTCGTGACAGACGGACAGACGAGTTCGCGCAGAATGGATCACGCCGGCCGCCCCAGTGCTCCGCCCGGCCCGGTTCTGAAGGTGTGTTTCCCCAGTGTTCGCGCCTCGGTGCTGGAGAACCTGAACCGGCAGCGTGAGGAGGGGCAACTGTGCGACCTGTCCATCCAGGTGCAGGGTCACGTGTTCCGCGCGCACCGCTGCGTCCTCGCCGCCTCCTCGCCATACTTCCACGACCAGGTGAGCGACACACACACACACACACACACACACACACGGGCGCTCTTCCTCTCTCTCTGTCTCTCTCTCTTGGTCTGTCACACACACACACACACACACAACATCCCCCAAACACTTATTCATTCATTTGGCCTTAAACACACACACACACACAACACAATCACGCTATGTCAAACACATCTCGCATTCGCACGCACACACACACTCATTCTGACTTGTAAACACACAAGAGTAATTGTTCGCTGTCTGTCACACACATACACTGCGTGTCCCACACAATCAATCATTCTGTCTTACGCTCACACACACACACACACACACACACACACTGTAGATGAAGGGTCTTGAGTGGCGTCTACTAGTGAAGCTTTGTACAGTGTCTGTGATCACCAAACCTGCGTGTCACTGACGTATGTTAAGATGTTGTCACGGTAACAGGCCGTTGGTCACTGTGCACTCGGCGGTAAGTGTTTGGGGTCCGTTCCAGTGTCTGGAGTAACGCATTACAAGTCACGTATTACAGTAATACATTAGTTTTACGCAGCAGTGTAACGCATTACTAATTGTATCTTCAGGACTATATTACTCGCTACGCACTCAGTAACACGCCTGCGTTACATCACACTTTTCACCCTCAAGACAATAAATCAAAAACGTTGGGGACTGGTGTTTCGCTGGAGGAGTGTTGTGTTTTGTAACGATTTCATGGTCCGCTGCTATTGGCGAAAGTACGTTGGCGAGACGGTCTTGTGCGCATTATTCCAGTTTTGTAAAAGACAAGGCTCCGTGTTAGGGCCACGACATACCGCAAAAATACTGTTATTGCGATAATAGGGTCTGCGATAATTGTAACACGAAAGTTGCAATAAATTAAACAAAAAGGCGTGTCAAGCATTTGCATCATCCAAATCTGACCAAACGAAAGGGACCATTCTGCCCGCCTCCCAAATAGACGTTATACTATTGGCTAGACCGGCTGAAGAGTGAACCAGAGGGAGCAATGCGCACATGAGGAGAGGACATAAATGTGTTAGAAGGAGAGGCGTGTTTAAAAGATAACTAGGACAAACTTGTGCCTAAAAAAGCGTACTTCTGGCAGTAGTTTAGCTTCAGCAGAGAAGATGTGTATCAAGCATCGAGACTGTGCAAGTCGTGCTGCAAAACCGTGGTCACGACGAGAGGAAACTCTCTGATCTACGACCAGCGGTTTCTGTCAGATCGCTCGCCCGCTCGCGGTGCGCGCACATCGATCAAAACTTAAGATATGCGCGATAGTTTAAATATTATTAAGGAAAGATGATCTTGCATTATTTCTGTCGTATTTTGGTGCGCATCTCGTGGGCGTGATGACAACAGACACACGTGACGGACACCCGCGCGCTATTTTGTGCAGCAGCGGTCACACGCCCTAATAATCTGCAGACCGTGAATGTTCCTGAAAAAAGATTTTATTCTGAAGTGTGTGTGCATGTGTGTGTTTACTGCGGTTTCAAACCAGAAGATGACACTCATTAAACCACAAACAGCAAACATCTACAGTTGAGGACAAAATGATTAGCCCCCCAAGTACAGTAATCCCTCACTACTTCGCGGTTCGACTATCGCGGATTCACTGTATCACAGATTTTTTTCTTTATTACATATTCGCGGATTCATTTTTTCCCGACCGTATCTGGGCGGAGGATGCTCGCAGTGGCTTAAGACGGACCACCGCCGGACGCGTCTCACCGCGGAGGAGCGAATTGCTATGTCGGACGTCCCCCTGCAACCACTAGCTGGCCGTCAGCTGTGGCGACGCGTGCGGCAGGGAGATGTTTGTTAAAATTACTTTGATAAAGAATACTACTTGAAAAAAGTGTTTTAAAAGTCTGAATAAGTGTTAAATAAATATGTAAAAGTTGTGCTTCCACTTCGCGGATTTTCACCTATCGCGGTCGGGCTTGGAACATATCTACCGCGATAAATGAGGGATTACTGTATAAAAAAAGTTATAGTTATATATAAAAGTTATAGCTTTCATCTCTGAGCGGGAGTTTTTATATAGTTCTCGTTTCGTTTTCGTCGGGGAAAAAGTGACGTTGACGAAGACGATGATGAAAATAATTCGTCAACGAAATTAAACACTGGAGGTTGAGAATTTTATTTCATTTTATAATAAATAGTTTACTAGCCAGTGACATGCAGCTCCCCCTAGGGGTGTGTGTGAGAATAAACAACCCCGAACAAAAGTGAAGTTAAGAATAGATCCATCACAGTGTGTGTGTGTGTCCCTCGCCCACAGGTGCTGCTGAAGAACGTGACCACCGTGTCGCTGCCGTCCGTCATGGACCCTATGGCCTTCGAGAGCGTGCTGAACTCTGCCTACACGGGGCAGCTCAGCATTGTGCGCGAGGACATCGTCAGCTACGTGACGGTGGCCAGCTTCCTGCAGATGTGGCACATTGTGGACAAGTGCACGGACATCCTGAAGAGGTCGCGACCCCTGCCCCAGCTTAGCCCCTGCGGCGCCACCTCGTCCAGCCACCAGTCGCCCAGCAGCTCCGACTGCTGCTTCGCCGACGCCGAGGAGCGGGAGGCGGGGCCTGAACGCAGAGCCCTGCCCCCTCTGGCCACCTGGAGGCGCCCGCAGGCCCGCGGAACCCGCCTCTCCCTCCAAGGGCCCCCAGTGCCCTCGTGGACTCCCGCGGCCGGGGAGACGGAACCGGGCTGCGCCAGGAACAGGGCCCGAGCGCGACTCCGAGACCCGGCGGAGAGGATGAGGGAGGACGAGGAGCAGCGGAGGAAGAGCGAGAGATGGATGGAGGCGGATGAAGGGGTGGGCGAGCTGCTGGAGCAGGACAAGGTCAGGGTGAAGTGTGAGGCGGGTGAGTGGAGCGTCTTCATCACGGCCGTCTGAGCTCCGGGACGCCTCTCTCCGGCGGCCCCGCCCTGTTTCTCACGCCTGTTTGTCTTCTCTCAGGAGGCCCAGAGCCCGAGGGACGTCTCGGAGAGGGCCAGGCGGACGGGGCGTGTGCGGCGGGCCCCTGGGAGCCCGCTGTGGACTGGGCCCTGCACACGCCTGCCGCCCGGAAGCATGAGGAGCAGGAGCAGGAGGAGATGGACGTGGCGCACTTCGAGGGCACCTTCCAGACCTACGACGAGATTGAGGAGGGCACGGGCCAGGTCTCCCAGCGCCCGCTGCTGCCCGCCTCCCCCGACCCCTTCGCCCTAGGCCCCGCCCAGCCTCAGACCGCCTCCCCGGGTTCCTGCTCCTGCCCTCCGCTGGCCGCGCCCTCCTCCCCTCTCTCCGGGACGGCCTACACGGGCAAGGTTCACTTCTGCCACTGCGGCAAGGCCTACACTATGAAGAGCATGCGCGACCGCCACGTCAAGATGCAGCACCTGAACCTGCGGCCCTTCGCCTGCCCCGTCTGCTCCAAGAGCTTCAAGATGAAGCACCACCTGACCAAGCACGTGAAGACGCACGAGGGCCTGCTGCCGTATGAGTGCTCGCTGTGCGGCAAGAAGATCGTGTGGAGGGACAGCTTCCTGAAGCACCAGGCGCGCTGCCAGCGGCTCTCCGCCGGACCCTCGGGCCTCAAGCGGGAGGAAGAGGAGGAGGAGGAGGAGGAGGAGGGGGGCGGCAGCCTGGGCTTTGAGCAGGACGGCGAGGAGGTGAAGGTGGAGCGGGACGATTACTCCTCGCAGGAAGAGGAGGCTCTGCTAAACATCAAGCTGTGATCATGTGACACGACGGGACGGTGGGAGCGTGACGGACACAAGACGAGCATGTGATGAGCAGTTGGCCAGAGCGAAACAAACAATAAATGCGTTGTGAGTGCGCGAGGCTCTTTATTTGCCGACACACACACACACACACACTCACGTCTCCTGCCAAGTATGTACATGCACCAGTTTGAAAGTCCTGGGCCGGTAGATAAAGACCAGCAGCGTTTTGTTGTGCTTCAGGATTCTAGTGTCGGTTACGTGATTCAAGGGCCGCACAGGAAGCGGATCCTGGCCACTTCCTGTGCTGGATTAACACTGACGCGTCTGAACGGCGTAAAAGCAGCTACTTCACAATCTTCAATGACACGACAACCACAACTCATGCAAAACACAGAGCAAACCCCACCCACGCCTTTACCCTACCCACGATCTCTGACCCTCTCCTCCACCCACGACCTCTGACCCTCTCCTTTACCCCACCCACAACCTCTGACCCTCTCCTTTTACCCCACCCACGACCTCTGACACCCCTCCTTTATCCCACCCACGAACTCTGATCCCCTCCTTTAGCCCACCCACGACCTCTGACCTCCCCTCCTTTACCCCACCCACGACCTCTGACCTCTTCGTCCGGTCACGCTAGCTAGGTTGAGTGCTACAGCTAATGTCTAGTCCAGGTGATGCTGGCGGTCATTGCGAGGCAGGAGTCTTCTTTTTCTCCTTGTCCTCTTCCTCCGTGAGGAAGAGCAGCGGAAACATCCCGAGGACGCAGCCGATGGCCACGCCGATGGCTTTACCCTGCGCATGCAAATGCACACTTGATGAATAAATCATCTATTAACATGGTTTAAAACACATTGTTTCACACACACACACACACCATGTGTGATGTCACTCTGGTTTGCCACATGTCGATCTGCTCCGCCGTCAGATCAGGAATCTGCATCCCCAGCCGTGCGGCCAGAGCCTCCACGTAACCTGCTAACCTACACAAACACACACACACACACACCGTCACGACACACTCGTCACAGGCCAGGGAAGAGCTTTACCCCAGTCCAGCCAGATCCGACACCAGGTTCCCCAGAGCAGCAGCTGGAACACACCACACAGATCAGCCTCCACGCGAGTGTGTGTGTGTGTGTGTGTGTGTGTGTGTGTGTGTGTGTGTGTGTGTGAAATAAACACCTGCCATGGTAGATATTCCTAGTGTTAGTCCAATTGAGAGTTCAATCTGAGTGCCCTGAGAACGAGAGAGAGATGATGCAAAAGTAGAGATGATGAGGATGATATAACATGAATCCGTGTGTGTGTGTGTCTCACAGCAGCGATCATAATGGCGTTGTCCAAGAAGCCAAAACCGATGAATGGAATTGCATTGTGCAGCAGAACTGCAAGACGACACAAGAGTGAGAGTATAAAATCACTCAGACACACGGTCTCACACACACACACCGAACTCAGACACACACACACTACTCACTCTCAGACACACACTGTCTCACACTACTCACTCTGAGACACACTGTCACACAAACACCTCACTCTCAGACACACACACACAGTCTCACACACACTACTCACTCTCAGACACACACTGTCACACACACTACTCACTCTGAGACACAAACTGTCTCACACACACACACTACTCACTCTCAGACACACACACACACACTACTCACTGTATCTGAGCTGAGCCGCTGTTGGTGGAGATGATTCACTCGTCTCTGCAAAACAAAAACTCACACACGTTACACCATCTCTTTCGCAGGCGGTGGCTGAGCGTGTGACTGGACGCGTGACACGAGAACAAGATGGAGATCTGAGCTCGAAAGATGAAAAGATAGTCGCCTAGAAAGTCAGTGACAGAAACGTAATGCAGATCCACTCGTGTTTACGTCCCACTCTATCTTTACACTTACAGATGCAGCGAAGTGTGTGTGCGCGCATTAGAGTGTTTGGTGGCAAGTCTTTTATGATCCAGAGTCAAATTTTGACAGTGACACAAAATCTAGATGACCTCAAGTAACCTTTTACCCTGACAGGTCCAAGGTCACAAAGTAAAGGACTTGAGTGGGTGTGTCCACTAGGGAAGTGCGTTTTTGTGCCATAGAAAACGGGTCAAGATGCCCAAATGAAATTCCTTTTAGTGTCTTCTATGCCTCAAACAAGGTTTGTAATGAGATTTAGCTCAAATTGCCTTATTGTATTTTAAACACAAAAACAGGTCAAGATGAAGAGAACTATTCTCATTAAGACTGATTTTATCCTTCGTTTCTTAGCGTCTTGTATGCCTCAAAACACAGCCGGAGCAGTGGCAGCTTAAGCCGAGGTGTCGGGGGGCATGTGGGGTTCAGTGTCTTGGTCAAAACACACAGATGTAGAACCCACCGGACTGGGATTAGACCCTGCAACACCTGGAAGACAAGTTCGACTTCCGACCGCTGGACCACAACTTTCAGCGTCAAAAACAGTGTTAAACAGTGTGAAACACCGTGACACTTCCGGGCTGGTTAGTGCGGGTCACGACCTCTAACCAACATCTAACACCAACCACAACAAAGGCTCGAGTCAAAGTCACACACACGCGCGCGCGCGCGAGGGAGGAAGGATGCTGGTTCTGCTACCGTGAGTGGTGGTGTCGAGGTTCTGGAGCTCCTTCAGTAAGCAGGTCCGGTCCGCGGGACTCAGGCCGTACACGAACTCCCGCGCTCGGAACGGAAGGTCCAGCTGCTCCACTTTGACTTTGCGTCGGTGTGTTCCGAGGCGTCGGAGCGGGACAAGTTGCGCGTGCGCGCGGCGAGTGGCGAGCGCTCGCGTGAAGCCCAAACGAAACATCGAAACCCGAATCCGCTCGTTAGTCCATCAAGACCCGGTTGACAACATCAGCTGAAGTCCTCCGCTGTCATGCCGCCTCAGTCACAACACACACACGCGCGCGCGCCTCACTTCCGGTGCGCGCAAACGGCTGACGACAAGTGCAGCGCAGTTTTTTCAGCTTAATTGTTATGCAAGGACAGTGAGTGCGTTTGATTTATTATTTAGACAGAGCGAGTCTTCTTCCCAACAAACAAAATCGGTCAAAAGTCCACGTAACACATGTTCTATTGCGTCATCGGCGCGCTGCATGATGGGAAGCGTAGTTCTCGTTGGATAGCGTTCTCAATCCACCGCTGAAGAGTGTGAAGGTTAAATTAGGGTGACCATATTTTGATCAATTTGCCTCGAGACAAATTCAGACAGACTTCTCGGAGGCTATACGCTTCAACACTAACTTCTGTAAAACTTCCTTAATTTCGTTGCACCATTGTGCAATGACAATAAAGATTATCCTAATAAAGATAATTAAATTTGTAAAAACTTTAATCTGTAACAAAATAGGAGTCCTATCCTCTTTTCTAATAAACAAAAACAATTGATTAATTAATAATCTGAAATAGTGTTCTATCAGCGCTTGTTATAAAATCCTGCTTCAACAATATATATAATAACAACAACAACCGTAATATCTATCTATTAATGAACAATAGCGGGCAGTTGTCATAATAAAAGTTTTTATACAACCGATATTTTAACAATATGGAAAGTTTCAATTTATTAGCTAATTTTTGTTACATGTGCATTATGTTGTTAATTAATATATTAACTACGTATACGGTTTCAGGAAATAAATTAATATTTATGTGTCTGACCTAACAAACAAGATTTGAAACATTAAGACACGCAGAGTTAAACCTGGAGAAGCATCAGCCATTTAAATGCTCTCTTTCTCTCTAAGCCCCACCAATCAAACAAACGATGACATGGTGTATTACCCAATCAATAGTAGAAAAGGTGACGTCTTTATAAACGGCGCGTGAGATGATTCGCATGAGATGCTGCTTTAAAATAATAAAAAAAAAAATAAATGTAAAAAATATGGGACAGTAGCTGTCCAGTATTGCTTCAAAATGGGACGTGCAATTTTACTCTCAAATAACTTAAAGCACAGTTGCCGAACGTGTACTGGTCCTTTTGAAGAAGCGTAAAAACTGGACATTTTCGTGAATTTATAAAACCTGTCCGGACGCCCGGGACACGACGTAAAAGGAGGACATGTCCGGGGAAAAGAGGTCACCTGGTCACCCTAGTTAAATAAACTTTGAAAAGAAAATATAGAAACACGAATTCATTTTTATTCTTCATAGCACATAAGTTACGTTGTGGTGACGTTTAAAAAAGGCCTATTCATCGTGTTTGCGATACAGAACGTGGCTGTGGGAGTGTCACCAACACCGCCAGTGAATCCAGTGACAGACTAAACGCTCCAGCGCACCAGCTCGACGCGTCTGAGGTGTGTGTGCTACTCCACTCGTCATCTGTGCTGAAACGACTCGTTCGGATTTCGTTTTATTTACAAAGAACCAAAAGAGCAAATGAACCCGCTTCATTTCCTGCGTATGTACATCACAATCAGTCCGTGTCGTCGTCGCCGTAACGGTCCTCCAGCGGCGTCCCGGTGGGCCGCGAGTGCCCCCACTCGTCCTCGTCGTACTCGATGCTGTCATTGTCCTCCGGCAGCTCGTCCTCGGGCTCCACCCCCTCGGCCCCGCCCACATCCTCAAACTCCGCCTGCTCGGGCCCCGCCCCGGCGTGGTCAGAGAACGGGCGCGGTCTGTCGTCCTCCTCCACGTAGACGCGCTGGTGGCACATGGGGCACGTGTCCTGGATGTAGAGCCACTTGCGCAGACACAGCGCGTGGAAGTAGTGGTGGCACGGCGTGATGCGGGCGGAGGCGGAGAACTCCTGGTAGCAGATGGCGCAGACGTCCTCCACGTGCCGCAGACGCTCGCCCGTCAGCTCGGGCAGCGAGTTGATCTTCTTGACGGCGGTGCGGCGGTTGACGAAGGTCCTCCAGCCGTTCCTGGCCTGCAGGTAGATGTTGAAGTAGGCGTGGAGGCACATCATGCAGGCGCGGATCTTGCTGCCCGACTCGAACATCATGGTGTAGGCGCCATTGCCGAACATGACCACACCGAATACGAACTCCACCACGTTGCCGCCCGAGCGCACCAGGTAGACGTAGTCGTCCAGCTTCTCCCACAGCGCCCCGGACAGACCGTCCAGCATGAAGAGGGCGTAGACGGTCAGCGACACCAGCACCTTCAGGCACAGCTCTACGCAGAAGGCAGTGACGGCGAACAGCCAGGTGTTGAGCGCGTGGTGGCGCCACAGCAACCCACTGAGGAGCACCGGCAGCCCCAGCAGCACCAGCGACACCAGCAGCACCGGTAGGTGGCGGCGCACAGCGGGCACGTGTGAGGCGCTCAGCGACATCAGCACCGGGTCGGTCATGCCGTGGACGAAGTGCAGGACGGCGGTCAGCAGCAGGCACATGTTGCGGCTCAGGCGCACCAGCCGCTCCTCAGGGTCCAGGCCGCTCAGGCCTGTCTGCAGCGCCAGGATGAAGAACAGCACAGGTGCCACAAAGCCCAGCCGCTTGTCCTCCTCCTCGGTGGAGCCGATGAAGGCCAGGATGCTCAGGCCCAGGTAGTGCGCCAGCGAGGAGATGACGGCACTCATGCCCAGCACGGTGAGGGTGGAGTCGCAGCCGCTGATGACCAGGCTGCTGAGCAGCTCCCACAGGACGTCCCAGCCTGGCGGCACACCCCGCACCACGTGCAGCAGCACCACCGCCTGCGCCGCCGCCCGGCTCAGCCAGAAGACCCGCAGCACGTCGGGCACGCGCACCCGCTTCCAGGTGTCCTCCAGCAGCAGCTGCAGGCCGTAGACGCGGTGCATGTGGCGCAGCAGCAGGCAGACGTAGCGGCAGGAGTGGCAGAGGCGCCGCAGACGCAGCAGGAGGCTGAGGGCCGCGTGGGCCGCCAGGAAGAGGCCGGACGCCAGCGCCAGGGGTCGCCGCACCTCCTCGGGCAGCCCGGCCGCCAGTCCCGAGGGCGGCAGCAGGACGCCCGTCAGCAGCAGGGCGGCGCAGGCCCAGGGCACCTCCAGCAGGGCGGCGTAGCTCAGACCCAGGAGCGTCTGCAGCAGGGCGAGGCTCAGCCACAGCGCCGGGCCCGAGGGCGGCCGCACACCCGGGTCGTAGGCTCCGTGCCCGCTCGACGTGGCGTAGTAGTTGAGCAGAGCAGCGGCCGAGCCCAGCACCAACGCCAGGAACAGCGTGTAGAAGCGCAGCAGGGACTTCTGGGACAGAACCAGCACCACGGCCGACACCAGCAGCCCTGCGCACACACGGAAGACAAGAAATACAGTGAGGTGACTGTCAGTGTGGCCACTAGGGGCGCTGTCCACAATGTGCTCTGCGTTTCACCACACACACACACACAAACAACACGGAACAGTGGGCATCTTAAATTAAGACAGGTAAAACTGGAAAGCACCTTACAAATGTTTAGAACTTGAACTTAAGTCACCAGATACTGTCAAAGGGCTACTGAGGGTCTCAGGCCAATGTCCAGCCGGTCAGTCAGCTCAGAGAGAGAGAGAGACAAAAGTGAGAGAACAAGACACAGAGAAAGTGAGTGAGAAAGAGACAGAGACGGGGAGAGAGACCAATAGAAGATAGATGCAGAGAGAAAATGAGAGTGACGGACAGAGAGACAGAGAAAGTGAGTGAGAAAGAGAGAAGACAGAGAGAGAAAGTGAGAGAGAGAACAAGACAGAGAAAGTGAGAAAGAAAGAGACACAGAGTGAGAGACCCATAGAAGATAGATAGATGCAGAGAGACAAAGTTAGAGAGACACAGATAAAGTGAGAAACGACAGAGAAAGTGAGAAAGAGAGAGACAGAAAGACAGAGATGAGAGAAAGTGAGAGAAGACAGAGAGAAAGTGATAGTGACAAAGTAAGTGAGAGAGAGTGAGAGAGATGAGAACAAGACAGAGAATGTGAGTGAGAAAGAGACACAGAGCGAAAGACCCATAGAAGATAGATAGATAGATGCAGAGAGAAAGTTAGAGAGAGAGATGAGAAAAAAATAAAGAGAAAGTGAGAGAATGAAATTGGGAGCAGAGGGAGAAAAGTAGAATGAAAGAGAGAAACATACGGGCAAAGATAGTGTGAGAGAGAAACAGACTGACTGATTGAGTGACAGGCTGCTTTAAGCTTATTATCAGTCACGTGAGCACTGGTCGAGCGCGCGGAGCTGGGCTTCGGAACACTTACTAGTTGACAGAGACTCACCCAGCGCGCGGAGTAAAACTCTTCCGGCGGTTCCGGTCCATCCGCTCCCGGGCTCCGAGTATGAGTTAAATATCGCGTCTATTATAAACATGCTCGGAACCCGCAGAGCCACATCCAGCACGGCCATGAAGTGCTGACCCAGCCGCCCGTGAGCGGAGGCCATGACGCTGCTGCCAGTGTCCGCGGATCCGCAGGTTTCGGTCTGAGGTTCGAGTCGCTGTCAAACAGGATCTCAGCCGGACGCCATTTTGGATCCTCTACTGTTGCTATGAGTGGAACGCGGAAGTCTCTGAGCGCATGCGCCAAGCTTCGCGTGCCATTTCAACTCTTTAACGCTGTCGTCACCATGAGCTGTTGACAGTACGCGCGCTTTGTTTGGCTTTAATAAAGGTGTTTTCTGGCTTCGGCGCTTGTTACCGCTTCTCGACGAGTGTTGTCATATCCACAGCGACGCGGTTTTTGGAAAAGTTGCCGCACAAATGGGTCGCGTCACGACGAGCGGAGAGAACGCGGTAAAGTTTCCCCGACACCGCGCACGTGCGGTGACGAAAGCTTGGCGAATCAGAGCAGACGCCGCAAAACAGCGGGAAGACCCGGCGCGCGCAAAAACAGCGTAACCGGGAAATCTCAATCAAGAGCCAAGAACCACATTACAACATATACAGTATACACACACGAAGCAGTGGGCAGCTTAGGCCGTGGCTTCGGGGGCATGTGGGGGTCAGTGTCTCGATGAAGGACAGTTGTAGATAGGGTTACCACTTTTAATACCCAGAAATAAGGGACCTTTTCCTTTTCAGGAAAGTACGAAGACCGAAAAATAACTCAAATCATATTTTAGGGTGGCTAAAAAATGTGTAATATTTGCTAAAAACTATCCAAGCATCTTACAGCACATACATAAAATAGCTAGAAGCATCAGCTAGTAAAGTTTTTATAACGCCTATTTATAATTTTTTTTCACTACACATGGGCATTATGCTGTATTAATGTTTCATGTAATTAATTATTGTTTGTCTGTCTGACCTTAACAAGCAATTCATAATACTGTATTACACTGGATTGTCATCCACTAACACTGCAATATACAGAATTTTTACAAATTACAATTTGTGTGAAAACCAGACCAAATGAGATGGTTTGATTTAAGCCATTCATTTCACTATGAGTTCAGGTGTTGACATGGTTTTACTCAATATTAAATACTTGTATTTTAATTAACTAGTTGAAAACGATATTCTACTGACTATCTAGCCACTTTTACCATTATTTAGCAATTAATTTGTTGATAATAATCACACTGTCATTATTTGCCTCTTGTCACTAATCTTTTTGCCACTAACTTGATCCCATTTAAAAGAGCGATCAAAATAGCAATGACATTGAGTGTTTACCCAGTCAAAAATAGAAAAGGAGCATCTTCATAAAAAGCGAGAGGAATTATTTACGCGAGATGTTGAAAATACGGGAGAAAATCCTACAATCTGAAACACGAGACAGTTCAGTATTTCAAAGCACGTGTGGCAACCTATTGAATCGGATATAAATATCAAACTCAGCGCTCTTGCACGTATACAGTTAGCGCGAAATTATGACAATTTTTAAAACAAACCGAACCCTTTATCATCATTTTCATTATTATTATTAATAATAATATTTAGAACACAATTTATTTGTAAGGACAACAGCACATACACACTACGTATTTTGATGTGAGGAGCAGTGTGTACTATTATTCTGAAGTATCTGCCACCACAATAATTTAGCAATATTGTGCAAAAATAACACTTTAATCACAGTTTGTGTACTAATATTAAACATATCAGTGAATGTCAAGGTGAACATTCGCTGAACTCCTCCCACACTTCCTGGTCAAGCAGCTGCCAATCACATCCTCACCAGCCAATCTGAGAAGGGCCGCACGCACGTGAAGCTTGGGGCAGAAATCCAAATGAAAAAAAAAAAACAAACGAAAAATCCAAAGCGAAAAAAAAAGTTTCAAACGAAAATGTGAAGATTGCAAACATAAAACAAACGTAAGTTTGAAGCATTTGTATTTGTTTCTTAGACATTTAAGCTTTATATGTTTCCCACTAATCTGATTCCATAGCAACCTCAACTGCCTGTCCAGTACACACTCTCCACACATTCAATCTGGAGTCACACTAGTGTTTTATTGCCATGTGGTTCACGCCCGAGGGTGTCACTGGCTGAAGAAGAGTCGCTCCGTGTTGCTGAAGATGCTCTCGGCCAGTTCCAGCGGATCCTCCTCCCTGACGGCGGCCATCACCTCCAGCACCTGTCTGAAAACACACACACACACACGGTCACACACGCAGTGATGTCACACGCCGTCGCTGACCTACATGATGTGGCACGGCTCATTGCGGTCCTTCACACAGTGCCCCGCCTCCCAGCGCTTCTTCACAGGGAAGTGTGTGCGGACGTGTGCGGCTCCCGCGTGTGTGTTCCTGATGCCGCACCAGGGAGCGTCTGAACACACACACGTCACTGAGGACATAATGTTACAGAACATCCCAGTGTGAATCCAAACCTGTTTCTATCATCAGCCTGTCGGTCGGGATCGTCTTCATCACCTCTAGATTCTCCTCAGTCTTCAGAGAGCTGAGACACAGTGTGTGTGTGTGTGTGTGTGTGTGTGTGTGTGTGTGTGTGTGTGTGTGTGTGTGTGTGTGTGTGTGTGTGTGTGAAAGAGAGAGGGATTTTTAAATTGATTTATTTGTTTTACAAATAAAGGTTAACATCTCGCTATCTTTAATCTAACTTAAATCTTTAATGGATGAATTAAAACATAAAAAGAATTGTTGTGTAATGTCATCAAACCATTTATTTTTTGTGGGGCGGTGGTGCTGTGTGTGAGAGAGATTTTATTTGCTTTTATTATCATTTAAGCTTCAGAGGACATTTCATGGCAAATACAAATTTTATATAAACAAACCAAAAATATAATATACAGGTACATTATTGTGTCTTGTCAAAACAAGGTTAAAAATATTTTTTTCACATGATAATTAAGATTTTGTGGAAAGAACACCGTGATGCATGCTGCGACACATAAAATGTTTAAATAAGTTAGATTGTTGATTAAATCTATTGTTGATCGATCTTAAATCTTTGACGGATGAATAAAAAACAAAAAGAACTAATGTCATCAAACCATTTATTTTTTGTGGGGTGTGTGTGTCGCTCTCTCTATCCATTTTTGTCAGTCTGTGCGCGTGTGTGTCTGTTGCTCTCTCTCTCTCTGTTTTTGTCAAGTCTGTGTGTGTGAGCGAGAGAAACACTTACCAGCCATTAATACCAATATTCAGGCCCAGCTCCAACAACGCAGCTGCATCCTGCTGCAACCCGTCGAATGAGTGAACCTGACACACACACACACACCATCAACACACACACACATTTCACTGGACCTCAACTCACCACACCACCCATACACCGCTCCCTGTTCCTCTTCATGACCTCTGACCTCAGAGAGAGAAAAATTAGCGCACACACACACACAGTATTTGTGTTAGAACAGTGTTTTTCGAATATTTAGTTGCTGGTTCTGAAACGCAGTGATGGTTGCTTCACACACACTTCTGAGATCCTTCAGGCCTCTTCTCCTAACTAGTCAGAAACGATCCGCTCTGATTAGACACCGCCCATACACCTGTCAGCTGACTTTACCCTCGACTCCCCCCAGATATTTCACAGAAAAAATGTACCCAGGAAGTGCGAGTGAGCGCCTCTGCAGTGGAGGAACATGGGTAACCTGCTGCTCTCCGCCAAATCAAACTGAAGCTCAAAGTACCTGTGAGGTCAAAGGTCAACACAACGTGAGGTAAAAGATCGCCGCAGCATGTAATCAGACGAGTGTGTAAGCGAGATACTCACTTCAGCTGAACGTCTTTTGGACAAAACTCCAACCGGTCAAAGTCTGAGAGAGAAAGAGAGAGTGAGAGTGTGTGTGTGTGTGTGTGTGTGTGTGTGTGTGTGTGTGTGTGTGTGTGTGAGTAAGTGTGAGAAATGATTTATACTCTTATGCCTTTATATTTTATTTCTATTGCATTGTAATACATTTATGCTTTGATGTATTGCTATCTTGTGTTTCTACTTTGCTTTTGTGTTTTCCTCTGTCTTAATCATGACAAATGGTTCTCCCACCTGTCTGGACACACAGAGAGACCCCCGTCGGCAAGGTCCGTACACCGGGAGAGATATTTACATTCACCTTTGCCTTTTGCTATCGACCAGATGAAAGACTTGCACGTGGCTCCCCTGTGCCCTTTCGTTATTGGATCATTCAAGCGTCATCACTCCAGCCGTGTTCATCATCACTTAGCGGCCGCCTCGAGACACGCCGCTTCACGACACAGAGAGAGAAAACATCGCGAGACCGCCGCAAAGATGTCTTTTCGGAGTATAATAATTCAGAAAGCCTCCAAAACATCGAAAATCTAACAGTAAGTGAGTGAGTGAAAAAGTGTGTGAGTGAGTGAGAGACTGTGTGTGTGTGTGTGTGAGAGAGAGAGAGAGAGAGAGAGAGAGAGAGTGAGTGAGTGAAACAAATAGTGTGTGAGAGAGTTAGTG
>CM051498.1:9136010-9138510 GCA_028031935.1 Paedocypris micromegethes
AGAGAGAGAGAGAGAGAGAGAGAGAGAGTGTGTGTGTGTATGTGTGTGTGTGTGTGTGGGAGAGAAGGCGTGGCTCACGCACCGAGGCCGCACTCGCCCACCGCCACCACTTTCTCTCTGTTGCTCTGGATCAGCTCCAGCAGGGACGACAGGTACCGGTCTGGACCCTCCTGGTCCATCTCAGAGCAGCGGGTCGGGTGGCAGCCCACCGTGCTGAAGAACTCGTCTGCTCACACACACAATTCAGACACTCAATTCATTCAAAACACACAGAAACTCCCAAATAAAAAACAAACAAACACACACACACACACAATCATGCAAACATAAACACAAAAAACAATCCAGACATTTAGACACACACCGTCTCTCTCTCTCTCGCTCTCTCTCACACACACACACACACACACAACCTTACTCAAGCCAGGCTCACACACACGCTAAAACAGATACTTAATAAATGCACACATTCAAAACACTGTCTCTCTCTCTCACACACACACACACACACACACACACACACACACACACAGTGCTGTGGTGAGTTTAGGGCGTGGTCTTGAGGGGCAGTACCTCGGGTGCGTGCGAGCTCCAGCGCGTCCCTGCTCTCCTGCAGACTCCCGCCGGTGATGATGAGCTGCGGGATGAAAAAGTGGCGCGTCAGCATATCTCTCGCATCATGCCGCGCGACCTCTGACCTTCTGCAGGCCAATCTTCAGGCCCCGCTCCACCACCGCCGCCAGGTCGTCTAGGACATAGGAAGTGAGGTCACACACGCGCTTCACAGCCACTGGCTCGTCTGCCGCTACCTTCGTGTTTCCGAGAACCTCTGTAGAGACCCCTGAACATCTGGTCCGTCAGGTTCACCCCGATGTCTGACACACGCACGCACACACAAGCGCAGTCATGAACAACGTGTCAGGTGTGTGTGTGTCAGACGTGTGAGCTGGCTATTCTCTCTGTGTGTGTGTGTGTGTGTGTGTGTGTCTTTTTATCTCTCTCTCGTTGTCTCTGTGTGGTCTTTGTCTTTCTCTTGTCATAATCATAGACATTTACTTAACACCAACAATCCAGACGATCAAATGAATAAAAAGCAACACTTCCCTTACATATTTACACGTGCGCTTTGAGACAGTTAAAACTGTGAAAAGCGCCCTACAAATTCTCATATTATTATTATTATTATTATTATTAAGTGTGTGTCTCTCTCGTTCCCTCTGTCTCTCTCTCTGTCTTTCTCTCTCTCAGACATGTGAGCTGGTTATTTACTCTGTGTGTGTGTGTGTCCATACACAACACTCACCTGTAAATCTGAATTTACTCATCGTATTAAACGTTCACGAGCTCAACGCTGCCGCCGCGCTGTGACCCGGAAGTGCTTTGAAACAAGCGTAAACAGCACTATTTAGTCTGATTACAACAACACTTTCAGATTAACGTAAATGTATATCTTACCATCTTATCGTAACACCATTCAAAAACAAACTCGAAAATTTGACTCGATCTCATAACTGACGGTATATAACCACATGACAACTGATACTTTTGTTACCACAAGCGCGGTGTGCGGGAAACAAAATTATTACAATCGCTTTTAACATAATGATAACAGTATGTAGTAGTCTGCACAAACCAAGTTCGATCAGTTATATTCCAGCAACTTTTATTCTCACTTTTGAACACACTTGGTAAACCGGGAAAACAGTTGCGCCTTGTGATGACGTTTTCCTACGTCATCACGCTGTTATAAATAACGTAATAGTGGAACTTCGTCAAAATTTCAATAATTGAACATTTTTTAAAATTAATTCAACTATTTAGCACAAGCTGATATAAAACGTCTATCTTAACCATCTGAAGACTTAAATCTAAAGTCTCTAAAATCTTCCAGTCGTTTCTTTTTTTTTCCTCAGCAAATGTAATTCACTCGACTTTCTTTGAACTCATTCTCAAGAGAAGCGTTTCCTTCTGTAATTCCTTTAGTGATCAGATTACCCTTTCCTTCTTATCGACATTAAACTACAACACGTAACATAAGCATTTAGTTTTATCTAATTTCTATCATGTTGTACTTTATTTGCAGCAGTGACTGATGCAAATAAAGACTGAATGCACATACAAACAAAACAAAGACAGATTAAAGAGAGAGACACACACACACACAGAGAAAAAGAGAGAGAGAGAGAATGAGAGAGATCAGAGAGAGAGAGAAAGATCAAAGAGAGAGACAGACACATTAAAGAGAGAGAAATAGATCAAAGAGAGAGAGAGACAGACAGAGGGAGAGAGATTAAAGAGAGAGAGAGACCACATCCATGGTCTCAGTAAGCACTCGTGCCCGTGCGAGGGCAGGTCGAACTGAGACAGACAGGTCCTTTTATTTCCGCTCATTCTCCCTTTTTTTTAGAGTGAGTTCTTGGCATGCTTTTAGAGAAAGAGAGGGGGGGGGGGTGGATAAGAGAGAGAGAGAGAGAGAGAGAGAAACAGAGAGAAAGGCAGA
>CM051498.1:9143510-9186010 GCA_028031935.1 Paedocypris micromegethes
AGTACCACGGTTAGCTCAACCCGAAAAAGTACAACCTAAGTGAGACGCTCGGCTAACATCCTGCTGATGTCAGGGTCCGGGCTGATATGGCTACCTCAGTTATCGCGAGATTCAAGATGGTGGATGTAATGTGTTTTTTGCTTCAAATTTTATTACGATGTTTAATCATATTATAAAAGCTTATTTAATCTGCACGGATTATCTGATTTACTTACAAAAAGCAACCCATTTTTCGAAATTTTCTTACGAATTAGTTTAGTAAAGAGAGTTAGCAGTGTAGTTATAAATCACTCTCCAATCCCGGTCCGGCTGTTTCTATAACTCAGTGTTATTGATCCAGACACGGAATCGACTCCACGGCTTAAGCTGCCCACTGCTCTGGGTTTGTGTGTCACTGGATGGCTAAATGCTAAAACACTTGACTGTACCTTCAGTCTCCCCACTTTAGTGTAAAATCTTTCATTCAGGACCCCAGTGTGAAACACACACTATCACACATACACACACAGAGAAGCAACACTCACTAATATTAAATGACAAAGGTAAAGTTGTTACTTCAGGAGATTCAGTGAAGCTCATCAGCTTCAACTGGTGTAGCAAAATAAATTGCATTTTGTGTTTTTGATTTCGTGGTTTTGATTTCACACTTTCTGTAAACCGTGTGTGTGTGTGTGTGTGTGCTTCAGGTGTGAATCTTCTGGCTCAAAGTTTCTGCACAAACACCTTAACACACCTACAACTGTCAGGAAACACAATGAGAGGAGAAGATATGACCGTATGTCTCACTCTCTCACTCACTCTCTTTCACTCTCTCTCTCTCACTCACTCTCTTTCACTCACTCTCTCTCTCTCTTGTATGTTTGTAGAATCTGTGGAGTTTTCTCTCTCAGCACAACACTCTTCACACACTCGACATGTCGGGCTGCGAATGTTCCCTGGAGCAGGTAAGTGCTCACACAGTTCACCCCTCCAACACACTATCTGTCTCTCTCTCTCTCTCTCTCTCTCTCTCTCTCTCTCTCTCTCTCCCNNNNCTCTCTCTCTCTCTCTCTCTCTCTCTCACACACACACATTTCTCCTTCTCTCTCTCCATCTCTCCCTCTGCAGGTCTGTTCATCGCTTTCTCGTGGGTCACTGAAACACCTGACGGTTCTTAACATGTCTAGAAGTGTCTTCAGTTATAAGTACAGCGCACACGCACACACACACACACACACACACACACACACTTCCCTCGGTGTGTGAATCTGGCGGTGTGTGTTCAGCAGGAGAGGGAGAGAGGTCTCGTCTTCAGTGAAAAAGTTCTTCAGCACTGCTCTGTCGCTCCGCTCCATTTGTCTGTCTGCCACCAAACTCCCAGGAGAAGGACTGAAGTGAGTCGTCTTATCTACCTGATCACATCTCATCTTTACAGATTGGTATTTACTCTCTATCTTTTTTTGAATATCCTCGTAAATCGGATGTTCATTGGAGATTTATATATAGTTAGGTCTGATCTTCGCCTGACAATATTTGATTTTCATCTAATTGTATCTGATCTTCAGCTGATCGTATTTGATCTTCGGCTGAACGTGTCTGATCTTCGGCTGATCGTGTCTGATCTTCGGGGAATGTGCATGATCTTCGGCTGGTTGTGTCTAATCATCAGCAGACGTGTCTGATCTTCTCTGATCTGATCTTCCGCTGATGGTGTCTGGATCTTCAGCGGATTTTGTCAGATCTTTAGCTGATTGTGTCTGATCTACAGCTGATTGTTTCTGATCTTCGGCTGATCGTGTCTGATCTTCGGCTGATCGTGTCTGATCTCCTGTGTACTTCTCTTGTGGTTGTGTGGTGTGTGTGCAGGGCTATTCTCGTGGGTCTGGCCTGTAACTCTCACCTGCGAGACGTGTCTCTGGACATCAGCGGTTGTGAGGTGAAACTGGATGATCTTGGCTGTGTAATCCGCTCTCACCTGCTCTGTATGTGTTTAGTTGAGGTCTTCTGGATCTCAGATCCTGGAGGGTTGTGTAGCTGAGATCCCCAATATAACTAGCCTGGACATCTCCGACAACGGTAAAGAAACGTCTGCCTGTCTGTGGATCGTCAGCACTGATGTGTGTGTGTGTGTGTGTGTGTGTGTGTGTGTGTATGTGTGTGCGGTGCAGGCCTGGACGCCGATCTCTCAACGTTGCTGGTCTGGCTCCGCAAGAATCGCTCTATCAAGCATCTTTTCATTGGCAAGAACTTCAGCAACATCAGAGCCAAGTGAGACTTCTGATCATTTCCAGGTCCAGGGCTCTCGAAACACGAGCAGTCGAGTGTGTAACCAAGTATTAGTGACGGGAAAGGTTCGGTGATGAGCGGGCAGAGATCCTTGAGCATCTTCTCCTCTGCAGGAACCTGGGGCAAGTTCTGGTTTCTCTTGTCCACCTGATCCAGGACGAGGAGTGTGTGAGTATCAGCTGGTCGGAGTAAACCTGTCAACGAGTGTGAGCGTGTGTGTGTGTGTGTGGGCAGCCGCTGGCGTCTCTCTCCGTGGCGGACTCGCGTCTGAAGGCTGACCTTTCTGTGCTGCTGAGCGCCGTGGGCAGCAACCACAGCCTGACGCATCTGGACATCAGTGGGAACAACATGGGCGATTTTGGGGCGAAGATGTTGTCGAAAGCCCTGCAGATCAACACCAAACTCAGGTACACACACACACACACACACACACACACACACCAAGCAGTGCTCAGAGAGTGTGTGTGTTCCAGCACGCTGGTCTGGGACCGTAATGGCGTCAGCGCTCAGGGTCTGCAGGACGTGGCTTCGGCGCTGGAGAAGTGAGTGTCTCTGATGTCAGTCCTGTGTGGCTCCAGGTCCGATAATGTGTGTGTGTGTGTGTGTGTGTGTCCTGCAGGAACTACACTATCAGGTTCATGCCAGTTCCCATTATGGATGCAGCTCAAGCTCTGAAGAACAATCCCGAGAAGACGGAGGAAGCTCTACTGAAGGTCTCAACATACACTCGCCAGTACAGTACAGCATGTACAGTGTGTGTGTGTGTGCGCGCAGATGGAGCAGTATCTGCTAAGGAACCATGAGAGCAGACGGTATCTCCAGGATCAGGCCTTCAGGCTTCAGCAGGGTCTCATCACCAGCACCACGCAGCCGGTACATCAGAGCCTGAAGCATCAGCGCCAGAGCCTCACGTGTGTGTGTGTGTGTGTGTGTGTGTGTGTGTGTGTGTGCAGGTGATGGCACAGGTGTGTGTGCAGGTCCAGGACCAGCTGAACTCTCTGCGCTTCAGCACCAGTCAGAAGGTTCAGCAGGACATAAAGGACACGGATAGTCTGATGAGAGACGCTCGGAGCTCCACCAGCGTCAGTCTCACACACACACACACACACACACACACACACACACTGACACACGTGTGTCTGCAGCTCCTGCGCAGTCTGTACCACCAGGACGGAGCGACCAGTGTGTGTGTGCAGCAGGTGCAGGAGAAACTGTCGTCAGTGGCGGGAGAGATTAGTGCTGAGATAGACCTACAGCTGCAGGTGCACACACACCTACACACACTCACACACACACACTCATGCTGTGTTGCTGTGTGTGTTCAGGGACTGCTGGTGTCGATGGTGAACACAGCGCAGAGTGTGTGTCCTCACATCATTCAGGATGTGCGTGAGGATCTGCTGCGCGTCAGCGAGGGGAGGATGAGTGTGTCCAGAGCCTTCATCACTGCCTCGCTGCTGGAACATTCGGCCATCGACATCATCAACAAGATTAGGTCAGTGTGTGTGCGTCTGACTCGAGGACAGGCAGTGAAGTGTGTGTGTGTGTGTGTGTGTTCAGCGAGGTGAAGCTCAGTATGGCGTCTTGTCTCTCTGATCACATCACTGACCAGATCCTTCAGTCTCTCTCCCGATCACAAAAAACTCTGGTGAGATTAACACACTTCAGTCATGGCGTGTAAGGATGTGTGTGTGCATTTGATACATATGCGTTTAGATACGTTTATACTTATTTTATACTTTTATACTTTTTTACAGTTTTTTACGTGTAATTGTGTGTGTAAGATTTTCCAGTGTGTGTATTTGCATGTGAAAAAGTGTGTGTGTGTGTGTGTGTGTGTGTGTGTGTGTGTGTGTGTGTGTGTGTGTGTGTGTGTGAGAGAGGCGGGGCATCTCAGCAGGAGGGGGCAGCACTCACTCATTCGCCACGACTCAAGGGATCCTGAAGATCTGGAGGAGAGAGAATCACAGAGTCAGAACCTAAGTCCAGCAGAACCAGAGCCAGAACCACAGGTAGCCAATCACAGGACACACACACTCACACAAACACACAAACACACACACACATAGTTCAGTTCAAGTTCAGTGCATTTGTAGGGCGCGTTCACAGTTACAACTGTCTCAAAGCGCACGTGTGAGAATGTAAAAAAAGATTGATGCATTTTATTCATTGGTTCGTTGGTGTTAAGATGATGGCTGTGACCAGTGAGCAAGCACATGTGCGACAGTGGCAAGGTAAAAAAAAACCTCTTGAACAGAAAGCGAGGAAAAAGTAGAACCCGGCTCACTGGTGCCAGTCTTCTCTGGCATTCTGACACTATACAATCAGTGCATTGGTTGTTCCGCGCCATTTTTCACTCAGCGCTCAGGAGAGGAGTGAAACTTAGAAGAATTAGGATAACATGGAGTGCAATACTTGGAGATTTTGAGAGTCTTATGAGGTGCAGGTGTGATTTGGTTCCGAGCACTAGACTACGCAGCCTTTCTATACGATTATATTAACGTATTGGTTATGTTTTTATAACAGGTCAATAATAAGGTCAATAATAACAGGTCTCTTCGTTGAAGAAACGCGTCTTCAGTCGAGACTTAAATTAGGGTGACCATATTTTGATTTCCAAAAAAGAGGACAATCGGCGCGGCCTCGGGACACAAATTCAGACAGGCTTCTCTGAGGTTGATGAACACGCTTTCTTATGGTTTAATGGGGTTACCCCTGTAATTAACTTCTAATAATAAAAAATCTGTGAAAACCTGTAACAAAATAATAGCATTTTAGACTTTTGAAAAAAAAAACTAAATAAATAAATAAATAATAATACACGCACGCACGCACACACATATATAACTTTTTTTTTTTTTTTTTTTCCAAAAGTCTGAAGTATTATTTTTTAATCTTTAATATAATATCTTTATATATACATATAAGTGAAGTTTAATATGCTTTAATTTTGCAAAATTAACTCCGGCAATACAATAAAAATACATCTGTAAAAACATGTACAAAACATTTGACAAAAAAACAACTTAGAAAATTTAGTTTCAACAATATCTCTTGATAAGAAGAATAATAATAGAAGAGTTTTACAAAGATGAGATGAGATGTGAGCTTAGTCTCCAGCACCCGAAACGAGACTTTACACTTGTACCGACCGGCACGTGAGCGCGCGCAGCCGCAGACCCGTCCACACAAGGAAGGCAGCATCTGGGTAATTTCATTGCGTAAAAAAGTAGTGCCTGTGTTCTGTGCGCAAAGCGCCGATCAATTTACATATACGCGGAATGATTTCAAAAATTCGTCCGGACGTTCCAGACAAGGTGTAAAAAGAGGACACGTCCGGAGAAAAGAGGACGTTTGGTCATCCTACGTAAATTGACTCACTGATTCTGAGTCTGGAATTGTGCTAGGCAGAGCATTCCATAGTTTAGATGCTAGATATGCAAAGGATCTTCCTCCCTTGTAGATTTTAGAGATTCGTGGTATTATGAGCTGGCCGGAGTTTTGTGAGCGCAGGAGTCGTGTAGGCTCGTAGTTAGTGATGAGCTCACTGAGATATAGAGGAGCTAAGCTGTTTAGTGCTTTTTACGTGATTAAGAGAATTTTAAACTGAATGCGATTTTTAACAGGTAACAAATGTTTTTAACAGGTAAATGTTTTTACAAATGTTTTTAACACGATTTTTAACAGGTAACAAATGTAGCAACATTAACACTGGAGTAATATATTTATACTGGTTATACTTTTTTGTTCTGGTCAGTAATCGAGCGGCCGCATTCTGAACTAACTGAAGTTTATCTATTAGTCGGGCATGAGATGCTCCCAGACCATTGCAGTAATCTAATCATGATGTCATAAACGCATTTATCAGTCTTTCTGCATCATGTGACGCAGCTTTGAGACATTCCTGAGGTGGAACACACACACACAAATGTACACACACAAGCACATGCACTCACTCACACTCACACAAACACACTCACACACACTTGCACTGACACAAACACACACACCACACAAACACACACACACACACACACACACTCACACCAGAATCCAGAATCTTGCATTGAGTCATCAGTAGAAATGTAGCTGTGGTGGACCGGTGTGTGTGTGTGTGTGTGTGTGTGTGTGTGTGTTTCACCAGACCCAGAAAGTCAAGAGGAAGACCATTCACAGCCGGATGTTTAGGCCCATGTCGAGCGCTTTAGGTACCAGACGCCTGATGGTGGTGATGGTGCTGGTTCTGATGTTTGTGGTGGGACTGATGATGTGGGTGATGCTGATGATGAGGGTGGTGCTGATGATGGGTGGTGGTGCTGATGGTGGGGGTGGGGATGATGATGGGGGAGTGGCTGATGATGAAAGTGTGGCTGATGATAGGGGTGTGGCCAGAGCCGGTCCGAGGCATACGCGAACTGCGCGGCTGCGTGGGGCCCCGCGAACACCAGGGGGCCCCCCAAAAGTGCATTGATTATATCGGAGATTTTTTTCATTATATGCAGGACGCGTTAAGCGGGCGAAAGGTATAAAGATTTTAGGAGACCGCGGGCATCATAAACACCGCCTTGCCGAGCATTCAACACCCTCCTCTAGTTAACAATGTACAATCCATCTGGTGCGCGTCCGATCGATATTTGAAAGTTAGGAAAGTCTTTGTGTTCGTTCAAAACAGTTAAAGCTGCGATGTGAGAGAGAGAGAGAGGAGAGAGAGAGAAAGAGAGAAAATTACAGTTTTGTTCTGATTCTGATTCTGTGCGCTTGCGTTTTTGCGTTTGCTTGAGATTGAACAATTTACAACTAAAATAATTGTTATCTTAATCTATGTTCATTCTTTGACTGAATACTGTCATAATTCGATCAAAATAATTAATACAATGTTAAATTAAACCAATACAATATTGTATTAATTAATATGGCAAAACTGCCAATTATTGGCAGTGAGTTGGCCTAAATTCGGTTCTGCAAAAATCAAAAAAGACAGGTCCTTTAAAACAAAACGTTTTTTAGACAGTTAAATGTCTAATAATGCTGTTTACATTTTATTATATTGCTCTGATTAAAAGCAGTTTTGCAAAACCTTTAAAACAATAACTATTTTGAAGGTGTTGCAATCATAGACTACACTTCCCATGATCCATTGTCCTCTGTTATCAGTTTCACCTGTTCATCATCTGTCTTGTTAATTAAGTCTTCACCCGTGCCTTCTTCCGTTGTCAGTCACTAACGTTGCACTTCGTCTTGTACCTGAGTCTTCTGTAAGTTTAAGTCCTGTTTTCGTCATTAAATGTCCGGTTTATGTCACTTCGATCCCTGGCTCTTCATCTCGTCACCTTCACCCGTCCCGGATTGTAACAGAAGGGGGGGCTACTAATTTTGTCCTCAACTGTGTCTGCATAATATGTCAATAAATATCATAATAGTATTGAAATCCAGTATTCCATGAAAAAACAACAAGCGGAAGAATTAACTGGAAGAATTGAACACATCTTTTCTGGACTGCAGGTGATAATCTTGTGGGTCAAAAAAAGGTGCAGGCTCGGCTGTTATTAGCTGCTTTTGTCATGAAAAAACTTTCCGACTTCACTCTACTGCAGGAGAGACGCCTGATGTGACCCGCTTGGTTGCTGAGGGTCTCAAAAGAGCCTTAAAAATGTACTTGATTATTGTTGTTGTTGTTGTTGTTGTTATTATTATTATTATGTGCTTTGTGCGGTTAGCAAGGGGCCCCAAAGCAAATTCTGCCTAGGGCCCCCTGAAGGCTTGGGCCGGCCCTGGGTGTGGCTGATGGTGGTGGCTATGACGCGCGGCTGTGACATGGGGTGATGATGATGGGGGTGGGGCTGATGGTGGTGGTGATGATGAGGGTGTGGCTGATGCACCGGTGATGATGCTGTCTGATGTGTGTGCTAGAGCTGGGCTTTGACGTGTGGAAGGCTATCGACGACATCTCCATTCACCTAGAAGACCTCCCTCCTCCACCCCCCCTCTCCCCATTGGCACTCCTGACCCCGCCCCCACTGCCATCCACATCTCCAGTGGAGGCGGAGCTCGAGCTCCCTGTCGGCTTCAGCAACCTTCCGGTGAACACGCCCTCTCTGCAGCACATCACCAAACTCCGGCCGCGCCGCACCAAGAAGTCCAAACCCAGCAGAGGCACGGTACGGTCCCGGCGCCCACTACGCCCTCGCTCTCCACAGACGCAGCTATTCTATTAATAGCACATGTTTATGGTTAAAAGGCTCAGCCAGTCAGACGAGACGCTGCCCCGGACGAGACGAGCTGTGTGCCCGATCAGCTGGACGAAGGCGTGCCAGAGTTTTACTCCAGAAAAGTCACCACAATTAACACAAAGTAAGAATCTGCTGCAAAAAGCCAGTTCACCTGAGTCCGCTCTTACTGCGTGTGTGTGTGTGTGTGTGTGTAGGTCAAGTGTTAATGATGGAGAAAAGAAGAGAGAATCTCGACTCAGCGGTTTCTTCAGCCTCATCAAGCATCGTTCCTCCACCAAAGCCACACCCACCAGCCCCGCCCCCCCAGCCATCACCGAGGTAAGCGTTCCACACCACGAGGTCACTGTGACCCCCGGTGAACTCCCAGAACCTGCGCCGGACCATGTGGCACCTGAGGTCAAAGGCCACGGGGGGGTCAAGCATGAGACTCCGCCCATGACACGTCCTTCGCTGAGTGCCGACCTGCTGGCGGAGATACGAGCCAAACAGGAGAAGCGCAAGAAAGAGAAAGTGCGTCAATGATGTAATCAATCAAACAAGGCAGTCACAATAAAGGTATTGATGTTGTTCCACACAGGCGTCTGTCCCTCCGAATTGGGCGGCCGAAATCCCTGAAGAAGGTCGCGTCAGAATAATTGGCGATTTTCCAGGCAGCGGAAATCTGCTACACGCACCTGAGGAGCACACACTTAAGCCTGCCCCTGATCACACTGACCAATCAGAGCAGATCTTCAGAAGCCCCACCACCCTCAGCGAGTCCCGTGCCCACAGCCACACGCACTCTCTCACTGACTCCGCCCTAGAGTCCTCTGCTGCTCCGCTACTACTGACCGAAGACATCGAGGGGGCGGAGCTTAGTCCTGCCAACCAAACCCCGCCCATCAGTGAGTGCCGGTGCTCTTGTGTGTGTGTGTGGGTGTGTGTGTTTTGTGTAAGTGATGAAACTCTGTCCTGGTGTCCGCAGCGTCCTTCACACGTTCCGTTTCATGCACCCAGACAAGCACTGGGCCAGAAGAGGGCAACGTCGAGCTACAGCGCACACGCTCCGTTCCCAGCGCTCACATGACCTCCAACTGACCTCTGATTGGCTGTTGCATAACACGGTTGCTATTTGGAGTCTGATTAATAAACATTTTTTCGCATTTAATGACGTGCTTGGAGAGAGAGAGAGAGAGAGAGAGAGAGAGAGAGAGACACAGATGCCCTCCTGCAGTTCCGAGTTTGTCCAGTAGGCGGAAGTGTTGCGACACGTGGAATCCACAAATCAACGCAAATATAACTACCAGTTTTTTTCCCCGATTTCAGCGGCTCAAATACCTGGGGGTGATTATACTCGGCAATTTCAAATATGCAGGTAAATATAAGCACTCCTTTTTCCACATTTCTAGTCAGCATCACATACTGTGTCAGGGAAGCTGGGCTGAACTTTTATTTTGAAGTTCTCTTGCTTCTTATTTTGATGTTTTCATCTGTGTTTTTTGTTGCTGCTTCATGTTTCTGGTTCCAGCTGTTTTGTGTTAGTCGTTAGTTGGGTATTTAAGTTCTAGTGTTTTGTGTAGTCATTGCCAGTATGTCAGCAGTAATTGTACCTGTCACTCTCGCCTCTAGTCTTGTCAAGTTTATGTTCTCATTAATGGGTGTTTGGATTCTCGTGGATATCGACCCATTGCCTGCTCATGACGACAATTTCAAATTAAACCCTTTATTTTGGAAAGTTAACTCTTTGAGTACCCCCATCTCTTCCGGGAAGTGCATGTGGGGTAAACCCTGCCTTGTCTTGGTGACAGTCGTTTTGTGACATACTGTAAATGAACAGGGGCTAAATAACACGTGAAAACAAAAAAATAAACTAACAACAATCATTAATATTGGATCAGATATAGTCAACAGACCAAAAGGCATTCGGTGGATCAGCGCTAACGACTGGAAACAAAGTCCAAAAGCGTTTAGATTGAACCGTCTAAAACAAAGAACACAGACAAGTAGTCGATACCAGGAAACAAACAATCATAATGTCTGGCAAAACAATCCTTTGCTACGGTCGTCTTGACACAGCGTCGGGTAAAAAACAGCTCAAAACAAAATTGGAGTGCAAAGGCTCTTGGGAGAATTTTGGGAGAAGACCTTTATCTATTATCTATTATTATAAGTTTCAATATAGATTGATATCGGAATGATATGAGTCACAAGTGAAAAAATTTAAGAGAATTATTTGGCCATAAATAATGTAATTTTTTGGGTTAGTTTTTATTTTCTGCCTTAAAAGGGGGTCGGGTGGGGGGGGGGTGCTTAAATTCGCTGGGTGTTTGAATTAAAAAATGTAAACATTTTCGCTATTTGTCTTTATGATGGATTTTGATCGAAAAAACGTCGCTAATTATTATTATTATTGTACCAAAAATATTATTTCCAAGAAGGACGTTTTGGTTCTGGGGTGTTAGTTGGTGACTGGGGTGAATGTTGGGAGTGTGGGCGGGGTTTCCACTTTTTGGCTTAGAACGAAATAGTCACTCACCTAGTGAATAGTCACTCGCGAGTGCCTAAATACTACGCTCAGTGTTTCAATGTCTATGTAGCCCTCCTGCCAGATGGTTTTCTATACAATATATATATATATATATGTGTGTGTGTGTGTGTGTGTGTGTGTGTGTGTGTGTGTGTGTGTGTGTGTGTGTGTGTATAGCTAGGGGTATTTAACACCAATCCTGGCAAAAGCACATTTCAAAACAAAAGAATAATACCAATGACAATAAACCCAGGTTTCAATATTATACCTTAAAAAAAACAAATATAGTACCAAACATATACACACACAATTATGGAAGAAAACAAATTATTACTTTATTAATTTTCTATTTACTGTACTTTCCCGTCTTTAATCAATAACTTTAATTTAAATGATTCCCAATGAAAATAAACCATGACCTGTTATTTCCGCACCCCAAAATAAACAAATAACCCTGAATTAAATACGGTCGTTGTATCAATAAAAAAAAAAAAACAATGAAACCAAACATAACATAGACCCTTTTTAAATAAAATGGACACCAGCTGGGATTTTAGTCTGACGTTGGCGCGCTAGGTGGAGCTCTTTAGATGCGGCACTCAATTTCACGTGCAAAATCCCAAACTTTCAGGCTCAATCAGCGACAGTTGCGGACTTATCTGACAACCAGTATTGGCCAGACTCCTTGTCCGCGGCACCCGCGTCTTCTTCAAATATCGGGTAGATGTGATGTGCCGGTCAAATTCAGCCAAGGGTTTTCCTGGGTCCCAGGACCAGTTAGCCTCGTGCGTACTGCTCCGTGCGTTCCACACTTCAGTGCACGATCCGCTCGCGAACGGCAAATGGCATCCTCCACTGCGTTGTCGCAAAACACAACAACCAACGGCGTTGACGTGTAGATGATCAAAACCCAAAAACCGGAGACTCTCCAACCACGAGTCACGCCACTCCGTCAAGTTCACGTGCGCCGGTCCGCTTTTCCCACACGTGAGAGTCCTCACCTTCAGCCCCGCCCACATCCTTTTTCGGGACCAAAACTCTCATTTCCCAAAGAACAACCAAAATAAAAGTCCATCAATATGAAACGTCAAATGACAAAAACGTACATCTTTAACTCGTCCGAACACCGGAATAAACAAAAACAGTTTAATATTAAATGAAAAATCAAAACATATGCCAACCTGTTTAAATTATTTAAACCCCAAATATAGGGCTCTACATCTAAATAACATTTTCCAATATTTTTATTTTATTTTCCAGAATCAATTGTATGATACATATGTATACATATTGTATATGTTACGCTGGGTGGCTGAAGAAGACGGCAGAGTTGACAGAGAAGACGAGGATGAAACTCTCAACGCAAACAAAGCCTAACGCAGCAACAATTCTATTAACCGAGTTTGACCGACAGCTCGTTAGCCTCAGACCTCCTTTTAACCATAAAGGCAATTGGTCACAGGTGTCGCTGATGTCAGCAGTGAACAGTCATCTACCGGTTCCCGGCTCAGCCACCAGAGGGAGCTGAGCCGAGGGACCGTGACAGTATGTTTACAAAATTTACAAACATTCAAAAAGTTTATTCAAGTATACTTAACACCTCTGGTCCAGAGTTGCTGGGATTGGTTGCAGCTCCCCGTGACCCATGGAGAAAACGGTCCAAAATTAGTGGTGTCACACTCATGCTCCAGGGATAAACCCTGGGGGAGGAGCGTGAGTGACGTTAGAAAGCAAACACGGGGATCCAATACACAGAGGGATTTAATGATACGAGATTTGCAACACACGAGGAGGACGAGGAAACTCAGGTAAATCACGGAGGGTCTGAAGGGCATACACGAGGATGCATATACAGTATGTGAACTCAGTACATCGATGTGAACACATGCATACATTGACGAGACCAGACAAAGACTGAAACACAACAGGAAGACTAAAAAGTGTCCGTGATTAACACAAAACGTGAGACAGCGGTGCGATTGGAATCCAGGTCAAGTGAAGTGGGCGGTGCCTGTAACAAGTGGAGGGATGATTTTACATTTTGGATGAATATATCTTTCTAAAACGGTTCAGTGAAAACACCAGTCACACACACAGTTTAGTTTAACAAAAACCCTTTATTTTAAGTCAAGTTCAAATAAAATGTGGCGTAGGCGTGCGGGTACCAGGTATGAAGTAATGTGGGGAAAAAAAGCTGATCAGGGAGAAGAAATTAAGCGTCAGGGTGGAGCGAGGCACCGGCTCACGAGCTTCTGGAAGTGGCGGATCTTGCTCGAGACTTTGTCGGCCAGATGATGCAGACGCGACTGTTTGAGCAGCTGAGGCAACATCAGCATCTCGTCGTCCGGACCCTGACGCTCCAGGAGTCGCAGCTTCTCCGCCAACAGCGTGCGTGTGCGCCGTGTAGGGAGGCGTCGAGCAAGGAGGTCCGACAGGAAGGGCCGGAACAGTTTCCCCCAGCCTGAAGAAGAAGTTAGACAGCTCTGTGGTGTACCCCTCTCCCCACGTTAAAACCCTAGGTGTCATTCTCGACAGCTCACTAGCGTTTCAACCTCATATCAATAATATCACTAGATCGGCTCACTTCCAACTCCGCAACATCTCCCGCCTACGCCATTCCCTCACCCACCTCCTCAGCTGAGGTCCTGGTCCACAGTCTGGTTACCTCACGCCTCGACTACTGCAACTCCCTCCTCTTCGGCCTACCCAAAAAAAAACGCTCAAACTACAACTGGTCCAGAACTCCGCTGCTCACATCATCTGCAAAATTCCTTCCTCTGCCCACATCACCCTGGTCCTACAACATCTCCACTGGCTTCCTGTACAGCACAGAATCAGCTTCAAAATTCTTGTTCTCAACTTGAAAGCCATCCACAACCTTGCCCCAACATATCTCTCGGACCTCATTCATATTGCCACATCCACTCGCACCCTAAGATCTTCCACCACACGTTCCGTTCCTCCTACCCGCCTGAGCACCATGGGAAGTCGAGCCTTTAGTCGGTCTGCCCCTGCCCTTTGGAACTCTCTCCCCCTCACATCAGGAACTCGGATACACTTACCGCTTTCATGGCAGCCCTCAAAACTCACTTGTTTAAATTTGTTTACATTTTAGCTATTTCTGTTTTTGTACATCGTCCTTGAGTGTCCAGAAAGGCGCTAGAAGTCTAAGCTATTATTATTATTATTATTATTAAGAAGAGGAAGTGGAAGTGGCGTGTGTGAGACGGCGCCGTGAGACAGCTTTACCTGCAGCGGTCATCTGCTCGCACCGGGCGCACACCGCGTCGTGCCGCCGTGACCCGGCCACTAGAAGGTGCTGGTCGCTCGCGCAGGCGCTATGGTTGACGCATGGAGACGCCGCCTCGGCGAACTGGCCATCGCCACAGCCCTCACACACTGTGTCAGTGTGTGGCGTGCCTGGTCACAGAGAGACATACAGTCAGACGGGTGAATCGAGTCCTGGTACCAATTTATACAAGACTGTTCAGAGAAATCACATTTTCACAGAACTACAGAGTGAAGGCTTATATATTATGGACAGACAGACACACACACACACACACACACACACACACACACACAGAGAGAGAGAGAGAGAGAGAGACGCGCACACACACAGACAGACACAGGCAACGTTTTACGATTTTAAAACTGCCCCTTTGCTATCACACAACAATTATTTTTTTATTTCGTAAAAGTCGATATTTCAGCGCGTCAATAAAAACACAACAACTAGTAGAGACGCGGAGGTGACGTGTAGCCAGCTCATATACCTGCAGCTTTGACCCCGTGACCCGGCGGGCAGGCGCGGTGCGTCCTGCAGAAGTACTGGTCCCAGTAGGAGCCGCGCGCGCACTCACACACCGCGTCGGCGGAGCGGTTACACGGCCGCACGAGCCACTGGTTCGGGCCACACGAGCCGCACCGCAGACACTGCGCGATGTAGTTCCACCGCTCGGTGAAGAGACCCGCGCCACACGCGCCGCACTCCGTCTGGCGGGAGCGCGTGCAGTGCGCGCGCAGGTGGAACCCCGGAGGACACCGCGCGCAAACCAGAACCTCCCCGCTCCGCTGGTCGACGCGCTGGTACGTGGTGGGACCGTTCGCCGACACCGATACCAGTGCCAAGAAGAAGAGCAGGGAGCGCGCGTCACGCAGCATCAGCATCCCGCGTCCGTCTGTCTGTCTCCGCCAGCCGCTTCAGTCAGCACGCGCGTTTTAAATAACGCGCTCCCGCCCCCGCGCTGTCGCGTCACGAGATGAAAACACTGGTTATTATAACACCGATACGTAATAAGGAGCCGGAAAAAAGCCTTTCCTGTTTCAGTAAAAAAAAAATTGGGAAAAAATCCCCCGAAAACATTCGTACAGAAACAAAAAACTAGGCGTTATAATAATCTAAAACTTTGTATTTGAAGAGACAATAATGTGTAGTACATTCTGGTATAGCGTGATGTCTTGGAACTAAAATATTTCTTTTATATAATAAAAAACAGGATAAAAAGAGAAAATGTACAGTTTGTCGTACAGTAACAAAATACCTAGGCGTTCTAAAAATGTCAAACTTTGTATTTGAAGAGACAATCTGGTAGTGATGTATTGGAACTAATTTCTTTTTTATAAATAAAAAAAAAACAAGGAAAAGGGACCAATAACGTACAGAGTTTGTCGTAATGTAACAGAAGAGAAAGAGTAATGTTAGGTAAAGAGATTAAAAAGTACTGCTTCGAGTTGGTTTTGCTGTTTCCGAAATGTTCTTTTAGGTTGAAACCTTTTGGTGATGAATGAATGAAGGCGAAACATGACACACGCGGTTCTGAGAAACGCTCTCATCTTCACACGCATCAGTCCAGCCTGTGTAACGCAAAATATTCCGTTATGAAGCGCATTACGCGGCGGTATCAGTGTTCAGATCAACGTACAAAACTGCGCGTGACGTCACGGAAACTAGTAAACGGGGAATTGAAAGTAGTGTGATGTCTTGCCACCAAAGCAATCTCTTTTTATTGAAGAAAAATCACTAACACTCAAAATGTACAGTTTGTTTTACTGTAAATAAAAAACTACACGTACAAATTTTGTGAAACTGTGCAGATGAAGAGACAATATTGTCTAGTATTATTTGGCAGTGATGTCTTGCAATCTCTTATTTTTTAATAAGAGATTGCAAAACATCAAATTTGTTTTTTTATTTAATACATTGCATTAAAAACAGTTAAGTAACCCATAATAAATAGGCTGCACGCCCTATTATTATGGAAGTGGGTGTGTGAAGAGAAGAGACTTTCAACTAATGATGAGTCCGTAAGGTTCTGTGCGATCTCTCATGATTCCGCCTTAGCTCGTATTTACCGTTAAACCTCGTATACGCGCGCACAGTGGTTATTGGGTGGAGGCTGGCCTGACCGCAGTTAAACACTGGTGCATAACAGCGTCAGTACATCACACCTCTCTGATGGACAGTTCCTTACAAGGAATTACCATTACTAATCAACACTTTCTTCTAAGTCAGCTGGCTGATGACACCACACTTTTTCTCAAAAGCTCTTCACAAATTCCGATCGCCCTCCATTTTATCAAGATTTTTTCAAATGCTTCTGAATCTTGATATGTGAACTGCTCTGTATAAAGTCCTGCTCTGCCCCAATCACATAACATTCCAGTTAAAGAGGAAGTCAACTATTTGACCATAGATCGAAGTGACATCAAACGGACATTTAATGACGAAAACAAGACGATAAACTTACAGAAGACAGCAGTACAAACGAAGTGCAACGTTAATGACTGACAACGCATGAAGGCACGGGTGAAGACTTAAATAACAAGACAGATGATGAACGATGATACACCAGACGTGAACAGAAACACGGGATCATCGGAAGTGTAGTCTGGAAACCGAAACCAAATGGACGAGCATGTAGCTCCAACGCCATTTTGGTTACATCTTTGTTTTGCAACCCTCTCCACCGGGTGGGCGGACGGGAACACCTCCCATTAAAGATTCTGGTGAGCTTCCCATCCTCTGCCTCTGTTATTTTGTGAGACACCCATGGCCGACGCGTTACAAGTCTATGAACGCAGCGATGTGGAACTCTATTCTAAGATTAGTTTTTTCCAAAGTTGGTGGACTTCTGTTTTTGCTATTATGCAATTACAATATTTCCAAACTAGCTCTGGAACTGTCAGACTTTCATCAGCAGGCTCTTCTGTCCTGGCACCCGATCTACAAACACAATTTCTGTCCTCATCAATATACTTTATTTGGAACAATTAGGACATTTCACCAGACTGGTTTAATAACGGTTTGTCAGCTGCTGGACAGAAATGGCTTATTGCTTTCCTTCCTACTCTGAATTTTTATCAAAGTTTGGTGTTCCTGTCACACCTCGTGACTTTGCAATAGTCATGGAGGCTATTCCTTCAGGAACAATACAATTGTTAAAAGCTTCCACTGATTTGCCACAAACTCCAGTCTTTAATCACCCTGCTGAAACTGCTGTTGAGAAAGTCTGCCTGTTGTCTAATTTAGTTTTAAGGAATATAACATCAGGCATCTTTTTCAGGAGAATAGATGTTCTGTCCCCTCCGCTCATTCCTACTGGTGCAGACAGTTCGAAGACATTCCATTGAAGCGAGTTTTGGCTCTTCCTCACAAATTCTATTTGACCAACAAGGTCAAACAGGTTTCTTTTAAAGTGCTACACCGCTTTTACCCAGTTAACTCCTACATCCATAAAATGTTCCCAGACAAAGATCCTCTGTTGTTTCTGTGGAGCAAACTACACCTAATCTCTTCTGGGAATGCTCACATGTGTCTGTGTTTTGGGAAAAGTTTCAGTTGTTTCTCCAGACCTGTGTTAAGATGGATTTCACTCTGATGTTTAAACAAGTTTTACTTAATTTTCTCAATTCGACTAACATTTTGAAAAATGAATATTTTGTTATTAATCTGTTCATTTTATTTGCAAAATTTCATATACATAATTCAAAATTCAACGGTAGTAAACCTTTCTTTCATCTTTTTCTGTAAGGAACTTGCACTCTATTTCAACACTATCAGGTTTGAGCATTTCAAAAGCCTAAAAAACAGTTCTGTAATAGGTTTAACGTTTGATTATTTATAATGTATATATTTTGTATATATTATTTACAATGTTTTTGTCGTGTTGTATTTTTGCTGTTCATTTGCCTTTTCGTATGATCTCCTGGCTTCAATAAAGTAAAAATAAATAAACGAATAAATCGTCAGTACGGGTGTTCGCAAAGCACAAACAACCGCGCCACACGCAAAAGCGAAACGATATACTATTTGATGAATTACATTACCGTTAGAAGAATCTGGCAACCGTATTAAACACCCAAACTCGGTTGCTAAGGCTATAAACGAAACAACATCACGTTTAGTGGCTGTTCAAACGTCGCCGAAATTGTCAGTTTAATACTTGTTACAAAAACATCTGTGATTACCTTCCTCCAGGAAATCGGAAAGTTTCAAATTGGTGTGGGAAACATTCATATACTTTTGCTTCTTTCCAAATTTAACTTTGAGCAGTGACTTAAATCCTAACAGAGTATTTAATTCGTGCTTATTAAATATCCTTATTTTAAATCATATTTTTGAGCATTGAAAGACAAGATCTCACCTTCCAGCCACCCGCCCTGTGCCATGATCCGTGTGAGGTAAAATGCTGTCACTGATTTAATGTTAAAGCAAATTGGTACCTTAAAGCTGTGAATGGTACAAATGTGTACCTCTTTCTGTCAGCAGGAATTTTGTACCTTTACCATTAATCAAAGGACACATTTATGTACCTAATGGGGTACTTTTGTGACAAATGTACATTAGAGGTACCGTTTTTTATGTGTAGTATCTGATCTGATGCCTCATCATCGGCTGTTGTTCACTGTAAAAAAAAATGAGTGTACATTTAACAGTAATGTAATGTAGAAATGCTACAGTACTCCACTGTTTTTTACCCACCAAGCAAAAACCTTAATTACATTTTCTGCATATATATATATATATAGAAAGAGAGAGAGAGAAACAAATGAATCTTAAAAAATACAATTCACAACGGATACGTTTTTACTGTAAAATCCACGCTTAATTTTTTTTTGTTAAATAACCCTAACCTTCAATCAACCTCTGTTACTCGTATTCTAGTTACCGTAAGTACTTACCGTAAGTAACTTAGTATTACATTATTACTAGCATTACATTATAAAATAACTGCAACAGACGTGTTGAATAAAAAGGTTTAAGGTTTGTTTGCTCTAACATAAAACAACTCTTCAAACAGCTTACTTAACCCGTAATTTAAGGATTATGATGTTTTATGCGGTTTTGTGTTTTTTTTCTGTTTAGTCAGTTAGACTTTTTATATTTAAATAAAAGTTCCTGGAAGTTAAACTCAGTTTGATACATTTTCTCCTTAGACTTTATGCACAAAATGTTACAGTTTGGCTGTTTTTATGGTTCTGCTTCTTCACAAGAATAACAACAACACTACTAATAATAATAATAATGATAAGAAATAATAATAATGATGATGAAGCCACTCAGGCGCTGGGCAGGGCTGCAGTGGGGCGGGTCTTCAGCCGCAGCAGCTCTGTGATTGAACGATCACTGTCCTGAAAAAAGTCTAGTCCAGTGATCCACTCCACATCTCTCACGCGTGATTGGTGCATCCACATAAGTGGCTCCACCCACTCTAGATCAGGCCGGTCAGTCTGTGCACACACACACACACACACACACACACACACACACATGCTTATGTTTCAAACTGATTACACACATTCTCCAATGTGATGCTTTCAGAACTTTAATGTGTGTGTGTGTCACTCACGGCACAGCTCTCTCGGTTGTCATGTCTGTGTGGAAGCAGGAATGAAAGCGTCTTTAAGTTGCCGTGACACTCTTTCAGCGACTGTGATGCGTCTTCGCAGCTCAACAACACAATGAAGAAATGAGTCGGAACAGCAACACCTGAACCTGTAAGAAACCTGCGTGCAGAGTGTGTGTGAGTGAGTGTGTGACAACGTGCGTGGTCACGACTGTGCATGTGACTGTGTGTGCCTGTTGGGGAGTGTGTGTGTGATTGTGTGTGTGTGCATGTACCGCTGTATCTGCTCCGGTGTGTCAGCGTGTCCGTCAGTGTTGTAGTCGTACACGGGGCCCGTCACAACATTCACTCCGTTAAACTGAGAGGAGAATTTTAGCAGCAGAACCTCCTGAAAGTAAAGCCACACCCCTGCGCACACACACACACAGACTATTAGACACGCACAAACAAGCCAACATACACGCAGCAGTAACCCGCATGACTATGTGTATGTGTTTACTCTCACTCTTGAATTGCGGGAACATTGGTACGACGTTTCCGAGTGACAGGGCATCAAACTGTTCTTCAGACGATCTGTTCAGACCTGCAACAAAAACAGGTTCAGTATCTCTCTCTCTCTCTCACTCTCTCACACACACACACACACACACACACACACAGACACAAACTTTAGTGCGACTGAAACGTAAGAAGCTCTATCAGGCAGAGCTGATCTGGAAGATTAATGATGAATCTGTGAATCAGTCTCAGTGGACTGAAGCAGTTACAATACATTACACTACATTACACTAGATTAGATTACATTAGGTTCAAATACATTACATTATATTAGATTACATTACACTAGATTAGATTACATCACATTACATTACACCAGATTAGACTAGATTAAATTAGATTACACTAGATTAGATTACATTACATATAATTAGATTACATTAACACTAGATTGCATTACATTAGATTACATTACATAAAATTACATTACACTAGATTTGATTACATTACATTAGATACATTCTAAATGAAGTGATGGATTTTAATTTTCTACAGGTGGATTGGTAAAATGTATTAAAAAATTACTAATACCTAATTAAAGGCCACAATTTATATGATTTGTCATTTTTAACCATTCCCCTAAAGTACATTCTCAGATTGAAAAAATCAGTATCACACACACACTGTGTATAGTGAACAGGTAGCGTTCTCACCTGGCGGGAACAGGAAGCTGTGTGTGATGTCACCGCCTGTGAAGTGGTCACACGTCGCACTGTGATTGGATGGAATTCTGACGTCTGCTCTGAAACAGTCTGCGGTGACCGGTGACCCGCTTTCCACCTGCAGAGGTCACACAGAGGTCACATAGAAGTGTCCATCAGCAGCGATAGCAGGCGTCTCACCTGTGACTCCACAGTGAAGGAGCTCCACGCTGGCGCACGCGTGTATGTGTTGTAGGCCGCGATGAAGCCATGATGGTGCAGGAGGCGGAGCTTAACGTCTGATGTCAGCAGCCGCGGTCGACCAAACAACAGGTGGATCCTCTCGCTCTCCTGAACTGCACACACACATAGACACACACACGCGACTGTAAGGGCCGCTGTTAGGACGCTTGGGGTCCGGGGCCCTTCTAGAACGCGAGGGTCAACTTCCTGTCCTTCGCGGCTCGTTCTGTGTAAAATGCGGGAGTAGTGATGCATTGTTGTCACAATGACAATGAAAACGTTTGTTTTATAACGTAACCCAATCTTTCGGCAAAAATAATTTCTTGACAAGCTAATAAACCTTGAAATTGGACAATACATTTTGTTATTTTTTCTTACGAGATAATTTAACTATTTTTAGGATTAAGAGTGAGAGATGACTTTGCTTAATTCAAGAAAATAGGACTTCTTAAAGAAAATAGGACTTTTAAATTTTTTTCTTGCTTAGAAAAAACGTCTATGGTTACTTGCATAACCTCTGTTCCCTGAATAGGTCAGGCAACGAGACGTCTGTCAGTTACCTGACTATCGGATGGCTAGCCATTCGTGCCTCAACACTTCAACAGCCCAATGAACGGTCAAGTTCATGGCTGCATGAGTTTGCATGTCACCCTTGAACCTGTACCAGGTGATATAAAAGGCGGTACGTGCAACAAGCTCATTACCTTTCGCTGATTGAAGCCGGTTGGGCCAACGCAGACTTCCAGCGGCATATCCTGAATGTGGAAAAGAGACGTCTCGTTCCCTGACCTATTCAGCGTAACCATAGACATTCCCTTTTATAGTCAGGTCACTTCGATGTCTGTCAGTTACCTGACTATGGGATAATACAAAAGGCCACATTCAGGATAGCATCCTACCGAAAAGACCCCTCCGGCGCACCTAGCCGAGGAGTAGTCAGTGGATCTTCCACAGCATCTAGAGGTGGGCTAAGGGTAGTAGCACTCACGTCCACCGGGAATCTGTTGGCTCTCGACCCATGCTGTGGGGGACCCTCGCCAGGGTCGACGGAGAACACCTCTCACCTGGTGCGAAGTGTTGCGTTGAGTTGGCGCGAGACGTCACTCTTCGAAGAAAGCCCAGCGTCTTTCGTGCAGAGAGAAAGCAGAGCGAACCCAGTGCTTGCGAGAGGAGGTCCGCTCTCAGAGGTAGCTGCCTCTGGGACCTGACCAGAGCCATGACCCAGTCGGGCCAGTAAGGTGCGATCAAAATCACCTGGTGACCCTGACTCGACCCAGTAGCTGGGTAATCAGGGTAACTGGCAGGAAGGCGTACTTCCTCAGTTGGTGAGGCCATGGCAAAGGCGTCTATACCGAGAGGCGCCTCGGTTAGCGCAAACCAGAGTGGACAGTGGGTCGATTCGTCTGAAGCAAACAGGTCTATCTGTGCTCGACTGAATTCGTTCCACAACTCTGTCACCACCTGAGGGTTCAGCCTCCATTCGCCACATCCGCGGCTGTGTTGAGGACGCCTGGAATGTGGACTGCCGTCAGCGATTTGAGCCTCGGCAGACACCACATCCAGAGGCAACGTGCGAGCTTGGTCAAGCGGTGCAAGCTCAGACCGCCTTGGCAGTTGATGTACGCTACTGCAACTACGCTGTCTGACCTGACCAGCACGTGCTTCCCTCGGACTTGTCTGAGCAACCATTTCAGTCCAAGGTGCACGACTAGTAGCTTGAGCATGTTGATGTGCCACTGGAGGCGAGGACCCGACCAGCGACCGCGCAGTGACCGTCGCACACTGCCCCCCACCCCGTGTTGGATGCAATCGTGGATACCACAACACGACAGGAGACGGTTCCTAGAACACCAGCCCGTGGGAAGCTCATCTCTGACCAAAGGTGGAGCAGGTGGAGACATTGGGGTGTGACGAGGACCCAATACCTCCCCAGCCGCCAGGCTCGACTTGGGACTCCCGGATCCAAAACAGAAGGGGCCGCATGTGCAGTCTGTTCGCACGGCAAGCACGAACTCGACACGAGCGCCACTTTCAGATGTGCCGCACCCAAACAGCGAACGCAACACTCATGCTCATCCGACGGCGACAGCCACTTACCGCAATCCTGAAAAGGACGTGTCAAATGCTTGGGAGCTCTCAGATAAAACTCTCGCTGACATAAACAGGGAGTTTCAGCTGCTTCCGGGTCTTTTTGGGAAGAGTGAAGTACTGCCGATTCCAACGATGAGTTTCATAGAGAAGTCGAAGAGTTGAAGGCATTCACGAACGCTTCAATCATCAGAAAGGTAATGAGCATGTTGCACGTACCGTCTTTTATACCACCTGGTACAGGTTCAAAGGTGACATGCAAATTAATGCAGCCATGAACTTGATCGTTCATTGGCCTGTTGAAGTGTTGAGGCGCAAATGGCTAACCATCCGATATCCCATAGTCAGGTAACTGGTAGACGTCGAAGTGACATGCTAATTTTAATGATATTTTACACTAAATCGAGACATTATTCAAAGTAGACATTATGTTTTAACACGGAACATCCTGAAACAAGAAACTTCAAGTGGAATTTTCTTATTTAAAAAAAAAAATTGTAAAAATGAAAAATATTTGTTAAAAAACAAAAAGGTTCTCAACAAGCTACTTTTTTACTTTAAAGCCAGTGAGAACAAAAACTGAAATACAGAAACAAATCTACCGAGTCACAATATTTTTTTTTTGTCTTGTTTTTAGTTACCAAGTAAAATGTTCTCACCCCATTGGAGTTTTACTTGATTTCATTTTTTTCTGCTCATTTGGTTTTTTATTCTCTTATTTTTTCATTTTTGCAGTGTAGCAAATTAAATCGTGGGCTAAAGAATGTTCCAGAGAACCGTCTCTTCTACAAGCAGAGGCTGTTTGTGCTCGTTGCTATGAGACGGATGCTGCTGTCGGCTCTGCTCACACGTGCCCTGATGTGTGAACACTGAGTGTGAATGTGTCTGTGAGATCGACTCACTCTCTGCCAAACTGAGATTGAGTCGAGAGTTGATTTCACTTTCATTCTGAAACAAAACAAGCGGAAAGAGAGAGTGTGAGTTCGAGTGAGAGAATGAGTGAGGTTGGTTGAGTGAGTGAGTGAGTGAGCGAGTGGTCAGGTGAGAGAGAGTGAGAAGGAGTGAGGACCAGTGCCGGGCAGCTGCAGCCCAGTGTGTCTGAGGGCAGGAGACTGGTGACTGGCGACTGGAGCGGGCGGCTTTGCTCCGCTGGGTGCTGAGGCTGGTAAATGGCAGAACGAAGCAAGTGGTTCAGACTCCCGTGAGTGCCATTGTTCTGGGACGGAGTGATGTCAAGAACATCTGAGAGAGAGAGAGAGAGAGAGAGAGAGAGAGAGAGAGAGAGAGAGAGAGAGAGAGAGAGAGAGAGAGAGAAAAGAGAAATGGTGAGTGAGTGGACAGGAGAAATCTGTTGAGTTGAGAAGCCATCACAGATGAACAAGGCAGGAGGAGATGAGGCTGGAGAGGAAAAGCTTGGGGGAAAGAAGGATTCAAGTGAAAAGAGCATTGGACCAAGCACAGAATCTTGGGAACACCAGTGGTCATCAGTTCTTCTCCACAAGCCTTGAAGAATCTGCAAGAGGCTTGGAGCAAAACCATCCAAGTGTCTGTGATTCCTGTTCCAGAAAGCTCAGAAGACAGACAGAACTTCCGCATCTATCTCTGCATAGCAACTTTGCGTTGGCCTCGGACTAAGAAAAGCGCTATATAAATAAACTTGAATTTGAGAACCTGACGGAAAGATCCAGACAAAGGACTTAGAGAGTGTTTATGAAAGTCCAGCAACGTTCTGGAGAGCTTAGGAGAGTTCTGGATAGTTTAGAGAAGTTCTGGAGAGTTTAAATTAAATTGAACCTTTATTAGTCCAGAGTGTATGAGAGTTCTGGGGAGATTAGGAGACTGTATGAGAGTTCTGGAGAGATTGGAAGTTTTCAGGAGAGTTCTGGAGAGTTTTCGAGAGTTTAGGATTGTTATGAGGAGTTTAGAAGAGTTCTGAAGTGTTCAGGAGAGAGTATGAGAGTTCTGGAGAGTGTAGGAGAGTTTTCGAGAGTTGAGGGGAGTACTGAAGTGTTCTGGAGAGTTTAGGAGAGTGTATGAGAGTTCTGGGGAGATTGGAAGTTTTCAGGAGAGTTCTGGAGAGTTTTCGAGAGTTTAGGATTGTTATGAGGAGTTTAGAAGAGTTCTGAAGTGTTCAGGAGAGAGTATGAGAGTTCTGGAGAGTGTAGGAGAGTTGTGAAATTTTCAGGAGAGTGTAGGAGAGTTTTAGCGAGTTGAGGGGAGTACTGAAGTGTTCTGGAGAGTTTAGGAGAGTGTATGAGAGTTCTGGGGAGTTTAGGAGAGTGTAAAGGAGTTCTGTGGAGTTTTGGAGAGTTCTGTGGAGTTTTGGAGAGTTCTTGGGAGTTTTGGAGAGTTCTGAAGAGTTGTGGAGAATTTTGTAGAGTTCTGGAGAATTCAGAAGAGTTCTGAAGTGTTCCGGAGAGTTTAGGAGAGTGTTTGAAATTTCTGGGGAGTTCTGGAGAGTTTTACTAGGGGAGTGATGATGTGGTGATGATGAGAACTGGGTGCCAGAGAGCTTCTGTGAGATGTTTAAACACTAGATTACTCACAGTGTCGTGGTGTGTTTCAAAAGAGTATCTTACCACACATGAGATTGTAAAGCTCGATGTTAGAAAAGGGCTCGACTTCAGTCTGAGAGAGAAACTTTGGCCCTAAAGCAAGAAACACTGCCTGAAATGGAGAGAGAGAGAGAGAGAGAGAGAGAGAGAGAGAGACAGAAAGACAGAGAGAGATAGAGTGAGACACAGAGATAGAGAGAGAGAGAGAGAGAGAGAGAGAGACGACAGACAGAGAGAGAGAGAGAGAGAGGGAGGGACAGACAGACAGAGAGAGAGATGCAGGGAGAAAGAGGTAGTGCAAGGCAGAAAATAAGAGAGAGAAATGGGGAGTAAAAATCACAACACAACGAATGGTAGTGATGACACACACACACACACCTGCATGCTAAACACATCGTTGTCGTATCCATGAGTTCCACCTGAGCAGAAGGTGAGAGACCCTGGATACCTGCGCGCACACACACACACAATATACACAAGACCGTGAGAGTGTGTTTAAGAGAGTGACTGTGTGTGTCTGTGTGTGTGTGTGTGTGTGTGTTACCTCTCAAACAGCCAGCGCGGTTTGACCATCACGGTCACGTCTTCGATGCGGCGGTTGTTGGCGTAGTGGAAGCGTTTGGGCAGGTGCTGCTTCAGGTACGGCACCACCTGCTGCTGCGGCGCTTTACACTGTCACACAATCCCACAATTCACTGCTGAGACGTGCGACCTCAGAAGCTCCGGGACACACACATACCGACATGTTCGCCACCAGCGCCGGCCCGTCCACTGTAACGCACACACACACCCGGCAGGAGTCAGTTACACACACTCGTCGGGTGTGTGAGACACTTACAGGTGTGTGTATTGTCTCTCGCTCGGATGCGTCCAAACGGACCCTCGTGCACATACAGGCGACTGATGTCTCCCACCAAATCCTGCAGGACCTCCTTACGCTCACAGCTGGTTTCCTCCATCCCTCAACACACACACACACACACACACACACACAGTCACACACCGCACAAGACGTGCACGTCAGTGTGTGTGCATGTGTTACCGTGATCTGCCACCACGATGACGTTCACACACTGGTGCAGCTGCAGCTGCTTGAGGCCGTTCATCAGGTGACCCATGACACGGTCCACGGCCTGCAGCGCCGAGACCACCTACACACACCAGACGCGTCAGTCAGACACACACACACACACACACACACACTCACTCCTCCACTGATAGGGCCGTGACTGTGTCCAGACTTGTCCGGCTCCTCCAGGTACAGCGTGAGAAAGTCCGGTCTGAGGATCAGAGAAGCTGTCGGGTCAGTGTGTGTGTGTTTGTGTGTGAGCGGTGAGAGAGTGTGTTACCGCTGCTCGTCCGGAAGCTGCAGCCACTGTAGGACAGTAAAGACTCGCTGCTGGAACGGCACCTTCCTGAAACACACACACTCCATGACACACACACACACACACACTCTCTCGCGCAGCAGAACTCACCCGTCGTACTTCATGTAGATGTTCGGGAAACTCTCGTTTATAGCAACATCAGACCCTGGCCAGAAGAAGGTTCCGGCCTTCAGTCCCTGATACATGACTGTGTTCCAGATCTGAGAGCAGTAAGAGAAAGTGTGTGTGTTTATTTTATTTCAGTTTATTTATAAATCGCTTTTCCCAGTTACAGACCGTCTCATAGCATCTGTGTGAAAATGTAAAGAAGAGAGAAAATTTGGTGGGGCAGAAGCATCAATCTGAGAATAGAGACTCTTAACGTTGGCACAATGACAGGGAAAGGCAGAGAGCTGACAGACATGATGGAGAGAAGGAAGGTAGATGTCCTGTATGTGCAAGAGACGAGCTGGAAGGGCTGCAAAGCATGTAGTATTGGAGGAGGATACAAACTGTACTTCCATGGTGTGGATAGGAAAAGAAACAGGCTAGGAGTAATCCTGAAGGGGGAGCGAGGGAGCAATGTGCTAGAGGTGAAAAGAGTCTCAGACAGGGTGATGAGCTTAAAGCTGAAAATCCAAGGGGTGATGGGGAATGTAGTCAGTGGGTATTAGGGGTGTGACGAGATCTCGTGGCACGTCATGTGATTGCATCTCGTGATATACCGAGAATTTGGCGCCATCTTTGCTACAGTGTGTAGAATCTAAACACACTGTTAAAGGTTTTTTTTTAAAGGTTTCATGCATGAGCGTCCCAATTTTTGTGCCTGCATGAGCAGCTCGAGTTGAGCGCACGGATCCTTGCGCTCGCATTTCAATTGACGGTGGCTCAAACAACTGCGGACTTCTCCCTCTGAGTGAGTGCGACTCTCCGCCATTGCCCCGCCCACCGCGACAGCTCACACTACAAGATCGTTTGTGATGATACAGCGAACGAGTTAAACTTTAACAAAATGGGTTTGTAAAATAAAAACGATTATTTCAAACTGTCAATAGCTGAGTTTAATTTAATGTGTCTAATACACGTGTATTACATTACTATTGAAACGATTCAATCTTGCTGCAGTAGAGCAGAAATCTGAGAGAAAACGAGCTGATTACTGCAGTAAAACTCATTCAGATGATGTGAGTCTCACCAGTGACATTGTGAAGAGAAGGAACCGCACGTCCTTCACTTGTTCTGGACAACAATTGACTGGACACTTTCAATAAAAATGTTTTTTCTTCTACATGTTATGTTATGCCGTGGTATGTTCTGCATTGCATCATGTAATACAAAATTTGGGGGGTTTAGAGCTAAAATGAACACAGTGAATTTAATCATAATGAAGTGCATTGATGAGTTGAACTTGATGCCAAAATGATTCTACCATTCTTTGCAAGTTACTGGAAGACTTGTCTTTGTTTATAAATAGTGTGTTTAATGTCTGCGCTTAAATTGAATTTTTATACTATTGACAGTTAACATTTTTTGTGAAATTACTTGCCTGGCCATTTATGGCATCATATTTTGTATGATCAATATTATGTTGGTTATCTGGTTATCACTGCATGCAATTGATGAAAATAGAAAGAGTGAAATGCATCAACAGATTTGAACATTTTAGTTAAATAAAATACAGATAAAATATTGTTCTACTTATATTTTATCAAAGATTTTTTTTTTATTAAAAAAAATCTAAATCTTGTCTTGTTCTTGTGAACCTAGTGTCTCGTCTCGTGGGAAAAGGGTCTCGTCCCACCCCTAGTGGGTATGCTCCACATGTGGGCTGTGAGTTAGAAGAGAAGGAGATTCTGGAGTGAGTTTGATGAGGTCATAGAGAGTATTCCCAGAGGGGAGAGACTGGTTTTTGGAGCAGACTTCAATGGTCATGTTGGTGATGAGGAGGTGATGGGCAGGCTTGGTGTGAAGAAAAGGAATCTAGAAGGACAGATGGTGGTAGACTTTGCTAAGAGGATAGAAATGGCTGTAGTCAACATTTACTTCCAGAAGAGAGAGGAACACAGAGTGACATACAAGAGTGGAGGTAGGAGTACACAGGTTGACTACATCCTATGTAGACGAGGCCATTTGAGAGAGGTTAGTGACTGCAAATAGGTGGTAGGAGAGAGTGTAGCCAGACAGCATCGCATGGTGGTGTGTAAGATGACACTGGTGGTCAGGAAGAAGAAGAGTAGAGGGAAGACAGAATAGAAGACCAAGTGGCGGAAGTTAAAGGATGAAGGAGCTTGCAAGGAATTCAGGCAGAGATTGAGACAGGCTCTCGGTGATCAGGAAGAGCTGCCTGATGACTGGGAAACTACAGCAGAGGTTATCATGGAATCAGGTAGGAATGTGCTGAGTGTCATCTGGAATGAGGAAAGAAGATGAAGACTAGTGCTGTCAAAGTTAACGCGTGAACTCACATGATTAATTTTAAGTGCGTAATCGCATCAATTATTTTTAACACCATTAATCGCAGTTGCATTCTTTTACTTTCGGTTTGGCAACTTGCAATAAATAAAACCAAGAGAGCCGAGCGCTGTCTCCTGATGTGCTCATTAGGAGCCGCTGCACACAGTCATTGAGAACAGGTGTTGTCACTTGGGCGCTAATTGTTTGTGACACTGACCTACTTTTCACCTCTCATCCAGCAACACAGACACAGTTCCTTTTCAACTGCAAATAACTTGCTAAATTCAACAAGCCGAAGCTTTAGATTCAAACAGATTAGATAAATGGCCTGTTTTTAAGTGTAACCTAAATGTGTCTAAACGAGAGGGGGCAGGGTGGAGGAGGGAAGTTACAAGGGGGTGGAGGTGAGAAGGTGCAGGAGTTCTTGGAATCAGTACTCGAGATCAGAGGAACAGATCACGTTACCTGTGTTAGCATCAAAGTCAGAGAGGCCAGACTGAGATGGTTTGGACATGTCCAGAAGAGGGATAGTGAATATATTGGTAGAAGGATGTTGGAGATGGAGCTGCCAGGAAAGAGAGCATGAGGACGACCAAGGAGGAGATATATGGACATGGGGGGACAGGACACTCAGGACAGAATGAGAAGGAAGGGGATGATTCACTGTGGCGACCTCTGATAAGGGAGAAGCCGAAAAGTATTTGCGTTAAAGAGTGTGCGTGTAAATGTGTTAGAGACATTCCTGTCACAGTGGGGACTTTTGTCTGGGCTCCACGACTGAAGCAAGTTTGAGTGTGTGTGTGTGTGTGTGTGTGTGTGTGTGTGTGTGTGTGTGTACCGGCTGCCCTTGGTACCACCGTGGATTGTCTTTCTCACTCCCTGACAGAGTGAAGGAGGCGTCAAACACAGGGTCATACATGTCGTTATCCACCAGCCCGTGTGACTCGGCATACATCCCCTGCACACACACAAAAGGCTGTGACATCACTTCCTGTCACATGGCGCAGACCTGGAGTGCAGACTCACAGTGACGATGGAGTAATGGTTAGGGAAGGTCTTGCTGGGAAACACTGGCTGCATGAAAGGTGATGATGTCCCACAGCGTCCTAACACACACACGCACACACACACATACACAGTGAGACAGACAGCCAGAGAGGGGACATAGAGAGAAAAAGACAGAGAGGGGGTGGGCAGAGAAAGAGAGAGAGACAAACAGAGAGAGAGAGAGAGAGAGAGAGAGAGAGAACGAGACCAAGAGCTTGTAGAAACTCACGCATTTTGTCCAGCACAGGAATCAATGAGCTCCATGTCTGCAGATATTCAGCTCTCAAACCGTCCAGAGACACCAACAGCAGCGGCTGCCGCTTGAACCTGGCGTGCACACACACACACACACACGCATGCAGATGATATAAACACACGTCTCTCGCAGACACTTCACATACATACACTCACACTGACTCACCTACTGTGTCACACTGTTAAAATCATTAGTCATTTTGAAAATGTGTTGTGTCATTGTGTATCTGTAGGCGTGAGAACATATACTGTACGTACTTGTGTTTTTATGTCTATGAGTTTTGTCTACAATGTGTATTTGTGTGTGTTTAAGATTGTCTGTAATAGTGTGTAGGTGTGTGTGTGTGGGGGGGGGTCTATATGTGTGTGTGTGTGTGTGTGTGTGTGTGTGTGCTTGTGTGTTACCCAGCAGGGCATCTTGCGACACTCATATCTTCACATTTGTCCTCAACCCACTGTGTCTCTCCTGCAAAACATGTGCATACATGTGAAACGCACACACACACACGCACACACACATTCTATATGTCCTGTTTAAGCGTGTGGGGCTGTAAGAGTGTCAGTCAGCTGATGTGGAATGTTGTGCTGTGCGTCAAGTGGTTTTGTCTTGTCAATTATGATGTCCTGCCTCTGATGACCTCATTCATCCATCCATCCTCTTCCTGTTATCCGGACGGGGTCGCGGGGGCAGCAGCCTCAGCAGAGACTCACACCTCCCTCTCCCTCGTCACTTACACTTTACACTAGCTCCTCCATGGGGACTCTCTTTAGTATTGCGAGTCTCTACAGCGTGTTCTGGGCTTTCTTCTGGGTCTCCTCCTGGTGGACCAAGCTCAGAACATCTACCCTGGCAGACAAAACAGATGCCCGGGTCTCCTCAGCTGACTGCTTTTTACTTCGAATTCCTTCGGGTGTCTCTTGCCCAGTCTCTTGCCGACCTCGTCTTTTGCCCAGTGTAGGAAGCTGTTCACAGCCATGACCTTGTTCTTTCAGTCATGACACAGAATTCCTGTTATTCCATTGGTCCCCAAACCAGATCCCATCTCTCCCCTGGCTGCGCTTAGAACTTCTGTCCATTAAAATAACAAACTGAACCGGTGACAAAAGACAGATCTGTCAAAGCCTGACATGCATTGGGAACAGGTAGGACTTTTTTCCAGCAATGCAAACCAAACTCCTGCTCGGGAAGGGATAGCCCTGATTAGATGGTCACGCACTCCTTACTCCCGATGCCCCCACAGGATGCCGCAAGGGACACGGTCAAAAACTTTCTCCAAGTCTACAAAACACATGTACACTGGTTGGTGTATTCCCATGAGCCCTCCAGCACCTTGTAAGGGTGTAGAGCTGGTCCAATGTGCCATGATCTGGATGAAAGTCGCATTGTTCCTCCTCTAGAGTTGGAACACACGCACTGGTTCCCTTTTTTTCAAAATAGGAACCAACCAGCCCAGTTTGCCAATCTAAGGTAAAACCTTAAGGTCCTCCAGGGAAAACTTGGCAGGGTTAACAGCGTTGGCAGGGTATGTTGTAAGGGTTTGCCAGGATTTTTTTGAGGCAGAACAATTCAGTCTTCTTCCATGGCTTCACCAAACTTGAGTGCTTGCCTCTGCGATGGCTCGGGCTGCCATTCGCTTGGCCAGGTTTACTCTAATTAGTTCCTTTCTGAGGTGCCTATTTAAATTTAGTTAATCGATTAAGCAGTATCTCTTTAACATGTTGCCCACTCTGACCCAATGACGCAGCATCTTCTCTGAGGTGCGTGTGTGTGTGTGTGTGTGCAAGACTCACCCTGGCAGACACTGTTGTAGTTGGAGCAACAGTCTCCCGTCAGAACACAGTCATCTGAACAGTGACACTTGCTGGTGGACACCCGCTTCTCCCCACAACGCAGTGCAGTGCACTCCCAGCTCTCAGCTGACACACACACACATGTGATGAAGTCTGTCTGACAGTCACTGTCTCATTTAAACACTCACTAGGCTGTAGGCAGATGTCATGGTAGTCATAGCAACAGTTGTTGTTGACAACACACTCTTCATCACAGCGACAGGCCGCAGACTCCTGGTCATACGGCTCGAAGCAGCGGTTTCTGCAGGACGTCGGCTCTGATACACACACACGTGGGTAGGATCGTGCACACATTAACAGGAACATCGAGTAAACAGAAAAGCAGCAGGCATTCCCAATCTGTTTTGTATTTACTGTTACTGGTATTTCGTGTTCCACACTGGTGACCTTCACAGTGTTCTCTGTTTTCTGAGGCAGAGGAACTTGGTTGTTCCGTCAGTGTGGGAAGAGAATACCCACACACACACACACACACACACACCCACACACACTGTTTCCAGTTATGTGTCTAATGAAAAAAGTTTGACCTTTGAAGGTAAATCAGTGTAATAAAATGTGTAAATAATCACACAACAAACCTATTAGGAGGGTTATAATCCGAAAGAAAAACACGTGAGCGCCGTGATAATCTTTATTAGTGTGTCTGGTTCTCACCTTTGGCTCTGCAGTCGCGGAGCTGCAGACCGAGTCCCAGGCCCAGTGCAAGAACCAGCGCGAGCAGAACGGCAGACAACACTGACACCTGCCACACACAAACACAAACACACACACACAATAGTAATTGAATTGAAACTGAATTGAAAAATCATCTAACAAACGTTAGACAACAGTAAACAGTCCAATCATCTAACAAACGTTGTTGACAATAATCACGTTATTAGGGTTAGGTGTTTATCTAAATCTGTGCTAGTCACAGCTTGTTCAAAACAAACAGCCAGTCTTCATCGTGTTCATACGGGTCACCAGACCTCAGGGCATGTCTTCAGTACTGCTGGGGAAGGTCTCTGTGGTCTCATTAAGTCATAATTCTGTGTTGGTGCTACAAACCTCTCCTACTGTAGGATCCCCTCAACCCTTCTGATGATTTGATGGATCTTCATTCGAACTGACTGAAATTGATCTACCATTTCAAGGTGGCACGGCTCTGGATTTAAACGAAATTCTGCTTGAGGACTCGTTTCTGATTGCTGTGGGCAGCTTGACCTGTGTAACACAGCGTGGAAGTTCTGGTCACCCCTTGGTACTTGTGAACGGTGGTAAAACTGGTGGCAAAAACTAGGCTGATTGTGGGTCTTTAGATACAAGAGTTGATTTAGGTTTAGGGTTAGGGTAGTAGAACGCTTCTGCCTTCCTTTTGAACACCCGAGCAGCTCTTTTGAAAGTGAGTGAGTGTGTCAGTGTGTCCACTAGGGGCAGTATCGAGACTGGGCTCTGCATTTAATCATCCAGTGAAGTGACACACACACACACACACACACACACACACACACCCGGAGCAGTGGGCAGCTTAAGGCTGCTGGCCCATCAAGATGTGGAGGTCTGTGTCTTGATCAAGAACACTCAGTTGTAGAACCAGCCAAAGAGGCATTCAAACCCGCAACCTCTTTGACACGAGTACCCTAGGGTGGATTTCAGCTGGGATCAAAATCAGCAACTCCAGGTCCGTGTTCATAGTTGCTATTCTCTCTTCAGGCTGGAGAGGAGATCCTCCACTGGAGTGGAAAAGAAGCTTGGGGTTTGCAGGTTGCACTTGTTCCGTTTACAAGTGGCAAAACAAAGGAGCATGAGAGGGAGATCGGCGCATCGGTCGCAGTTTTGAGGTCCGTGGTGATGGCGATACAGGGGAACCCAAAAGCAAAGCTTGCAGTTTACCAGTCAGTCTTAAGTCCAGCCCCTGTGGTCATCAATTTTGGGCCCTGACAAGGACAAGGTCTTAGTAGCAGTGAGAAAAGGCTAAAGAAGACACACGGTTTCCAGGTGGACCAGAGTCTGGCCGAGCTTAAAAGTAAGGTTAAAATAAAGTGGGTGAGATAGTCATCATGGCGAACCATGACGAAAGTAGCCATAAGGGGATTCGAACCTTGACATTATCCATCAGCGACACGTCAATCACTGTCATTCATCATGAAACGAACCAGAACATTGGGAGTCTGAACTCACCAGGATCAGCTTCTTCTTCTTCTTCAGGTCCACCATGATGAACATGGACAGACGTAGGAGACGTGACTGTCTGGAAGCGGAGCCTTCGACCGAATGACTGAAGACCAACGGCGGCGGATGTGATTATCTGTCGTTAATGATTATCGAGTCTTTGCCCGATCACGCGCTAATAAACACACGTGAGCGTCTGACAGGATCAGAGTTTATTGGTGTGAGATCGATAATGACAGAGCGGTGGGACTAATAAAGGATTTTTCAATTCAAATTCAATTCAATTAATAGTGCGACAGCTAGGACGCCCACAGCCGGTCACGTGACCGCGGCCCGCCGGCGTGTAATAAATAGGACAGTTTGTGTGAAGGGTCAGACGGGCTCCTCAAAAGTGGTCATGTGCGTCTTGAGCGTCAGTAGTCGCTGGTACGGGAGCGGCGCCGAGCGCAGGAAGTCCAGGCCAGTCAGCAGCTCCACGTCTCGGACACGCGCCGTGTGCAGCCGCAGCAGCTCCTCCGCCCAGCGCGAGTCCTCTGTCGAGCCCTGCGAGTGTTTGAGAGGTCAGTGTGTGTGTGTGTGTGTGAAAAGGTAGAACCATATTAGTCCAATGTTAATGTCGCTACACTGATTACCTGGTAAATATCGCATTTAGTTTAAAATTCTCCTAATCACTTACAAAGCACTAAACGGTTTAGCTCCTCTATATCTCAGTGAGCTCATCACTTACTACGAGCCTACACGACTCCTGCGCTCACAAAACTCCGGCCAGCTTATAATATCGCACATCTCTGAAATCTACCAGGGAGGATGATCCTTTGCATACTTAGCACCCACATTATGGAATGCTCTGCCTAGTCCAATTCGAGACTCAGAATCAGTGAGTCAATTTAAGTCTAGATTGAAGACGCATCTCTTCTACGAAGCAAATATTGACCTGATATAATAACATACAGAAAACGTTAATATAATCATATAGAAAGGCTGCGTAGTCTAGTGCTCGGAACCGAATAACACCTGCACCTCTAATCTTTAATCATGGTACTTCATTTGTTTCTGTGTTTCACTCCTCTCCTGAGCGCCGAGTGCCGTACGACCGGAATCTCCTAGGAGCTTCGGGTTCATCTTTTCTATGATGCCTCTTAGACCTCTGTAGACCTGACGACGCTGTTTACATGGAGAAATGGAGCCGCCTCTTTCCCCACTCAAGAGGAACCATCTTCTGGAACCATCATTAAAATGGCGCGGAACAACCAACGCACTGATTGTGTAGTGTTAGAATGCCAGAGGAGACTGGTACCAGTGAGCCGGGTTCTCCCAGGGTTTTTTCCTCGTTAGAGAGTTTTTTTACCTGGCCACTGTCGCATTTGTGCTTGCTCACTGGTCTTTGTCATGGTCATAGTGATAATCATAGCCATATTTTTAACACCAACTACTAATATATAAAAAACAACAATTCTCTTACATATTCTCACATGCGCTTTGAGACAGTTAAAAAGCAAATTAGAAATGCTCAGAACTTGAACTTTGTGTGTGTGTGTGTGTGTGTGTGTGTGTGTGTGTGTGTGTGTGTGTGAGACTGACAGGGCAGCTCTCGCTGTTGTCGGGCCGGTGCGGCAGGATGAAGCTGGACAGGTGCAGCTGGTCCTCACACTCCTCTAGTGTGTCGTTCACGCCACCGCAGCTGCTGATGATGCTGTAGAAGTGTGTGGGGATGAAGAGGTGCTCGCTGGCGTGCCTGAAACACACACACACACACACATCTGATGAGAGCTGAGCGCAGCAGACGTGTGTGTGTGTGTGTGTGTGCAGTGTTAATTTCGTTGATGAAATATTTTCGTCTTCGTCAACAACTTTTTCCCTGACGAAAACGAAACGAGAACTATATAAAAACTCCCGCTCACGGACGAAAACTATAACTACATTTATTGACACTTTTGTCAACGAATAAAGACTAAACAAAAATGCCTTTTGTGATGACGTCCAATCATAATCCGAAGAAAGCCAGGTGCAAACGCAATCAGGACACAGAGTCTTTCAGCTGCAGGAGAAGCACGGGTGAGCTGGTGAGGGAGTTATAGAGGCGAGTCGTCTTCAATAACGTCTTCTCCGGCAGGAAACAACGCTCAGATATATGGATTCAATTCACATTTAACGCAACCTTAGAAAAACTATCTGTACGCCGCGTGTGGAGCAACAATCACGAGCAGAAACACAACACACCTGAAGCGCCATCTGCTGATGAATCTAGTTTTCACCGTGCAACCGTTTGTTACTTATAAACGTGATGCAATTATAATTACTGTATTTAATTTACTCTAATTTGAAACCTCTAATAAATGAAACCTAAATTGAGGTTTCATTTATGAGAATACATTTATTTGGATTGAAAGAAAAGTGCATAAAAATAAGTTCAAAAAAAAGAAACGTTTCCAAATAAGATATTTGTATATATTTTATATGTTCATAGTTAACTACGTATTCAGATTTCTTAAACATAGCAACTTTAGTAAACATTTAGAATATATAGCACCTATACATACTAGCAACTACATCTATACTGTAATTTAGTGGACTAAAAGGCTGTGGTATTTTGTCGACTAAAATTAGAATTAAAACTAAAGAAAATGAAGATGACTAAATTGGGACTAAAACTTAACTGAGTTTTAGTCAAAAGACTATGACTAAAACTAAATGAAAAATCTTTGTCAAAGTTAACACTGTGTGTCTCACTCTCGGATGGTCTCCTCGCTGTCTCGCAGCCCGTCGCTGTCGTAGTCGAACACCGGCCCCGCAATCACATTCACCACCTTGTTCTCCAGAGCAAACCTGCGCAACACCTCCCTCTGCAGGTAACGCCACACCACTGCACACACGTGCATTGTACACACACACACACACACACACACTATACATCAAATATACACTAAACAAACACACACACACACACACAAGTATTTTACAATGCTTCACACATGCACACACACACACACACACATTATAAAACACAAACACGTGTGTTGTAAACATTGAACACACACACGGCAACTTACGCTTGAAGGCGTGAAACATGGGAACAGTGTTTGTGATGAGAGACGCGTCGTATCTGCACTCAGCGCTAACACAGAAGTCTGCAACAGACACACACACACACACACACACACAGATGTCCAGATACACAAGTTGTGTAAGACTGATCTGGCAATGGTGGGAAATGTACTACAAAGCGTGTGTGTGTGTGTGAGAGAGAAAGAGAGACTGACCTGGAGGAAAGAGGAAAGCGTGTGTGACGTCAGGCTTCTGACTGTAGGTGTGTGTGAGCTGAAGACGGGGATCTGACCTCACACACTCACTAGAAGTTTCAGAAACCTCCATCTGTACACACACACACACACACACTGATATATTTAGAATAATGGTGGGCCATTTAGACAGAGTGACAGAGAGAGAGAGAAAGAGACAGACAGATAGATAGACAGAGAGAGAGAGAGTGAGAGACAAACAGACAGACATACAGAGAGAGATAGCCAGGCAGACAGAAAGAGAGTGAGAGACAGACAGACAGAGTGAGAGAGAGACAGACAGAACGACAGACAGAGTGATGGACAGACAGACAGAATGAGAGAGAGACACACAGACAGAGTGAGAGAGCGACAGACAGACAGTGTTGTACCGCTGCAGTGAGAGTGAAGGCCGTCCACAGGGGCTGATGGATGGTGAGACTGAAGCCGCTGCAGAAGTGGGTGTGGCACAGCTGAGTGTAGGAGGTGAGGAAGAGGACGGCCGGGCGAGCGAAAGGCAGGTGTGTGTCGTCTGAGCGCGCACACACACAGATAATCAACAGTCTGAAGGTGTGGAGTGTGTGGGGAGAGGTGCGGCTCTTAACTGTTGAGGGGTCCGTCAGGGGCCGACCAGAAGCAGTGGGAGCCGTCTTCAATGTTGTTCTCATCCATGCAGTTACAGGCCAGGTCAGGGGTCACCTCCGAGGGCGGGGCCAGCACTGTGGGCGGGGACACTTCCTCTGGCTGTGTGGGGGTGAACGGGGGGTTTCGCAGGACGGCGTTCAGGCTCCCGTGAGTCCCGTTGTTAGGAGCCGGAGTCAGGCCCAAGAGATCTACACACACACAATTACATGAACGTGCATTAGTGTATGTGTGGTGTTAAGTGTTCAATAATGTCTGTGTGTATTGTCCACTGTGTGTGTAGCGTCTATAATGCTAATGTGTGTGTCTACAGTGTGTACGTGTGTGTGTGTGTGGTGTCTACTAAAACGACTTCCTGTTTACTCTGCCCAATACCGACCAAATTACTTAAAGAAGTTCTGCCCGTGGTTACATAAACTCGTCACTAGCCTTGGGTCACGTACCACAGATGTTCAAACCAGGCCGTAATAAACCCGCTGCTTAAGAAGCCGCAACTCGACATGGATGAATTAACCAATTATAAACCAATATCTTTCATTTGTGTCAAAAATTCTCGAAAAAGGTGGTGTCAGGTCAACTTTGTGTGTTCCTGGAACAGAATGATAAATTTTAAAAATTTAAATCAGGTTTTAGACCTAACCATAGTACAGAAACGGCGCTCATTTGGTGAAGATCTTTCGCTTATGTTTGTGGTGTCTACAGTGTGTACATGTTTGGTGTCTACAGTGTGTGCGTGTGTGTGTGTGTGGTGTCTACAGTGCCTGTGTGTGTCCTCACCACACATGACGTTGTATAGCTCGATGTTTTCAAACACTGGCACTTGCGTCTTGTAGTTGAAACTGGGGCCAAATCCGAGGAAGATGGTCTGTGAGGAAGAGTGTTGTGAGGAGGTGAATGCGGGCGAGGGGCGTGGCGGGCTAGCGACACACCTGCATGCTGCTGATCTTGTTGTCGTAGCCGTGATCGCCGAAGTATCCGCAGGACAGGAGTTCGTTGATTCTCTTCGTTCTGACACACACACACACACGGTGACGTAGATGATGAAGATGATGAAGAATGCACACACTCACATGGCAACGCGCCACTTCCTCTCCACCAGCAGATGGACGTCTTCGATGCGGCGGTTGTTGGCGTAGTGAAGTCGCTTGGGCAGGTGCTGCTTCAGGTACGGCTTAAAGTGCTGGCTAGGCATCTTACACTGGGCACAAAGGTCAGAGGTCAGAGTGGGTGTGCACTGTGAGTGTGTGTGTGTACTCACTGTTAAATTGGCCACAATCTCACTGGGGTCATCTGAAAAATCAAGAGACAGAGTCTGATGCTGGATCACCCAAACACAAATTCTTCAGAATACTTTATCTACGGGAAAATACCGTATTTACCCGAATATAAGCACCCCCTGATTTTTCAAAAATCACAAAAAAGGCGCAAAAATAAATACAATTTCAGTGAGTTACATTTCTCTTAAAAATACTTATTTTTCTTTTTTTAACAAACCCTTCAACAAAGTAAAATTGGAAACATTTAATTGTGCTTATATTTGTGTAAATACGGTAAGCACTCTGTTTTACCAATAGATGGCTCAAAAACTCGGGTGCTTATATGCACATATTTCAAATGCATGCATAAATATAAGCTAATATTTATACACACTTCAAGTCAAGGGCAATCACAAATAAACGTAAATATGTCGTCTTTATGCAGCGGTGCGTGTGTGTGTTGTGCCCTATTTTCTTTCTTTAAGTAATGGTTGCAGAGGCAGAAAAGCAGATAAGCTTTTATTGACTGAATAACAGAAATAAAGGAACATTGGTCACGCAAAGACACTTAGCAGAGGCTAAATAACACACTGCTCTACCTCACATCACGTACAAGCACAAATGTACCTGATAACTGAAAAAAGCAAACCACACCCACAGAGAGACAGATAGCAGTGACTAATTAACAATGGAAGAAGGAAAGTAAATTAAGTTAAACTTATGTGGAACTCGCTGTCTGTGTTCTACCGCTGGCAGCTGAAATCCGGAAAACGGTCTAATATGATCATTGCAAGTATAATCATAGCGCCCCCTACTGGACATATAATCTACTACATTTAGATTATATTATAAGTTACTGTTTTTTTATCTGTTATTCAAGTAAAACGACATTGAAGTCAAACATGTTTCACAAGTTAGGTTTGTTAAAAGAAATGAGAGAAGAGAAGTTTTCCTAACCGTAACCCTAAATTTTAGGCTTTGGTTTTAGGTTTCTGGAAAGAACACCAAGAAAGTAAGAAGGTGCGTATGTTCGCCTATTAATGGAATTAATTAATTTTTTTTTTTAACCTGAAAAATCAGGGGTGTGCTTATATTTGTGTAAATGCTGTAGTTTATTTATTTCTGTATTTTGTGTTTTTCTCTCTTTATTGTATTTTTATCTTTTTTATATTTTGTTCACATTTTATCTGCCATATTTATCTTGTATTTTTTTTGTACTTTTGTATTTTTCTCGCTTTATTGTATTTTCATCTTTTATCTTTTATTCATATTTTATCTCATCTCTATTTTTATTGTATTTTATTGCTTTTATCTCTTATCTTATTGTATTTGTACTGTTGCCCCCGCCCCACACACACACACACACCTTATTTATATGTAAAAAACATTTGTAAAAAACATTTCACTTCACGTTGTTGCAAATTGATTGTGTCATAATTGTGACAAATACAATTTGAATTTTATTTAATTTGATTAGTTACTAATAAAGGATTTTTCAATTCAATTCAATTCAATTAATTGTAAATTAAATTTATTAAGCACTTCCCCCAATCGCCGCCATTTGCCGTGAGGTGGCACTGCACTATTTTCTATTACGGCTATTAGCTGTATTTATTGATTTGTTAATTTATTCAGCGTAGCTTTGTGTCGCTCACATGTCATGCTGGAGTTTTTGAGGCCGATCCTTCCTGAAGATCCCGGAACTAGCGTGAGACTGTCAACATTGAGGTTGTACGAGCTCAGATACTCTGTCCGCTCACAGTGCGACTCTTCCATCCCTGAGCACACAGGTGAAAGGTCAGAGGTCACAGCTCCAGGAGAACAGCGTTGGTGCAAAGAGAGGTCACGCACCGTGATCGCCCACCAGGATAATGTTGATGCACCGGTGAAGGTTCATCTGCTTCAGACCATTCATCAGCTGACCAATGATGCTGTCCAGCTTACGCAGAGTGTTGTCCAGCTGAAGAGAGAGAGAGAGTCAGACAGACAAAGAGACAGAGATAGCGACATAGAGAGCAAGAAAGACATACGAGAAAGAAAATGATGGAGCGAGAGAGACATATAGTGAGAGAGCAAGACAGAGCCAAACAGAGAGACAATGTCAGTCTCCGAGAGAGAGACATAGAGAGAATGACAAAGAAATAAAAATTAAAAAAGGAGGGAAATGAGTGAGAATTTCATTGTAGAGAGAAAGAGTAAATTCACACAGAAAATCCCACCTCATTGTTCAGGGGACCGAGGATATGTCCATATGCATCGGGCTG
>CM051498.1:9188510-9199800 GCA_028031935.1 Paedocypris micromegethes
ACACCTACCTCTGGTCGGAGGAGGAGCCTCGTCCACTTCACCTGACGATTGACCGGCCTGGAACACATAACACTCACACACACTCAGTAACTCAGTAACAACACACACACCACCTTGACACACCCACACACACACACACACCAATGAAGTGTCCGTGTCAAACTTGTTAATCATGACATCAAACTGTTTCACACCACATGACATGTGTTTACATTCACACTCCATCTCACACACACACACACACACACACACACACACACACACACACGCACACAGCTTACATCTGAATAAGTTTGTGCATTTCCTGCCGTTTGCACCTACATTTTATCTCTCGACCTTAACGACGCAATCACGCGGATTTCAATCCTCGCGTCTGGTTTGCGTCCATTAGCCTTCTCTCTATCAGTCTTATCTTATCAATCTCGCACTTTTGTCATATTGCATAGCCGGCTTTATCCCATTCACACCACACTCGTTTCTGCACATCTGGAAGATCCACCCCGCATTAAAAAGCATTCACTGCCTGTCATAGTGTGTGTGTGTGTGTGCGTGTGCGTGTGGTAGGTCAGTTCAATAGTGCGTGTTTACTTTCATCTTGCGCAATCTGACCTGCAGAGCGACCCACCGGGGGGCAAAAAACAAAACCCGACATTCATCCACAACTTTTCCGCGACGTCGGCGCCGTGTCCCGCGCGTCTGTTCTCCGGCAGCGCGCCGTGTTTTTCTCGGATCAGACTCACCAGTTTCCTCGCTCTCATGGTTCTCGTCGATCTGCGGCGTCCCCGCTGCTGCGGACGCGTGTGTCTCGTCCCGCTCTGCGCGCGACCACCCAGCGCGCGACCCACGTTACCCACTGCGCTGCGCGGAGCTGGAGAGCAGTCTGCGTTTGACGGGAAGAACATCATCTTTGTGGGTCGCTGATGTGTTATAAACCATAACAATGTGTTCTCGCCCCTGTATCAACCAATGCAATCAAACGATGGCACGTATTTGATTTTGCACGTATATGAAAATGACAATTGTGACATTATAACAAACGTTAAGTGAACGAAACACACACACACAGACAACGCCACCTCAGCATCCTCTCAGTGTGGAGAAACTCTCTGCCCGCCAGCTCTCTCTCTACTCGTCTCTCGCTCTCTCTCTCTTCTCTCCTCTCTCTCTCTCTCTCTCTGCTCTCTCTCTCTCTCTCTCTCTCTCTCTCCTCTCTCTCTCTCTCTCTCTCTCTCTCTCTCTCTCTCTCTCTCTCTCTCTCTCTCTCTCTCTCTCGCTCTCTCTCTCTCTCTCTCTCCTCTCTCTCTCTCTCTCTCTCCTCTCTCTCTCTCTCTCTCTCAAAAAAAAAAATGCAGAACCGCAGAATGACAGTCTGAGACGCCGGAAGTTAGCGGAGCAAGTGGTGCCTTAATAGGCATTTTGTACTTTTTACAGTTTAAACCTAAAAATTAAAGTTATAATCATGCATTCTTTTTAAACGGTTTGATTGACTTCTGTCCGTATATGGGTTGAAATGTATATACACATATTGTGACTGTGACACTTTGTTCTAATTCACCAGAGATTAAAGTCTATGTGTGAATTTATATAAAATCAGAGTTAACAATTACGCCATCCTTCCAACAAAAATCATTTTACTACAAATGATTTACTACAAACTATAAATGATAAGAAATACAAATGATTCACCTCATAGTGGTTGCTGGTGTGAATGAATAGCAACTGAACACAACTAAAAAAATTAATAGCCTTAAAACGTGGCTAAATCAAAAAAACAGCCTTAGAACAAGGTAAACTTAAAAAAAATGCCTTGGAACGAGGCTAAACTTTAAAAACCAGCCTTAGAACGAGGCAAAACTTAAAAAAAAAAAAAAAAAAAAAACACACACACTTTGACAAGGGTTTGGGCTAACCAAATATTGCAATTCATACTATTTCAAAGCAGACCTGATAGATGAAGCAGTTTAGAAATTAAAATCTTGTCATTTGCCTGATTGGTCCAATATGTTCTGTACCTGCATGATGGAATTGACACGGGTGGACTGTCACGAGGACGAGACTGGTAGGACCTACGTGCACGGCAACGGACTGAAGCCGGTGAAAAAGCTTGTACAGGGCAACACAGGATTTAGCCAGGACAGGGCACAAACTTGACGGCAAGACAGCCAACACATCTAACGACCTGACAAAGACATTGTGCACGGAGTGACGACAACGACCGGCAGCTGGACACGATAACGAGACAATAACGTGATGAACGAGTGACTAAACACAAGACACCTGGAGACACTTAACATGATGGAAGCATGACAGTTACTAACAATAACAAAAACACGTGGGGAGGGAACGTCATGAGAGAGCTCGGAATGAGACGCTACGCAAGGGGAAATCCTCTTTTCCTCGATATAGGCTGAACAAATCATAACGCAGCATCGCTGCAGCCAATCGCGTGACAGCGCTCCAGAAAGGGCGCGCAGCCGGCACTATAAGAGCGCCTGTCACAGCGCACTGGCTCAGAATCTTATCTGAACGAAGAAATTGTTCTCACGGCCGAAAGGCGTAGCGTCTCGTTCCCTCCTCTCAGGGAACAACGGTTACGGTCGTAACCGTCAGACGTTCCCTATCGAGTCGGTCCCTCGACGCTACGCAAGGGGAACCAATAGAACCCCCGCCGTGAGAACTAAGCGCTTGCCACCTACACAACGTGTAAACCACCGCATCACATACGTACACACACATCAATAAATGCTTGCGCATGGAACGTGTGCTAACTGGGTGGGGACTGGCCACCCAGCCGTACTTAAAACGCTGCTTCGTTATCTGTCGACAACACATGCGGCGCAAAAGAGGAAAGATCCAAGCTATAGAACTTGGCAAAGGTATTCCCGGAAGACCAGCCAGCTGCTTTGCAGATATCGGCACCCCTTTGACCCAAGCCCACGACGAGGCCACGGCTCTAGTGGAGTGTGCTCTAAGACCTTCAGGGCCACATCGGCCCCGGGCCGTGTAGGCTTTACGAATCGCGTCCACGATCCAGTGCGACAAACACTGTTTAGACAGGGGTCCGCCCTTCTTAGGACCCGAGAAACACACAAACAGCTGCTCCGACGTGCGGAAGCCCTCGGTTTTCTCAAGGTAGCAGCGCAACGCGCGCACCGGGCAGAGCGGCTCTACCGGGCCATCCGGCGTCCCGAAAGCTCGGATAGTGACGATCTGATCCCTAAGGGGAGTCGTCAAGGATTTTGGCGTATATCCCGGTCTAGGCATCAAACGCACCGTGCAGTCTCTCTCGCCGAAGTGTAGACATGACGCATTGATGGAAAAGGCATGTAAATCTCCTACCCTTTTCCCACAAGCTAGAGCCATCAGCAGGGCCGTTTTTCCCGACACTGTTGCTAAATCACTGCTCTCCATAGGCTCGAAAGGCGGTCCCGCCAGAGCTTCCAAAACCAGCGCGAGGTCCCACACCGGCAGAGGCTGATGGCGCGGGGGGTTTAATCTCCGAGCTCCCCGGAGAAATCTGGATAGCACCGGCTGTCTCCCCAGCGGCCTGCCATCCAAATTGTCGTGAAACATTACACATACATTAAGCGTGGAAGGCGAACTGCCCGCTTCCAGCCGCTCCTGTAAGAATGCGAGCACTACTGACAGATCACATGACCGCGGAATCTGGCCTCCGCGGTCACACCAGTTCGTGAAAACACGCCACTTACCAGCGTATAAACGCCTAGTCGACGGGGCGCGGGCTTCCTCCACTGTAGCTAGCGCGCGCTGAACGAGCTCGGGCTCCTGAGAACGTGCTCCACTCGCCAAACATGCAGATTCCACATCTCGGGATTCGAGTGCCAAATGGTTCCGCCAGCTTGTGTCAATAAATCCTTCCGTAGTGGCAGCTTCCACGGTGGTTCTCGCGTCATGCCCATGAGTTCCCCGAACCAGGCTTGTCTGGGCTAGTAGGGGGCGACCAACAGAACGACACCGGCCTCTTGCCTTATTTTGGTCAAGACCAGTGGAATCAGTTTCACCGGTGGAAAGGCATACCTCAGCCCCGATGGCCAGCGGCTCGAGATCCCATCCCCCGGGAGTGAAGTCCCGTCCAGCGAGAAAAACTTCCGGCAGTGTGTGTTCTGCGCCCTCGCGAACAGATCCACTGTCGCTTTGCCGAAGCGATCCCACACCAGTCGCACCGACTGAGGGTTGAGTCTCCATTCCCCCGACATCACGCCGTCCCTGGAAAGCATGTCCGGACCCACATTCAACCGTCCCGGGACGTGAATCGCCCGAATGGAAGCGATCACCTGGCTCGCCCACAAGAGCAGGCTTCTCGTGCCCTCCTGCAAAACCCAGGACGACACTCCCCCCTGCCGGTTGATGTGTGCAACGACCGTCGTGCTGTCCGAGCGAACCAGAATATCTTTGCCCGCTATCATCGAGCTGAACGCTCGAAGGGCGAGAAATACTGCTTGCAGTTCCAAATAATTTATGTGCAATATACTCTGGGTGTCTGTCCAGCGGCCGAAAGCCACTTTTCCGTTGCACACGGCTCCCCACCCCGAGAGCGACGCGTCCGTGGAGACGACCACATCTCGGCAGACGTGACCCATCGTCACACCGTGGGCAAAGACCCGCCCACTCTTCCATGGGGCCAGCGCCTCGATACATTCGCTGGATATCCGCACCAAAGTCCGGTCGTCGTTCCACAAATTCCATGGCACCGTCCGGCGGATCCACCACTGGAAAGGTCTCATGTGTAAAAGCCCGAGTCTGCAGACCACCACTGCTGCTGACATGAGTCCCAGGAGCCTCTGCAATAGCTTCGCTGAAACCGACCTGCCCTCTTCGAACTGCGCCAGTACGCTTTTCAGCGTGTGCGCTCTCTCCGCCGACAGACGCGCTGTCATAGAGCGCGAGTCCAGCTCCGCCCCCAGAAACAGCGTTGACTGATACGGCGTCAGCTTGCTCTTCTGCACGTTTATAACGAAGCCCAAGTGTGACAGGTGCCTACGATCACGTGCCTGTGATCCTCCAGCATCTTTCGTGATTGTCCCATCACAATCCAGTCGTCTAAATACGGATAGATGCGGATACCCTTCAACTTCAGTGGAATTAGGGCCGTGTCGACACAAGACGCAAAAGTTCGGGGGGCGAGAGCCAGTCCGAACGGTAGTACTTTGAACTGATAGCACACTCCGTTGAACGCAAAGCGGAGAAACTTCCTGTGGCGCGGGACAATCTGGACGTGGAAATACGCATCCTTCAGATCGACCGTGATGAAGTAATCGTTTCTCTGTACGAACTCCATGATGCGATTCAACGTCAACATCTTGAACGAACGTCTCGCTAGCGACCTGTTTAAGCGACGTAGGTCCAGAATTGGTCTCAACGACCCGTCTCTCTTTGGGACGAGGAAATAGCGGCTGTAAAAACCGCACTGCTCCTGTCCCTCCGGCACTCTCTCTATCGCTGCTTTCCGCAAAAGAGCCGCGATCTCCTCCTGCATTTGAGTGACACTCGCCGCAGGAACCTTTGTTGCCATGACGCCCGTGAAGCGGGGCGGTTTGCGCGCAAACTGCAAAGTGTATCCCTTCGTTATAATATTTAATGTCCACGGGGAAATCCCGGGAATTTCGGACCAGTTTGCGGCGTGCTTCGCCAGCGACGGAGGCGCTGCGGGATCTGTCTGCGCTGTCTGCGTTCCGACCGACGCGGAAACCGCGCTCATGACGTTGTGTAAAACGCTCACCGACTCGGCAGCCGTGTCTCTTATCGGGAAGACTTGGCGGAGCGGGCGCGACAGAAGACAAACACAGCAATCTATCTTTTGTCCCGTGTTTATTGCACGCAAACAAGAACACTTTGCGACATTCACATCGGACATTCGGCGCCTTTTCAGCGGCATAGGCTCGGTCACTGCGTCGCTCCGGCGTTTCCACTGCCGTCTGGCGTCAGGAACGCTGTTTTGGATTTCCACCCGGGAAGAAGCGATCACGGCGCTGTGCGCGCGGAGGTGGAGGACCCGGTCTCTTTTGACCCTGGATTGTGACCCCATCCATGAGGCGGCGCCGATCCGCTTCCTTCATCTCGGTCAGCGTGAGCCACAGATGTCTTTGAAGGACCACCAAACTCCCGAGATTCCGGCCGATACCCTGGGCCACCTTTCTGGATGCGCTCAGGACGTGGTCCGCTGTCTGCACGGCTGTTCGGAAGAGAGAAGCGTCGTCCTCGACCACCCGGATTCTCCTCAGGACGTCCGTCAGGAGGACCATCAGCACGGCTTGAGAGTGCAACGCCGCCACTGCCTGGCCACCAGCAGCGTAAGCCTTGTCCGCCAGCATGGAGGTAAAGCGGCACGGCTTTGAAGGAAGGCTTGTATCTCCCCAGTTGGCCGTGGGTCGAAGGTGCGCAGCTACCGCGTGTTCGACAGCCGGTGATTTCAAGTAGCCCGAACTCTCTGCCTTATCTACTGAGGTAAGCATTTTGCAACCTGAGATGCGAGTGCGAGTGGAAAAAGGAGCTTTCCAAGAACGTGTGACTTCATCGTGTACTTCTTGAAAAAAGGGGGCGCGTCTTCCAGGGGCGGCATTTGCGTCAGCGGAAGCGGAGGCGTTCCCGTCCATCCACCTTTTGGAGGGAAGATCGGGGCCGTCCCACTCCAGGCCCATGAGGCGCACAGCCTCCTCCAGTAAAATTCTGAGACTGTCGTCCGCTGTCTTGGGCAACTCCGCCGCCTCAGAAGTCACGGTGTCAGACGCTGCAACCGAGACCACGTCATCGTCATCGTCGCCGAAGTCAGATCCTCCGGGGGAGACGCGCTGAGAATCGCGGGTAATCTCTTCCAAAGATCCCCAAGAAAGCACCCGTTCTCCTGGAGCAGCGAGAGCTGGAGGCGGGGCAGGACTTCGGCCACTTGCCTCTCTCGCCACGTTGAGTCTCGCCCTCAAGGTCCGGATCGGGAGGTTGCAGCTGGGGCAATCGGCGTCTTCCAGCGCCGCCTCCGCATGACGAAGACCCAAGCAGATGACGCACTGAGGGTGCGAATCCCCAGGATCCACAGGTCCGGCACAGGAAACGCAGGTACCACCGACCTTCCTGGACATGATGAGAAATTGCTCTTTTAGAATTTGCTCTTTTAGAAGCTTCAGCCAAGTGAAGAAGAAGATTCTGAGCCAGTGCGCTGTGACAGGCGCTCTTATAGTGCCGGCTGCGCGCCCTTTCTGGAGCGCTGTCACGCGATGGCTGCAGCGATGCTGCGTTATGATTTGTTCAGCCTATATCGAGGAAAAGAGGATTTCCCCTTGCATAGCGTCGAGGGACCGACTCGATAGGGAACACAGAACGATCAAACACCCGGAAGTAAACAAAGCACAAACGTGACGACAATACAAAATGTTAGATTATTAATCGTTCTGGAGGCATTATGAATTATTATTGGTCGAGCGGTCTTTTTCTCTCTCTCCGCTCGTTTAGCGGAGTTTCTCAAGGCATCCGTAAGGTGATCACGAATTACGGATGGAGTGACGTCACAGAAAGCAAGAAACCACAGTTAGAGTTTAACAGATGAGTTTATCAAGCATTATCCGTTCAGTCACTAAAGTTTACAGGGTTTCACCATTGATAAATAGTTTCACAAGAAACACAGAATGTCCAATGACGAGGGAACAGCGGGTGGGAGGTGGTCGGCCTGATCCAATCGCGGGAAGAGGGAAACGAGGGAGCATGGTTTGAACTGTCCAATGACGAAAGAGCACCGGGGAGCCACATGTAAGTCTTTCATCTGGTCGACAACAAAAGGCACGGAGGTATATGTAAATGACGCGCGCCGGCGTCAGGACACTGTCAACAAGGGTCTCTCTGTGTGTGTGTCCGAGCCTAACAACAGGGGGTCTCTGTGTGTCCATACATTGGGAGAACCATTTGTCATGATTAAGACAGAAACACGAGATAATACATCAAAGCATAAATGTATTATAATGAAATAGAAATAAAATCCAAAAGGCATAAGAGAATAAATCATTTCTCACAATCCACTCTTTTTATGAAAAATATGGAATATTAATCATAAATCAACAATATTGTCGTATGAATGCTTGGATATTTTAGCAGTGGAACCTGGGTGAAAAACCTTTCTTAAAAGGGTAAAAGCCCCAGGTAAATCTCTGACGTAGATTCAGACGATTACCAGAATTCTGGCCCAGCTGCATAGATTAAAATATTATTATGACATGTCATCAACAATATTTTGAGTACAGAATTTGAATTGTACAATGCGTCTTAAACCAAAACAAACAAACAAACATAGAAGAATAGAGAGTGTAGAGTGTGTGCTTTCGCATGGATCAGTAAAAGAAAATAGCAAACTAAATCAAAATTAAAGTGTATGCGTAAATCATAATCATAACTGAAAGGAACAGGTGTCCATCTTGGCTCTGGGATGGGTAACGGGAAAAGGACCGATGTCTACTGTCGGGCACGTCAAGGTCAAGCAGCTCAGGCACATCATGGGTCACGTCAAAGTCAAGGAGCCCAGGCACATCATGGTTCACGCCAATGTCACGGAGCCCAACTGGATTTGGGAGGGGGCCGCAATCTGCTCCACTCTTAGTCTGCTCCACTCTTAGATCCTGAGTTGACCTGCACCCAACACATTTCTGAAAAACATCTTAAATCATGAAATACAAAACAAAAATGGCTACTGAGGTCTAATTTTACGTAGGCGCCGCCTTCCATCTCGTGGTTATTCACTGTTGGGAAAATCAGTCAGAGCAGCAGCAAAAGTCACACAGATTACGTACTCGGAGGTCACATTACACCATTTCTAGTTTTATGCTCTTATTAATTTGTAATTCTTTTAAAAGCTACTGCATGGTATTTAGAATTAATGACGAGTTCTTGTCTCAATTATGGCTAGTGCTTCAGAAGTAATCAACCAGAATATTGTTCTGTACGAAATCATTACTTAATCTAAATGTATCTTTAGTTTTAAATTTATTATTGATTCATCTAAAATTTCTTTTGTGCATAGAAAAGATCTTCAATTTATCTAAAGTTTTCTTTTGTGCATAGAAAAGCTTCAATTCTTATATTATCATTGGCCAAAAGAATTTATTATGCATTTCATCACCAGTCTATGATAATATGTTGTAGCTCAGCCTTTAGCTTTGGCATGGTTGTTCTGAGCACATATTAAGCATTAGTCTCAATATTTGAGATTAATTTAGAAGTTTAAAACATTTATTTTAATTAAAAATACAAATCCTTTATCTCATTATTTTGTCACACTTATCTTTATCTCAAATTAAAAGTTCATCACGATTATCTTTTATCTCAAATGTTTATCACAATTAATTTTTATCCAAAATGTTTATCACAATTATCTATCCCCTCTTTTTGTCCGCAGTTAATAACTCGCGGGCAACAAATAATTTCGTGATATTCAAATTTCAAAAGATATAGCCCATATTGAAAATTTTCTAAAAACAAATGAATAAAACGCCCAGAATGTCCCACCAATGTAGCAGTCAAAATGGCATTAAACATCAGTAGTTAATGTAAAATTATTTTATCTCTGTATTTAATTCTTAATTGTTTTGAATTTCTTATCTGATTGCCCGACGATTAATTGTGGAGCATCCTTTTTGTCCTTCCTTGGCTTTCTGCTGGCAGGAACTTCTCCAATTTGTTCCTGGAGAACTTTTGAACAGACAAACAAAACAAACAAAAAGCAACACCAACACAACCCAACGTTTCATAAAAAAACATAAATCATCATCACATAACAACAACTCCAAACATTTTTCTCTTCTGTCCACCTACAATCAGCATTTTCTGAGAGAAAAAATTGTGGTTAGTGTACTTTAGTTGAACAATTATATATTCATTACGTTATCTGCCTTGTTACATCTGTAGAGGGAAATAAATGTTAAGTTTTGCCAATGACAATGCAAATAAGATTTTAGTTTTCTTCACTCTGCCATCCTGTGGATCTGAATTCAGAGTTAACAAACAAAAATCCTTAACATTCTTCACTGCACCTCAAACAGATGCAATGTTTACATTCTCCCTGCCCTTCTCACAGATGCAAATATGAACGTGTGTGTGGGGGGGGGGGGATCGGATTGGGTCTGTGAATGGCTGATCACCAATCCAGAGAGCTCTGTTCACTCAAAAAAGAAAAAGGAAAAAATCGTTCTTTCAGGCCTTTCTTGAACAAAAATGTAAAACATCTTTTGAAAAAATCCCACTTCAAAGTTCAAAATAAAGAAAAGAAAACCCCTACTTGGTACCAAGTTTAAAACGTTTCAGACAGACAAAAACAAACATGAAACAAACAAACAAAGAACATAAAATGAAAATCATTTCCCTTCAGCAAATTAATCTTTTAAAAATAAATTTTGTTCGTGGTCGCAGTTCAAAGTTAGATTTATAATTTGGCCACACCGGCACATAGAGTATAGGTTTTGAGAAGTCTCTCGAGTGGTGGAGGAACTTTACAGTCTTGCTGTGGAGGTGTCGTTTCCAATGGATTTTTAATCATTTTATCAATAATAACAGCAACACAAGACCTTCCCTGGGATCGCGAGTTCCAGTGAGATTTGTGTGGCTGGATTCTAGAACATGTTCTTTTCTGTTGAGTTCTGAAATAAAAGGCAGATAGTAAATAAACCCGATAAACGACAAATATTTCACTCATTCGTTACAAAACGACCGTTGGTTTAATCTTTGCAACGAATTTTAACGCATCCGAATCACCCAGTGAATTCACACTTGAGATTTTGACTATTTAGACAAATAGTTACGTAGAAAATCTGATTTTACCTTACAAACAAGAATAAACTTTCCGATTCATGCCGGGAGGAGAGAAGTAGCGCGGGGACTTTCCTCCTCACACGCGCCCTCCCCCCTCACGCACACACGCTCCTTCAACACGCGTTCTCTTTGTCTGGAAAGCACAAAGTTAGCATTCTTTTCTCTACGTTACCGTTCACCGACGGACTAAAAAAAACCCAAAGATTCACAATAAATCGAATTGCCTCCGTCCCGCAGTAACTTTTATCCGTAAGTTCCACCCAGTTTCCCTGTTAGTAAAGTCAATGAGATCCACCGCTAAAGGTCAGAGAGGAGAGAGTCTTTTCGAGTTCCAAATTTCGATCCTAAATTAAACTTTGACTATTCAATTTTCTTGTGCTATTATCGAGATCGTTAAGTTCTTGTAACACAGGGCCTTGATACCCCAGCCTAGGCAATGAATCTCAGTTTGCCTACCCTTTGCTTCGTGGCAAGTTTGCGTGGTGGA
>CM051498.1:9203167-9229505 GCA_028031935.1 Paedocypris micromegethes
GCCGTAAATTGGCGCCACCTGGTGTTCCAGCATCAAATTACATCTAAAAGTAAACAGTGGAAAAAAAAAAGTGAAAAATATTTTTTTTGAAAATCTATTAAAACATCATTGAACAAAGGGTGACACTGGTGTCACAGGTTGCATTATAGGGTTAAACATTATCTTTATAAGTTTGTTTTATTGTCAATGTGTTTCTTCCATCATTTATGGAATATTATTTATTGTGTATTCGTTTTTCATTTATTTATTATTACTGTATTTGTTAAAGCATAATAATAATTATTATTATTATACTTGATTTTAAAATTTACAGTACATCAGCTCAATACTTGACTTCGAAACTAATCAAAACTTATTGGGCTCTGTCAATTTCCAACAATCTGCTTGAAGTGCCCTATGAGCGCAAGCGGGAACTTCATTTCCCACAATCCCCAGCGCGTTTTTCTGGTCTTGATCTGTGTTTCCGTCATTGTCGCTGGCCACCCTGGCTTGACCTGCTGCCTGCTTTTCGACGATGCCTTTAGCCTTATCACATAATACACAGTCACCATTCATACAGCATTTCAGTCTCGACCAGACTGAATGAGATCTCAGCGTCAGAGAGAGGTGTTCGCCATCAGCTGATGACGGGTGACTGTGTTGAACGAGATGTACAAAAATGGACGTCTTGTGCATGAAGTAACACATGATGTATGTGTGTGTGTCACAGTCACAAGCTCCAACCTGACTGTATTCTTCAGAACCTGTGATCTGTGACAGAGAGGAAAATAGAGACAGAGAGGTATAGGTATAGTGTGTGTGAGTGGGCGAGTGAGTAAAGTGCTTAAGCTTGTCCTGTTTCTTAGTGTGTGTGTGTGTGTGTGTGTGTGTGTGTGTGTGTGTGTGTGTGTGTGTGTGTAGACCACAGACATGTTCTAGCATACACACTCGTGTGAGTGTTGGTTTGGTCCTCAGGCTGTACCTTTAGGTTCCTGCAGCTGCTGCTTTTGAATGATCTGCAACAGAATTAACATCGACCACGGACAAATATTTACTGCAGTAAAAGTGCAGATACCACACACTTCTACAAGTCAGAGACTGCAAAGATCCATCCGTTAGGGTTGGGGTTAGAAACCCCTGCAAACACACTGTTTGTATGTGTGGATAACAGGACTATGACACATCCACGCACACACGCATGCTCACACTTTTGCGTCTTACGCTTGTATTTTAAATAAAACGCGGACACTCAGATCACACATGGGCTTCTTTACTGTCGCCTCATCCAACTCTCACAACAGAACAAACACGCCCCTTAGTGCCGTGCAGGCTAAACCATTACAGTGTGAATGGGGGTGTCATCAACTACACACTGCTTATACCACATCCCCCTTCTTAAGCTTTTTTAACAATACTTTGAAAATGAAGCAACGGATTTATGCAATAAACTTAATATAAAAGCATTGTTTACCAAATAATAACATGTCATGAACAGGCATAAGCATTAAACAAACAGTCCTCAGGTAGACACATAGTCTTTGAACCGTGTCGGTTTCCTGATGATGCGATGTCACTGGGAACGTTGCACAGGACTTCTGGGTGACGCTGTTTGCACGGGCCCTGCAGGAGAACTTTCACACAAGTCATTATCAGTGAGTACAGTATCGTCAGATGGTGGGTGTTGCACCGCTGATCTGTCGGGCCCTCAGGTGACGTCTGTTTCTGCGGTAAGTTGTGCCTGATGATGTGGTTATGTCATATGAGCGGGGCTCATCTCTGATGTTGACGACCACCGCTGGCTGCCACGAGTTCCTGATTCTAATCTGTACTCTCTGTCCTCTTCCCAGGGATGACAGCGGAGCTGCTGTTTTGTCATACCAATTCTTCTGCCTTGACTGATTTTGCTGCAGCAGTGCTGGAATGTTCTTTGGTGTGATCGGCCGAAGAACAGCTTTACTTGTTGGTAGTGTTGAGCGTAGAACTCTGCTCATCAAAATCTGGGCTGGAGAGTACCTGAGACCTGTGACAGGAGTGTTACGCAGAGTCAACAAAGCTAGATGGGGGTCTGTGCCTGAGCGTGCTGCTGCTTCAAGCATAGATTTCACCGTTTTAATGGCTCGTTCCGCCATGCCATTGGACTGTGGGAAGTTTGGACTGGAATGTATGATCTAAAAAGCCCCAGTCACGAGCAAATTGAGCCATTTCTGCACTAGCAAAAGGGAACATGATCTGCAATCAGGATCTCAGGAACACCGTGTCTTGCAAACACTGCCTTGAAATGGGCTATGAGTGTGCTTGATGTTTTATTTGTCAACTGCAGAACTTCAGGAAATTTGGAGAAATAGTCCACTATCAGAAGAAATGCTCGCCCTCGAAAATAAAAAATGTCAGCGGCTATCTTCTGCCACGGTCCATCTGGAACCGGGTGGGAGATGAGTGGTTCTTTCTGGTTCTCTGGAAGGATCTGTTGACAGGAACTACAGTCTTGAGTGGAGCGGTTAGGGTGGCTTCATTAGGAATGTACTGCGACAAATAACGCGTCATTCCAAGCAAACGCTGGAGTGCTTTTCTGTCTTTGGGAGGAGGGAGCTTTACTATAGCCAAAATCTTTGACTCGTCTGGTTTCACCCCATCAGCTGTGATGACGTGACCCAGATAAGTGACCTCATTGACCATGTACTGCAGCTTGTCTTTGTTGAACTTGATGTTGAGGCTTTCTGCTCTTTTCATCACCTTATCTAGGATGACATCATGCTCTGTCTTTGTAGCTGCTGCTATGATCATGTCGTCAGCCACCATGAAGACACCATCAATGTCTCCAAAGCTCTCGGAGTTCAGGCGCTGAAAGACTTCGCTTGCAGACTTGATGCCAAACGGCATGCGATGAAAACGATACCTGCCCCATGGCGTGTTGAAAGCACACAGGTCCGCTGACTCCTCGTCCAATTTGACTTGCCAATAACCGTCCTTCTCGTCCACAATGGTGAATAATTTTTTTCCTGAAAATTTGCACCGTATGTCCTCTAATGTGGGGATGTTGTAATGCTGTCGGAGTATTGCCTTGTTTAAGTCTCTGGGATCCAAACTGACTCTGATTGCGCCGTTCTTCTTCTCTGTGATGCACAAGCTGCTGACCCATTGAGTTGGCTTGGAGACTTTGCTTATTACTCCTCTGCTTTCCAGCTCCGTCAGTGTCTCTTGGAGTCTGTCGTAGACTGCGAACGGGATTTTCCTGCAGCCGTGTATGACAGGAGGAACTTTGGGATCAATATGTATGTGATGTGATCCTGGAAATTGGCCTAGTCCCTGAAACACTGAAGCATAGCGGGTGACAAGCTCTGTTTTTGTTGTGGGCAGTGATGGTCTCCACTTTTCTGATGAAGTCCAGCTGCACACACGCAGATCTCCCGAACAGGGCTGTGTCTGACGCTGTCGTCACATAAAACTGCAAGTCAGTTGTTATGCGTTTCTATTTCACCTGAAGCTTGACAACTCCATCTGGCTTGATGCGGGCGCCTCCATACGATATCAGCATTGTGTTCGTCTTTTGGATTTTGACTGGAGTCTGAAGATGTTCAATTATTTTCTTTGGTATGACGTTTGCTTCAGCACCAGAGTCCAGCTTGAAGGTCACCTTCGTTCCTGCAATACTTAAGTGTGTGTGCCAGCCAGTATCAGCATGGTCTGATTTATTGACTGTGCCAACAAACAGTGTGTCTATTTCAGGAAGATCAGCGTCAATATCAAGTGTGTTCATTATGGCTTTTGATTTGCACACTACAGCAAAATGGTTTTTCTTGCCGCATTCTTGCATGTTTCGTTAAAGGCCGGACACTGTCTCGGAAGGTGGATGCGTCCACATTTGCCACATTGTTTCCCATATTTTTCATTTGGCCTTGTTTGTTTGTGATATGAAGCTCTGTTTGATCTATTCTGTGGATGTGTCTCTTTCTTTGAGACCACGTGCACAAACTGTTTATCAGATGATGCTTCACGCAGTTACTTGTGCTCTTGTGACTTCCTTGGCTCTACATATATCAATGGCTTTTGACAGGGTCAAATTAGGTATTGACAGCAATCTTTCACGCAGGCCTGTGTCAGTCGTGCTGAACACTATCTTGTCTCTTATCATGAGATCTTCTGTTGTGCCAAATTCACATGTGTGCGCTTTGTTTCTCAGCTCTGTGATGAATTCATCAATTCCTGCTTGTTCAGAAAAAGTGTGTGTCCAAAACTGATGTCGTTCAAAGACAGTGTTTTTTCGTGGGGCACAGTATTTCCGAAAAGCCGCGAGAACCTCCGACATTTTCTTGTGTTCTGTATCCTCATATTCAATCACGAGTGAGTTGTAAACGTCCAACGCTTCTTCTCCTATGCAATGCAGAAGGACCGCGATCTGTCGCGACTCTGGCTTATCGACAAGAGCGGTGGCAGTAAGGTACAAATTAAATATTTGTTCCCACTAACGCCAGTTCTCAGCCACGTTTCCCGTCAGCATCAACGGCGGGGGCGGGTGCAGCGTGTCCATGCTGTGGCACGTGCTGGGTTTTGTCGGCAACTTTTGCGGAAATGCGGGTGCGCACGCGGCACTACTTTACTCGCGCGGAGCACGGGGTTAACCGAAGACCTCCAATTCTGACACCATGTTGCGTCTTACGCTTGTTTTTTAAATAAAACGCGGACACTCAGATCACACATGGGCTTCTTTACTGTCGCCTCATCCAACTCTCACAACAGAACAAACACGCCCCTTAGTGCCGTGCAGGCTAAACCATTACAGTGTGAATGGGGGTGTCTTCAACTACACACTGCTTATACCACACACACGCACACACACAAACAAGCATCACATATATTTTACCTTTTTTTGCGACCGAAATAAATATAGATAAACAGAACAATGAGGCACAAAGTAAGGCCAAGCAAAACAGCATAAAATTAGTAAATACATCTTGATAATGTACAAATACATTAATTAATATTACTTTAAACGTATGACAACCGAAGGAAAATATGTTTATGCTCATCATGCATATTCAGTAACATACTATTTAAGAATTGGCCTTGAGTTCTGAAGGAGAACTCAAGTTCCGCGGAGACTTTTATTTTGAAACGATTGAACTTTTTTTAGCGATTAGGTATGACGTCACAGGCGCGCGACGTTTCACCGGCGTGAGATGTTCGTCTGGCTTGTTTTCGGAGGAGACGAGGATGACCCTGTGCCGCTATTTCCTCCAGGGATCCTGTAGGTTCGGAAACGAGTGTTGGTATGAGCATTCGCGCGACGGCAGAGGAGGAGGTGGAGGAAGAAGAGGCGGAGGAGGAGATTACCGGCCGAGTCCGCAGCCCAGCCGAGGAGGTCTCGTTCTCTCTGTTTCAGATCCACTGTTGTCTCACTCATCCTACGGTGTGGAGTCGGGAGTTTACGCTAACCGTTCACTAACTAACCTTGTAACGCAGTCCAATTACATTATCATTAATAGATATAACACAAATTAAATATAATATTAGAAATATGTAATTAACACTATGTGAGCCGATCTACCGAAAGCAGGAAGAGAGACACAGGCATACGTACATGGAGAGAGAGAGACATGGGACACACACTCACGCACTGGGGGTGAGAAAGAGATAGACACACACATGCAGAGTTAGAGGCGAGAGAGATAGACACACACGCACACACACAGAGAGGCAAGAAATATAGAGACACACACACAGTTGTGGGATGTGCTGTTCTGGGATTGGAACCTGCCACGTTTTGCCACAACACTCCTAATGTCCACAACTTATTGGCCTAGTAGTAAAGAGCAGGACCAAGAGTTGTTACTAAATGCTTTCAAACTCAAATCCCAAATTAATGTGAATTATAGGTCATGTGACCAAGTAACGCCTGGGTGGAGAAGGTCTGGACCCGCGAGTGGTGAACAAGCCCAGAGCCGCTGCAGAACATTCCACATGCTTTTACATCGTGCGACTGACAAACGCTCTTAAGGTGTGTGTATGTGTGTGCACAGGATTCGGGAATCGCGTGTGGATCAATCCGTCCCAGCGCTCCGAGAACACGCGTGCGGCGCCCAGCAGAGACTTCAGTGGGAACCGCTTCTCGGCGTTCAACGCCGCCAGCGAAGATGCCGCGACCTCTGACGAGTTCAGCAATCAGCTGTGAGTGCCGTGATGTCACCCAGCCGTGATGTCATCATCACCTCTGTTACTTATGCGGTGCGATCGTGTCGTCTTCACATTCACTCCACCACTGTGAAATGTAGGAGATGCCTTGTCATGTTTTTCTCCGTATACGCGTGTCTGCACTGGTTTATAGAACGTTTAAAATTCCAATATTTTATTTAGTGCTGTCAAACGATTAATTTTTTTACAACTAGTTAATCACACTTCCCCAACCAAATTAATCGCTATTCATTTCAAATAATAATAAAAATTATTACTATCAATTATTATGGTTTAAAATTATATAATAATGATAATATTATTATTATTATTATTATTATTTTAAAACAAATAACTAACTGAAGCTTGAAATAATAAATTTATGTCTGTTGCACAGAGAAAAACACCACTGTTCTGATATTTACGCCTAACATAAACCGAGCTCAGTCACCTTTACTCTAGGCTCTTTAAGTGCAAAGGCTCATGGGAACCAGTGAGCAGCAAAACATGATGCGAGGTGTAGTTCCGATTGCTAGAATAGATTATTGTTTTATTATTTTTAAGTAAAACGACATTGATGTGATACACAAGTTGGGTTTGTTAAATAAAGAAAAAATGGCATTTTATAGAGAAAATTAACGTAATTTAGCCAGAATCAAAAACACAAAACATTTTGTGCCCGAAAATTCAGGGAGTGCTTAAATTCACGTAAATAGAGTAACATAAAATGGATCTTCATTCTGCAATCAAACGTACGTGTGTGTGTGTGTAAGGGAGACAGTGCAGAAGGAGGTGGAGGCGTGGCAGAGCTCCGGTCAGTGGCCGTTCTCCTGTTACTCCGTCCACAACACTACAGTCGCAGGTATGTTAATGACTAAATAAATGCGTCCTGCTGCTGAACATTATCATAACCCGTGTGTGTGTGTGACAGGGATGCTGGAATGTTCTCCAGAGGAGCTGAGACTAGAGTACTACAGTGGCCTTGCAGCTGGAGACCTGAAGCCGTATGTGAGTCTCCTCTGACCAATCAGACGCCGTTTCCGCAGTCACATGACAGACCGACAGCTGAGTGTTCCGTATTGTTTCAGATGAACAGCGTCCAGCAGATGATGTGTCAGTGGATGAGCAGAATCCAGGAACTGAGGAGCATCCGCACGGTGAAGACCCTCAGCTCGTCTGTCTCTCTCTCTCTGTCTGTCTCTCTCTCTCTGTCTGTCTGTCTCTGTCTCCCTGTTTCTCTCTCACTGTCTCTGTCTCTCTCTATCTATTTCTTTCTCCCTCTGTCCCTCTCTCTCTCCGTCTCTCTCTCTCTACCTTTCTCTCTCTGTCTCTCTTTCTGGCTGTCTATCTTCCTCTCAGTCTCTCTCTCTCAGGCTGTCTCTCTCCCCCTCTGTCTGTCGCTCTGTGTGTCTCTCTCTCTCTCTCTCTCTCTCTCTCTCTCTCTCTCTTTCTGGATGTTTATCTTCCTCCGCCTCTCTGGCCATCTCTCTCTCAGGCTTTGTTTTTTTTCTCTCTTGCTCTCTCTCTCTCTCTCTCTGACTTTCTCTCTCTCTCTAACATATACGTATGTATTTCTGTTAGTTTCTGACCACCTTTGTGACCACCTTCGGACTTTCTCTCTCTGCGTTCTGCCTCTCGCTCTGTTTCTCTTTGTGTTGACTCTGTTCTTCTGTCAGATATCAGAGTTGAGGAGCAGCAGCTCGCAGGGTCAGACATCTTCTGGTGTCTTCGGCAGCTCGTCAGGTCAGATCATCACATCTCCTCTCCTCTCGATGGTGTTGTGCGTCACTGATGGTGTCGTGTGCTTCCAGGCTTTGGTTCTGCTCCTCCTCCTCCTCAGAGCAGCAGCAGCTTCAGTTTCTGCTCGCCCGCTCGTGGCTTTGGATCCGGCTTTTCCGATCAGCTCTCAGGCGCTGTCAGCTCTCCGTCCTCGTCAGGCTTCGGTTCCTCTGCTTCGTCCGCAGCGTCTTTTTCTTTCTCAGCGTCAGCCGGCGGAAACAAAGCGCTCAGCTCCGCCGCTGACTTCAGCTTCAAGCCCGCGCCCTCCACTGCTCCTGTGGGAGCCTTCGGCTCCGGCTTCGGCTCCTCGGCGGCTCCCGCGCCTGGTACTGGTCTGCTGGGTGCGGCTCCGGGCTTTGTGGACTCTGGGAACGGTGTGTTCACGGCGACGAGCGAGCTGACAGAAGACGAACTGAAGGAGTTCAGCTCCGCCCGCTTCACCTTGGGGCAGATCCCTCTGAAACCTCCTCCTGCTCACCTCCTCCTGCTATGATTTTTTTTTTGCCTCTCTTTCCCACTTTCACTCACACACAGTTGTAATCAGACTTTTATTGTCTCACACTCTCTCTCTGAGACTCTGTCCTGTCTCTCTCTCTCTCGCTCAATGATGCTGTTCTGTCTCACTCTAATGATGCGTTTTACTGCTCACACACCCAGGGCTTTTTTGCCTCTTTCTCTTTCCCACTTTCACGCACACTCTGACTTTTATCATTTTATCTTGTGTCATGATCAAACCGCGATGTTTGGTGTTGCGAACATGAGATGCGTCATCACCGCCAGTCTGTAACACTTTATTAGCGTTCAATAAAGTGCCTTATTTAAGTATAAATGTGTGTTGTCTTTCTTGTTTATATAAGTATTAAACTGAACTTGGACTTTAACACATCAACAATGACTAATTGAGAAAAAGAAAAATTCAACGAATTTGAATTCAACGAGCGCTTTGAGCATCGGCTCTGACGCTGACGTCATAACACCGGAAGCGGAGAAGAAAAACCATTTCGCCGGTCGATCAAAATGTCTCGGGGCGACGCCACCGATCGCGGCTTCAGGCGGGCTCTGGGCATTTTGCGCTCGCTGTACCCGTTCGTGCAGACGCTGGAGGAGTTTAGCGACGCGCTGGTGTTTCCTGACGGCCGCAAGCCGCGTCTGCAAGATGACGGCGACAGCGCGGGCTTCACACAACTCGTGAGGGAAGTTGTCGTGTGCGCGTTCACGCCGCCTCAGCAGCAGCGCGTTCCCGCTCAGGTGCTTCACCTCACCTACAAACATGTCCTGATTATCATTTTTGTTTATAAATTAGTAATGACTAGATTATAGTCAAAAAGCCACGTGTTTAAATGATGGTCTTTTATAATGATGAACTGTTTTCCTGTGGCGTCTCCCTCACATGTTTTCGCGCGTTTTCACTGCGTGTGTGTGTGTGTGTGTGTGTGTGTTGGGACTTGAAGCTTTTTGACTGTGTGTGTGTGTGTGTTCAGATGAACACGGTGACTGAAGTTCTGGCCTTCACGCTGAACTACCTGAAGCGGCGGCGGCTGAGGAACGTCCTGGTCTTCGGCTACTCCTGCGGGCAGCTGTCGGAGAGCTTGGACCCCTTCCACTTCCACGGGGACATTTCCCAGAACGCCCTAGGCATCAGCACCAGCCGTCTGTGGTACCGGATCAACCAGCGCCTGGGGTCAGAGGTCACCCGCCTCCTGCTGCAGGACTGCAGCGTGTTCGTGTGCGTCCCGCCATCATGTCTGTTGCAGGTGTGCGGCCCCCCAGTGTACGACCTGACACCTCGGGGCCCCGGAGCCCTCAGTCGGACCGACCCACTCCAGCCCGGAGCCATGAGAAAGAGAGCGGGAGAAGAAGGCCACCCCGAGGCTCCAGCGATGAAGCGCCAGAGGGTGGAGCCGAAAGCGGAGGAGGCCCTGATCAGCGGCGGTAACAGCTGGAAGCCCGCAGAATACATTCCGGCGCGCCTGTCCGGCTGCTCGGTGCGGGTGATGAGCCTGCTGTACCACGGACGCGGATTGAAGAGCTTCCTGCTCAACAGGAAGTTAAAAACGGACGGGGGTGGAGCCAGGCTCATGCAGGGAGCAGATCTGGTGCGTTTGATATTCCTTGACGGGACAACGTCCTCCAGACTCCGCAAGCTTCCCCGGCGCTTCTTCGCCATGGAGCCTCTGTTCAGCCGACTCCTACGCCGGCACAGGAAGTGCCCGTACAGGCGGCTCCTCAGCAGGACGTGCTCCGGGGCATTGGGGGCAGAACTCCTCAGGGTCCACTGCTCCCCCTACAGGGTGTATCTGTTTGTGAGGGAGAGTCTGCGCTCCGTGGTCCCGGACGAGCTGTGGGGCTCCTGGGAGAACCAGCTCCACTTCCTGTCCAATGTGAAGCACTTCCTGCGACTGGGGAAGTTTGACGGCGTCTCGCTGGTGCAGCTGATGTGGAGGATGAGGGAGGCGGAGTGCCGCTGGCTGGGACCCCGGGGGCGGGTGTGTGCCAGCGAGCAGCGCTACAGGCGGGGTCTTCTGGGCCGCTGGCTGCTGTGGCTGATGAAGGGGCTGGTGGTGGGACTGGTGCGCTCCTGCTTCTACGTCACCGAGACCCTCGGCCACAAAAACGCTCTGCGCTTCTACCGGACGCACATCTGGAACAGACTGCACGGCCTCGCCTTCAAGTGCGTCTCTTACACACACACAAATTGCGATTTTTGAGAAACGTGCTGAAAGTGTCATTGCTAGGGCTGCCTAGAATTTTAGAAAAAACCTACGGTAATTGCGATATTTCTGAAAAATATTGGGATTGCAAAGGTTTTTGCACTTTTAAGTGCCTAAAACTAAAATTATGAATTAAATTAATTGTTACTTTTACAACATGGAGGGTTAAATCAGCTACATACACTGTGATTGAAGTAATGAGATGGTTTGATGCTTCGTGATTAATAATCGCAGTGACTGAACCTAAATACCAGAGAATAAGAATGGAAAATAACCACTTAGTCATTTAACAACCTGAAACGCAGAAAAATAGAAAATTATCTCTTATTTGAAAGTAAAGCAGACGTTGGCAGAAAATGAAAAAGTGAACAATTCTTAATAAAACATATTTTAAAATACCTTACTCTTACTATGAATTAGAATCAAAATAAATCCAGTGTAATTTACTGGCATTTAGTGTACATAGAACTTGCATTGCACACATTTCACTGGCACCAAAAGAAAAAATGCACTGTTGGAAAAAGGCAAAATGGAAAGTACACAACCTGAAACATTGTAAAAAATGAACAATTAGCAAACATAAAACTTTAGTATGATATTACTATTATTATTATTATTACTAATATCATTGTGATTTTAAGATGCTGGTATAAATGAGTTGTGTTTCCTCTAGATCTGGCCACGGCATTGTCGATACATTTTACACTCACCAGTCTTTGGCTCCACGTTTTTGTTTGCGAAACCAAAAAAGCTCCGAATAGCTGAGGCCACCGTTTTTATTGACCGAGTGCTCTTCACAGAAGTAGCTATTCTCTATATTGTCATGTGTTCGCCATCACGTGTTAGCTGCTTTGCCCGTGCGCTGCATAAAACCTTGTTTTCTTGTTATTGCTGATTGGTCCGCAAGCCAGGAACGGGAGATTTGTCCATTTTGATTGGCTAATAGGCGTGTCACTCAAACGTCAAAGGCGGGATAAACGCAGCCTCCTGAAGTTTGGTAATTGCGGGAGTTAAATCCACAATATCGATTTGATAAAGGTTAATCATGCAGCCGATTGCTGTTTAAGTCTGTGTGTCTGTTTTATTTTTTTTTCCCAGAATGCTCTTGTCCAAAGGTCAGTGGAGTGTTGTGGAACCGTCTAAGGTCAACGCTCTTATGACGGGCACCATCACGTCCCGCATCCGCTTCATTCCCAAGAGAAGCGGCGGGATGAGACCCATCAGCCGCCTCACCGGAGCCACACACTTACTGCAGGTGTTGCCCCTCACACTGACGCTGTCCCGTCTCCCTCTCTTTTTCTTGAACAATTTTTTTTTTTACTTTTCTTTCAATCCAAATAAATGTATTCTCATAAATAAAACCTCAACAAAGAGAAAAATAAATACTGTAAAATAAAAGAAATTATAATTGCATCACGTTTATAAGTAACAAATGGTTGCACGGTTTCATCAGCAGATGGCACTTCAGGTGTGTTGTGATTGTTGCTCCACACACGTCGTACAGATTTTCTAAAGTCGTGTTCAATGTAAAACGAATCCATATATCTGAGCGTTCTTTCCTGCTGGGGAAGACGTTATTGAAAACACACTGATAGCGGCCCCAAAAGCGGTTCGTTTGCGTGATCGTTTGTGGTTCGATTACTTTGTGATGTGTGAAACGAAGAGATCTCGGTCCACTTCGCGGTTTGTTTCGCTACGCGCGCCGCACCCAGAGGTTTTGGTACTCGCAAACCGTCCCGTCATTGTAATACTTAAGGGGGAAAGCAATGAAATCAGATTAGTGCCAGAATTCCAATCGAAAACAAACATACAATCAGAAACGAAAAAAAAGTTTCAAAAAGTGCAAGCAAAAAAGCAAACATAATTGCAAGCGAAAAATTTTAAAAACAAACATAAATGTGAAGCGTTTCGATTGACAAAGCATGAGAGGACAAATAAAAACCGTTCCTATGAAAAAGGCTTTAATAAATGAAATAATTTTTTTATTTCTAATAAATTAAAGTTTTTCTTTTGATTTCACAAAAAAATAAAAACAATTTGTATTAACGGAACCACGTTAAGCAACGTACAACAAAGGGGCAAAATAAATCGCAGGAGAGAGGCCGCGGAATGAACATATTCATGTGTGAACAAGAAAGGGTCTGGGGTCTCTTCACTGCTGAAGAGGAGCGTAAAACAGCAGAAGAACAGCAAAAGAACCGAGCTCTCTTTCTGGTGGTTCTCTTTCTGGCTCACTTTAAGCGAACTGTTAGTTTTATTCCCTGAGCGGGAGTTTTTATATAATTCTCATTTCGTTTTCGCCAGGGAAAAGGTGTTGTTTACGAAGATGACGACGAAAATTGTCAACGAAATTAACACTGTCTCACTCCCTCACCAGTGACTACCCTGTGTAAATGGTTGTCATTGTGTGCAGCATTTTCAGAGTTGTGTGCGGGTGCTACAGGACGTGTTAAAAGTGTGTGTGGCGGGTCCTGGGGGTGTGATGGGCTCCACCGTCTGGGGGTGGCAGGATATCCAGCGCGTTCTCAGAGACTTTACACCAGCACACAAGTTCTTCAAAAGACCACTCTACTTCGTCAAGGTCGGTCGTCTTCTACTTTCACAAACTCACTCATCTTGCCCGATACACACTCACCCTCACACACGGTAGTCTGTTTTTCTCACTGAGTCACTCACACTATTGCACACACATTTACTTATTTCTTTCCCCACCTCTCTCGCTCTCTCTCTGCTTCTCTCTCTCTCTCTCTCTCTCTGCTTCTCTCTCTCTGCTTCTGTCGCTCTCTCTGTCTCTGTTTCTCTTTCTCTGTCTCTCGCTCTGTCTGTTTCTCTCACTCACTCCGTCTATCTGTTTTCTCTGTCTCTCTCTCTCTCTCTCTCTCCCTGTCTCTCACTTTCTGTTTTGGTTTCTCACTCTCTTCATATTTGGATTTCTCTCTCTCTCTCTCGCTCACCCTCTCTTTCTGTCTATGTTTCTGTCTCGGTCACTCTCTTTGTGAGCTCCTTGTGACTTTCTGTCTGTTTCTTACTCTTTATCTTCCATGTTTTTTCTTTCTCTCTGTCTTTCTCTATACCTATGTCTTGCTCTCTCTCTCTGTCTCTCTCTCTCTCTCTCTCTTTATTTTCCATTCTTTCTCTCTCTTACTCATTCACTCCCTCTCTCGCCCGTCAGGTGGATGTGCGTGGGGCGTACGACAGTCTCCCTCATGACAAGCTGCTGGAGGTTCTGAGTGAAGTGTTTAGTGGGTTTCTGGATGAAACCTTCTACCTGCGTCAATTCTGTCGTGTCGGGAGAGACACAACACACTGTTTGAAGAAACGCTTCTGCAGCCGGGTAACACACACACACACACACACACACACACATTTTACCTACACACGCTACAACACACTCGTAATTTGCATAATACTAAAATAAAATCAAACTAAAACCTTCTGAGAACAAAGTCATTTATTTTACTCATTTGCTTGTTTTATCTTGTAATTAAATGTCGAGTACTTATTGATACTGTATGTGAAAGTGAGTGTGTCTGTATGGCGACTAGAGGTTGTATCTAAATTGTGCTCTGCCATCCAACGAAGTGACACACACACACACCCCCAAGCAGTGGGCAGCTTAAGCCGTGGTGTTGGGGGCATGTGGGCTCCGTGTGTTGATCAAAGACACTGCCGTTACACTGGCAGTTGTCCAGTAGTTTGTGGAGCGCTGGTGTTTGAAACACTGGATCATGGGTTCGATTCCCAGGGAAAGCAAGAATTTGTTGAATTGTGATAGTTGTAATGAAATGTAAGTCGCTTTGGATAAAAGCGTCTGCTCAATGACTGTTAAGTAAAGTAAAAGTTAAGTGTTGTGTTTGTGTCGCAGGCACATTTGTTTGAGTCTATGAAAATGAAAGACTTCATGAAGGACGAGCAGATCAGTGGAAATCTGTACAGCTCTGTTCTGGTGGAGCAGGTGAGTCTCACACACACGCACACACACTCACTCTCCGTCACACACACGCACAAACTTGAACAAACACACAGTTTTCTCTCACTCTCTCAGAAACACACACACAGAGTCTGTCTTTCACTCTTTTAGAAACACACACACAATGTCTGTTTCTCACTCTCTGACACACACATACACAATGTCTGTCTCTCACTGTCTCAGACACACACGCGCACACACATACACATACACAGTGTCTCTCTCTCTTTTTCTGACACACACAGTGTCTGTCTCACTCTCAGACATACATGCGCACACACACAGTCTCTGTCTCTCTCACACACACACACACACACACAGACGCGCAGTGTCTGTCTGACTCTCACTCTCTCAGACACACACATACACACAGTGTCTCTCTTTCTGACACCCACACACACACAGTGTCTGTCTCTCTCACGCTCAGACACACACACACACACACACACACACACAGATCTGGTCTATCTCTAGCCGACCCTCTATTTCTGATACTCTTTCTCCCTTAGCGCTCATCTGAGGTCAGAGGTCACGAAGTTCTTCAATTTTTTAACAAAATGTTGACTAGCCACATAATCTGCCAGGATAAAAAGTGAGTGTGTGTGTGTGATTTTTGAGTGTGAGTGCTTATTTCTTTTGCTTTCTGGTTAACATTGTTGTGCGTCATTATTGCGCGTGTGTGATTGTTCTTGGTGTGTGTGTGTGTTAGGGTGTTCCGGCAGATGTGTGGCATTCCTCAGGGCTCCTCCGTCTCTTCGCTGCTGTGTAATTTGTGTTATGGACACATGGAGAAGGTTCTGTTCAAGGACATCGCTGAGGATGGGTGAGAGGAACACACACAACAAGCTTACATCCACACACTTTCCATGTTGCATACATGTTAACCCACAGATCTGTCACTAGTGAAAATACTCTCCAATCTGGGAAATAATCCATAACAATATTATCAGATTAGTGCCAAAAAATATCTAACATGTATTTAAAAAAAAAAAAGAAAGAAATTTTCCCGTTCTGGTCAAGCAGCAGCCAATCACAGTCTCACCCGCCAATCAGAGTATGGGCCGTCAAACGTCTAAACAATAAAACTGAAACAAAAATTTTAAAATGAAATGAAAATGTGAAGCATTTTCTTAGTTATTTACGTTCGATGGTTTTTTTAATACTCGCCTAATTTATTCTAATGTTGACAGAAACACGTCACAGAAATTAAGCAGTGCAAAAAAATTAATAAACTAAAGCTAAGGAAGCAAATCAGGAACTGTCCAGATGTAAACAAACATTCCAGAAATCCGTTGAAAATAAAAGTTAACGGAGAAGGTTGCACGGCAAAACAGAGATCCTGACTGTTTTAATATATAAAAAGCATGTGGTTTAAAAGTTAATAATAAAGTATAAATAAGTTGTGTGCACTACATTGGTGCTTGTTATGTGGTTTACACATGAATGATGACCATTGAGTCAATAAAACTGTTAAAGCGTTTATGTTTTTGAACTCAGTTGATGAAATTCCAAGAGTTTGGATTTATTCATTTTTTTTTTTTGGTGTGGGGGGTGGGCAACTTATAAGCGGGTAAATACTGTACATCATGGTGAACAATCTACCATCCCATTATTGAAATGAGCAAATAATTTCCTTTAAATTCAAAAAACATAGTTCTGATTGTTTTTGAAGTGTGAGATCTTCCCGGTGTAATCGCTGAACGTGTTAAAGAAAATAAGCTTTAAGTGCCTTTAATAAACACTGATGGACAATGTACATTTTTTTTTCATTTTTATTTTTAACTGACTCTTTTTCCTAATTTTGGAAAACCCCAAGAAATGTTGTCCAAAAGCCGTAGAATCCCGTATAAGGACATGACATGTGAGCAAAGAGACAGTTACGGGAAGTTTGCGAGATGCTTGCTTGCTTCAAGGTTTTAGTTCTGGAAAAATCTGGTTGAACCCACGCGCACAGACACCTTTTCACCCACATTTCAAGCTTACTTGATAATAAAAATTCAAGAGATTTTCGAGCTAATTTTCTCTAACAACGTGTGAGTTGGTTGTGTTTGTGAGGTGGTCTCCTCTGGTCTGCAGGTGTCTGATGAGACTGGTGGATGACTTTCTGCTCATCACTCCCCATCTGAACAAAGCTCTGGACTTCCTGAAGTAGGAACACACTCACACACACACACACACACACAGGTTTCTGATTCGCTCTCGCTCTGGCCAGGACTCTCCTCGCTGGCGTTCCGGACTACGGCTGTCGTATCAATGAGGAGAAGGTGGTGGTGAACTTTCCCGTCAGTGTGGAGATGGAAGGTTCTGGAGTGAAGGTGTTTCCTCTGCGGTGTCTGTTCCCCTGGTGCGGCCTGATGCTCGACACCTACACACTCAACGTTTACAAGGACTATTCACGGTCAGTGTTAAAGATAGATAAATAATGGACATTTACAGAAAAATAATGGACATTTTTCTTTTTTAAAGACCCTAATTCGACTTTGCGTTGGCCTCGAACTAAGAAAAGCGCTATATAAACAAACTTGAACTTGAAGTGTTGTCGCGTGTGTGAGGGAGTTGTGTACATTCACCTTCATTCATCTCGAAATGATGATTGTTTTTTTTATTCGTCTCCGCTCCACAGGTATGACGGCCTGTCACTGCGCTATAGCTTGACGTTGGGCTCTGCCCTCTCACCAGCGGCCCTCATGAACAAGCTGCTGTTGGTCCTCAATGTCAACACAACATACCTCCTTCTGGACCTGGAGGTGCGGATCACACGCGAGCGAAAGAAAGGCATGAACGAATTAGAGAGAGACAGAGGAAATCGAAGAAAGTGCGAGAGTCAGATTGAGAGTGAAAGAGAGAGAATCAGACAGACACAATGAAAAAATGCAATTGTTTCAGTAATTTTTTCATATTTTTCTCAGATTAATTCAGTCGAAGCCGTTTACAAAAATCTGTACAAGATGATTTTCCTGCAGGCACTTAGGTGAGTCTTTCTCTCTTTCACTGTCTTAAACACATCATTCTTTCTCAGTGTCTTACTTTTTATTTTTGACACTTTTGTTCTTTCTCTCTCTCTGTGTCTGTCTGTCTGCCTGCCTCACTCTCTGTATGTCTGTCTCTCTTTCTCTATCTATCTATCTGTCTATCTATCTATCTATATGTCTCTCTGTATGTCTGTCTCTTTCTTTCTCTCTCTCATTCTCTTAGTATGTCTTGTCTCTCTCTCTCTCTCTCTCTCTCTCTTTGTATCTCTCGGTCTGTTTGTCTGTGTCTCACTCTCTGTGTGTCTGTCTGTCTATCGCTCTCTCTCTCCCTCTCTGTTTTTCTCACTCGGTCTGTTTGTCTCTCCCTGTCTGTCTGTCTCTCTCTCTCTCTCTCTCTGTAAGTCTGTCTCTCTTTTTCTCTCTCGATTTTTCTCACTCTGTTTGTCTGTCTGTCTCTCTCTCTCTCTCTCTCTCTGTAAGTCTGTCCCTCTATCTGTTTCTCTCTCGATTTTTCTCACTGTTTGTCTGTCTCTCTCTGCCGCAGGTTTCATGTGTGTGTGAAGGCTTTACCGCTGGGACAGAGCGTGAGCACAAATCCCTGCTTCTTCATGAGGAGAATCTGGACGATGGCTCGAGTTGCTAATACACTCATTAAATCAGCAAACGCAGGTCAGTAACGCGCGCACACACACGCTCCCGCGCCCTCATTGTGAGTTGTGTGTGTTGGGCAGGTGTGGGGGACGCCGGGGGTCCGCTGCCAGTCCAGGCGGTGCAGCTGCTGTTCTGTGTAGCGTTTGAGAGCGTCTGCACACGTCACCGCTCGTCTTACCGCGACCTGCTGCCGCTGCTGCGCAGACGTACGTGCTGATGCATAACGGCGGCCACCCTCAGTCGTTCAGTAACTCTCCTGTGTGTGTGTGTTTCAGGTTGTCGGCAAGTTCGGCGGGAGCTCAGTAACATGCAGCTCGCACGTGTACGTCAGGCCTTCACTCCCACAATCCCCCTGGAGTTCAAGTCCATCAGGATGTGAGGATGACGTCCGGACCCAACGAAAGAAAAGGAGAGCGAATCGGCTTGACAGAGAATTTGAGATGAGTGAGAGACAGAGAGAGAGATGAGTGAGAGAGAGAGTTGTGAAACAGAGAGATTGAGATGAGTGAGAGAGATTGAGCTGAAAGAGAGAGATGCTGAGATGAGGGATTTTAAGAGAAAGATGTGTAATCAGTATTGCATACAAAGGTCTTTCTTTCCTTCACTGTCCTTCAGCCGCTCTCTTTGTCTTTCACTCTGTTGTTTTTTGTGGAGTGGTGGAGATGAGACGCGACTGGTTAGACGTGTTATTGGTTAACATTTCAGACTAACCGACTGGAGAGTAGTGCTGTGGTGAATCAGTGATGGGAGAGTTACTGGTTAAACTGGGCAGTGAGGAAGACAAGAGCCGTACGTGTCGGTCTGCTGAACCATCGAATCGAACGGACATTCACATTGTTAATAAATGAGTTCTGTTCTCTCCTTGCACACCTTTCCACTCTCTCAACTGACATTATACTGCTGGGGGATTTAAACAGTCATCTCATCAACTGCTCTCATCTCTCTACAGACTTTCTATGTTGTCTTGATAGTTTTGGTTTCGTACAGCACATTTATTTGATCCACCTACATCAACGGTCATACTCTGGACTTAGTCTGTTCCTCTGGCTCAGCCGATGAGCGACTGGCAACTGATCATTTCCTCATTTTTTTTAATCTTCCTCTGCATTTCCGTCAAGCAATTCCCAGTTTCATCACTGTAATATTAAGAATGTCAATATTTCTACCCTCTGGTAGGTAAGTAGGTTGGAATAAACTTTATTCATCCCTGAAGGAAATTCTGTTCCTGCATTAATGCTACTTCTCTCCTGGACATTACACTGACCCCAGATGAGCTAGTCGACCAGTTCAATAAGCATCTCAATAATACTTTTCTTGACCCACTGAAAACCTGATCAGTCACTTTTGCTCACAGGCCGCCTGGTTCTCCGATCTCTGCTCTATGAAGTCCAAAACCAGACAACTGGAGCGCTTATACAAGAAAACTTGCTTGGCTTTACACAGGGATAAGCTCATCTCTCAAATAGCCCTCTACAAAGAAGCCATTACTTGGGCTAAAACTGCACACTTTTCAAATCTGATTTACTCCCAACACCAAAACACTATTCTCTCTTCCCTATTCCTTCCTCACTATTCCTTCCCGCCTCATTTCTATTCTGCCGAATTGCGCAATAAACTATCTTCCTCCTCCAACAAAATTGATCTGATCCACCGGGGCCCTTGGCTCTAGTTCCGTTGTCACCTCACCAAATTCTTCCCCAGTCTTCCAACCTTTCTCAAGTTTCTACCTCCCTGATGCCTCCGAAATCATCCATAAAGCCAAGCTCAGTACGTGCCGTCTCGATCCTCTTCCCACATCTCTTATCAAGGCCTGTCTCCCTTCTGTGCTTCTTCATATCTCTGCCATCATCCACTCCACACTCTTGCCTGGAACTGTTCCCACCCGCTTCAAAACCTCTGCTGTCTCCCCACTTCTGAAAAAGCCCGGCCTCCACCCCTACAACTTTAACAACCTTCATCCCATCTCCAATCTTCCATTTTCTCTCGAACCTTTTGGAACAGATTACTCCACCTGCATTGCCTTTCTCCGCTGACGGGAGTGGCAGTTTCAGTCTCACAGAGCAACGCAGCTTCGTCTACAAAAGTGACACGTCAGCGGTACAGGAAGTATGATATCCGGGTTTTTTTGACGACGTGCTTGAAGAATAAAATAAAACTGTTGTGTTAAACCTGGACTCTTGCATGTTTCACTCAAAAGAATTCCCTGCATATTAGTGATGAACAACTCGCTTAACATTCTAGTCGCCACAACATTTGACCTATCGTATAGTGAAAACATTTCGTAAACCAAGATGATATTTTTTTCAGCTTCGTAACACAAAATTCATGTTAAGAGTCATTCGTAAGTCGAGGTACCATTGCAATGTAGTTTAAAGTCTCTTAATATGTGTAAGCAAATAAATCTGCTGCAATAAAAGCGGGATGCGCTGAATCAACACCATGGCGGGAAAACGTGTAGCCGCGTGATTTGCAATTGCAATCATGGACCAGGCTGGTTTGTTCTGGATCAAGAAACTGATTTTTCTTGTGATTTCGATTGTCGTGTCAGTAGCATTTGTTGTTTCTTCATTTCAAGTGTAATGTGAAATTTTTTTATTATTTATGAAATTGTATTGGATAAAAGGATGAAAAGGTGTTCAGTTGAATCCACCATGAGATAATTAAGACCAGTGAGAAGAGTTGTGAGTGTTTCAGTCGCGGCTTCTCATCCCGAGAGACGGAGGCTCCTGCAGGTCCGGGTATGGTGTGAAGGCCTGGTTCCCGTGTGGGTTGGGTTGTCTCCTGCGGCCCGAGGGAGCCGGACACCGCATCAGTCTGTAAAGAGCCACGCCCGGGATGGAGATGACTGGAGCGGCGCTCAGCAAAACACACACGCCGAACACCCAGCCGGAATATGGCCTCTCCTGCGTCTCTGGAAACCGCTCCTGGGAAGTTAGTGATGGAACCATTAGGTCTGGAATCCGCTGCTAATATTTGCTCTAGAACACTGAGCTAAACCCCATTCTTGTGGGACTTACGCTATCAAGGCTCCAGGCCGAGTACGTGGGGTTGGTCTGGACCTGGACAACGATGTAAGCCACCAAGACCATCAGCAGCAGAGCCGGGCTAATCCAGCGCCAGCACATCCTCCAGAACAGGTTGGGCCTGTGACCTGTCATGTACTCCAAGTCGTCGGCAAACCTGAAAGATGAGGCTCAGGAGCTCCAGAGGTCTGGATCGTGTTCAGTGTTCCTCACCTTTCCATTCCGTAGACGTAAGCCACGGCAATGAGCTCGAAGAAGGCGATGATGAGGAGCGGGATGGAGCCCACGTAGTTGTTAAAGATCTCCAGCCAGTAGTTCCCCGATCGCAGCACAAAGATCAGGGCGGTCGAGAAGGACACGGCGCAAATCACCGCTGCAAACGCATTGGCAGCATTGGCTTGACCTCGTGATGCAAGTGATCGGATGCTGGACTCTACCTGTGAAGACCTCTTTGGGCATTCCTTTTGGTACCAGCTGAAGGTCCAGCAGTGGTGTCAGGACGCCCTCCAAGTTCCCGAACATGGACGACAGGCCCAGGCTCAGCAGCATGACGAAGAAGAGCACAGCCCAGACCTGTGAGCCAGGCATCTCGATCACAGCCTCGGTGAAGACGATGAAGGCCAGGCCGGTCCCTGAGGCGCTCTGGTTAGGCAACACTCTTCAGAATCCACGGGTTCAACCTCACCTTCCATCACGTACCTGGTCCAGGAACTTCCTGAGGTCACAGTGCCTGAGGTTCAGTGACGAAACTTTGTCCAAATCTGTCCGGTTCAGGAAGGACAGCCAGTCGTGGAAGTTCTCCGCCGTGATGTTCATGTCGCCGACGTCAAAGGCGTTGGTCAGGTCCAGGATGTTGCTGAAACACAACCAGTCCGTCACGGTCACGTCTGCTGCTTCAGACTACAGGCCTGGATAAGTGTGAAACCCTCTACCCAAAGAGAAACCTACTGTCCCACAACCCACGAGGTCAAGAGCATCTTAACACCAGAAATGTAACGTAATTGCGCAAATACAAGCACCAATTGTTTCAATTTTCAAACAATATTTCAAACGTAGTGCACGTAAATTTAAGCGCCAATTTTTTCACATTTCAAATCGGGATCGGTCCCAACTTAATGGAAATAAGTGGTCTTTACGCAGCTGTGCTCTTCTCTTTTCTTTCTTTAAATTACATGTCTCATGGCTCATTTTATGTGGCCCGCGAGTGTCAAAAGAAAACAAAATTCGGAGTGTGCTATGAACAAAAACTACATTTCCCACAATGCCTTTCGACTACGGTAGCCGCGGGTATAACGAGTATTTACATTTATTTTACAGTTTAGTTGTGCCATGTTATGGATTTTGCAATATCGTGGACACCGTCCGTCACACATTTATGAATTTAATTTTTATATACGTACTTTAATACACTATATCACACTTGTTTCGTTAAAACTTTTAATGACGACACGCGAGCGCAAGAACCGAGCTCCAATGTGGAACCGAAATCCGAGAGACGCGCGGCAGCGCTGATTCTGCTTGTTTTATGTTTTTTTTTATCAAAGTCGCTTTTAAACTGTTTCACACGAAGTGAATCAAAGATTCGCGCACTGCTGCCCGCGAGAGAGGGAGAGAAAGAAAGTGTGACCCGCAACACTCACTCTCTCTGTATCTCTATCACACTCTCTCTCTTTCTGTCTATTTCTCTCTGTGTATCCCTCTATCACTCACACTCTCTGTCTCTATCTATCTCTGTTTTGCTCTCTCTCTCTCTCTCTCTCTCTCTCTCTCTCTCTCTCTCTCTCTCTCTCTCTCTCTCTCTCTCTGTGTGTATCTCTCTATTTCTCTCTCTCTTTCTGTCCATTTCTGTCTCTTTCTGTGTATCCCACTATCACTCACGGTCTCTTTCTCGCTGTGTGTGTATCTCTCTCTCTTTGTATCCCTCTTATCACTCACACTCTCTCTGTTTCTCCCTGTGTATCCCTCTATCAATCTCGCTCTCTCTTTCTCTAAAAAAAAAACGCCTGGGCTACTTTTAAAATAAATACTGTAAATACTTCAAAATGGAAGATGCTTATCCAGATTAATCATGGATCTTACTTTGAATAAAGTTAGAAAATATATTTTGTGTACAAATAATGTTGTTAAGGTCTACTAAAATGTACAAAATATTTTTCTTAACTTTATCATTACACAAACATTACGTTTAGATTACATTGTATTTTTCATTCCATTTACTTAAATTTAAAGCAAAGATGTATGTTTATTAAATTGCTGTTTGACAACCTGATTTTCAGGGTTAAATATTTAAAACGATAAGATATCTAGAAAGAATTGTGAAAAGAAGCGTGATCTTTATTCTAAGCAAACCAATCATGATTCTCATTTAATCTAATCTATCATTTAAGCATCATGCAGCTCTATTATACAGTATACCTGTATAAATACCTGCCAAAGAGTAAAACAAACCAACTGCTATGCACCATGTTTCTATTACATTTACTACCATAATTTTATAATTGATTAAACTAATTTGCCTGAATTTGGCTTGTGAATAATCAGGGCACTTGCTCGAAAAACGTGTCTCTACTTACAAAACGAAGGCGAGAATTTCGTAAGTCGGGTAGCACTGTATATTAAGAATTTTTCGTTTTTGTTTTTTTTTTACATTTTGCGCCTGAAAAATCAGGGCGGTGCTTATATTTGCGTAATTCATCAGCTTCCTCTGTTTCTCTGCTCACCTGCTGATGCATCTGTTGTAGTTGGTGGTGGCCTTGAAGCCGAGGATGGCGAAGACGGGGATGGAGGCGTAAAGGGAGGTGGCGCTGTTGATGCATCCCACCAGCACGGCGTCACGCTCGCAGTTGTTCCTGTGACAGACGGGTATGAGGTCACGGTGGGGTCACTCGCGCTCTCTCTCGCCCGTCTTGCCTTTTGGGGTTGTAGCTGGCAAAGGCGATGAGGCCTCCGAAGGCCAGGGAGAGCGAGAAGAAGATCTGAGTGGCGGCGTCCAGCCACACCCGGGGGTCCATCAGCCGCGACCACTGCACCCAGAGGGTCAGAGAGGGTCGTAAAGATAAATAGTGTGTGTGAAATAGAAATTGAAAAAGATAAAATGTGTGTGTGTGTGTGTGATGGATAAAGAGAGATAGCTTGTGTGTGTGAAATAGAGAGAGATAAACAGTGTGTGTGTGATAGAGATTGAAAGAGATAATTTGTGTGTGTGTAATAGAGGGGGATAAATTGTGTGTGTGTGATAGAGAGATTGAAAGAGATATACTGTAATGTGTGTTTGATAGAACGATATAGTGTGTGGTGTTTGTTTGTTTGTGTGTGTGTGAGACAGAGGTATGTGTGAGATAAATAGTTTGTGTGTGTGTGTTTGATAGAGATATAGTGTGTGTGTCTGTGTGTGATGGAATGAAAAAGATAAATAGTGTGTGTGTTAGCAAGATATATATATATATATTATATTTTATTATATATTATATATTGATAAAAGGTTGCAACGCAGGATAGTCCGGATGGTGGATAAACAGCTCCAAACATCTTCCAAAAACATTCAAGCTGGCGTGCAGGCTCAGGGTGCGTCAGTGTCAGCGCCAACTATCCGTCAACATTTAAATAAAATGAAGCGCTACGGCAGGAGACCCAGGAGGACCCCACTTCTGACAAAGAGACATAACAAAGCACGACTACAGTTTGCCAAAATGCACTTGAGTAAGCCAAAATCCTTCTGGGAAAACGTCTTATGGACAGATGAGACCAAGATGGAGCTCTTTAGTAAAGCACATCATTTTACTGTTTACCGAAAACGAAGAAAGAAAAAACACAGTACCTACAGTGAAATATGGTGGAGGTTCTAAGATGTTTTGGGTTGTTTTGCTGCCCCTCTGGCACTGGGTGTCTGACTGTGTGCAAGGTATCATGAAATCTGGGGATTACCAAAAGATTTTTGGGTCGTAATGTAGGGCCGGTGTCAGAAAGCTGGGGGTGGCTGTTGGGAAAAGGCAGACTCCATAATGAGAGACTTGGAGCAGTTTGCAAAGAAAGAGTGTCCCAAAATTCCTCGTGATGAGAGGTGTATGAAGCTTATTGATGCTTATAGGAAGTGACTGATTTCAGTTATTTTTCCAAAGGGTGTGCAATCAAATATTAATTTAAGGGTCATGCGAACAATTTGTTCAGGCCCTTTTTGGAGTTTTGTGTGCCATTATGTTAAATTTGCTTTTTTTACCTCCTTTTTTGTTTTGTCCATACACACAAATGGATAAACATGTAAATAGCAAACAAGTGTAATTAGTTATGTAATACTTTTTTGTGAGAAATAATTAAATGGATTTTTGGAAAAATTCAGGGGTTGCCACAATTTTGTCCACGTCTGTGTATATATATATATATATATATATATATATATATATATATATATATATCTCTAAATATATATAATTATATATATATAATTGAATCTATTTATATGTGTGTGTGTGTGTGTGTGTGTGTGTGTGTGTGTGTGTGTGATAGAGAGATCCTCGCTCACACTCACGTCAGGGGTGAAGAGGTACTGCAGACCCTCGGCCGCTCCAGGAAGAGTCAGTGCCCTCACCAGGAAGATGCTCAGCACCAGGTATGGGAACGTTGCGGTTACATACACGGCCTTGACCACACACACACAAACACACATACCTGTAGTGATCGCCTCTCCATTTTTTATTTATGTTTTATAATATGAATTGTGTCGTTTTTATTTACATGTATATACATGTTTCTTGTCTCAATCTATTCCATTTCTTCATGTATTACTTTCTACGTATTTTTCTTTCCTTTCCATTCACACTCTTCTGGCTTTTTTTTCCCGCACTCTCATTTATTTCCACTCTTTTATGCCCTTATTATCTCTCCTGCAGTACTTGCTCAGTGCTTCTCTCTCCATTACATGTTTTATTTATGGTTTAATATAATATTCATTGTATAATTATCTCTATTTATGTGGATTTGTTTAATGTCTCAATCTATATATTTTTTTCTTTATTCATTCATTACTTGTTACATTTTTTTTACCCTCCTTGTACCTTGTACCACTCTTCCTGCTTTTTTTTTTTTTTT
>CM051498.1:9229519-9249519 GCA_028031935.1 Paedocypris micromegethes
TTTTTTTTTTTTTTTTTTTAATCTTTTCATCTCTGTGTCTCCTACTTGCTCGGTGCTTCTCTCTCTCACTTTGCCGATGCTCTCGATGCCGCGGATGAAGCAGAGGTAGACGATGGTCCAGGCGGCCGCGAGACACAGCACCAGCTTCCACTGCAGCGCTCCACTCTCCTCCACACGAGAGCTGATATTCAGCGTCGCTCGGTACCAGTAGTAGTTCACTGGAGTGCTGAGCACACACTCCGTCTCCAAGCCTGAGAAAGAGAGAGAGAGACACACACACACTTTCACACCAACCATAGAGAGAGTGCGATAAATTGTGTGTGTGTGTGAGTGTGTGTGTGTGTGTGTGCGTGTGTGTGCGTGTGTGTATGTCACCGGTCTGGTTGTGGTTGAGTGGACAATGACTCCACGGCAGCGGATCCTGGAACGAGTGAAAGAAATACCACAGAACCCAGGCCAGAATAGTGTTATAGAACAGACCCACGAGAAACGACACCATCAGAGACGCCACTCCTGCAACACACACACTCTCTGTTCACTCTATTATCTTCATTTGCAACCTTCACATTTTCGTTAGGCAGCTATTTGACCAGTAAATAATGAATTTTTAATTCTTAATCGGAAGCGTCTCGTCTACAATTGCGCTTGCGCGTCACCCGAAGTTCACGTGCAGCGCCAGAGACGCTACTGACGCACAAACGTCATTGTAGTAATGGCAAAACGTGCAGTTATATTCGCATCGATATGCTTCATCCGCGAGCATCGCCCTCTACTGGTAAAAATTAAAACAAGTTTAATTTCAATACATTACATCAGCGTGTCGTGTCTGTCAGTCAAACCTGTGAAGAATCTTGTTATATTAATTGTTAAGTGCAGTGAAATCTGACGCTTTAGCGGTTGTTTTCTCTAAATGCTTTTTTTTTACTTCTGATCTTGAGAACTAAAAGTGTAATTTTTTCTATGTTTCTAAGCTGTTGAAATTTCTTTGTTCAAAGTGTAAACGAGTCTAATTTTGAAAAGGTGTCAAGCAAATATTAAAAAGCAAATATAGATTATTTTTAAATACAAAAATTGAATTAGAATATCAAGTGACCTATAAAAAGAAATATAAAGAACTTTTTAATTCATCTTTTGGTATAACTATTTTTATTTTGAATGCACGTTTAAGTAAACACAAATAAACACTATCATATGTTAAAGATAAAGGTTAAAGGTTTTTTTGTTATCATTTGATAATTCATTTGATAAAGTCTACGTTTAATTTAATAATGTGACTCGCCCAGGCCGCCGAGCAGTGGGGAGATGTTGTGCCACACACTGACGCTGCCCATCCTCAGACTCTGACCGATCGCCAGCTCCAGATACAGCAGTGGCAGCCCCTCCACCAGCAGCGCCAGCAGGTACGGGATCAGAAACGCTCCTTACACACACACACACACACACACACACACACACACGGTTAAAACATTTCACATAAAAACCCTCGTTCTCAACTCACGCTTTCTCTCTGTTCATCTCCGTCACCCTCTTTCTTTCTCACACTTTCTGTGTGTGTGTGTGTGTGTCTCACCTCCTCCGTGGCTCTGACACAGGTACGGGAACCTCCAGACGTTCCCCAGCCCCACAGCGAAGCCCACACAGGACAGCAGGTACTGGACTTTATTGTCCCAGGCGGCTCGATGCTGAGATCCAGTGCTCGACAAGTCCATCCTGCAATCACCTTCACACAGAGCCTGTGTGTGTGTGTGTGTGTGTGTGTGTGTGTGTGTGTGTGTGTGTGTGTGAGTGAGTGAGTGAGTGATTGAGAGAGTTTAATGTGTAACTCTGACTTCTTTGTTTCAATTGTAAAAAAAAAACAGTCAAGCTGAAACGCATTGTTACACACACACACACACACACACACACACACACACACACACATTCACAAAACCACAATACCACATACATGCACACTGTGTGTCTTTATTTTTTTTATCACACTTTCATCTCACTATTGAGACGCTGATATTTATTTTACATAATTAATATTATTTTAAATAAATAACCAGGAGCCGTCCGGGAAAACACAGTTGTTCACCAAATTAACCATTTCCTAGTTAGACTTTTTTTGTCTTTCTATCTATATTTTTTTCATTCGGTGTCTTTCTGTCTCATTCTTTCTTTTACTCTGCCTCTCTCTTGCTCACTTTGTCTCTTTCTTTTTCTTGCTGTCTCACTCGCTCTCTTTTTCTTTTTCTGTCTCTCTCTCTCTCTCTGCTTCTGTCTATTGCTCTTTCTCTCTCTCTCCCACACTCAGTTTCACTTTCTATCTTTCTCTCTGTCTCATTCTGTCACTCTCTGCCTCTCTCTTACTCTCTCACTCAGTTTGTCTCTCTGTCTTTCTTACTCTCCCTCTTTCTCTTGCTCTCTCTGTCTCTGTGTGCCTCCCCCTTTCTGTTTCTCACGCATTCTCTGTGAATGTCTCTCTCACGCTATCTCTCTCACTTTGTATCGCTGTGTCTCTTTCTCTCATTCTGTCTCTGTCTTACTCTTCCTCTTGCTCTTTCACTTTCTGTCTCTGTGTCTCTGCCCCTCTTTCTCTCTCTCTCTCTCTCTCTCTCTCTCTCTCTCTCTCTCTCTCTCAAGAACTGAAAGGAGTTACTCCAGGAGTTTCTTTATAGATGATGAAGTATGATGAAGAAGCTCCTGGTGTAACTCCTACACTTCTCGTGCTCGCTCTTCAGTCTCAGGGTTTGGCGAGGATCAGCGGCGACACGCTTCTGTTTCACACGCTGGGACTTTTCATCTGTATCTTCTCAGGGCTCCGGGGCCGCAGCAGGTTCCACACGGCCACTCCCGGAATAAACAGAGTGGGAATCCCGGCCAGAACAAAGATGATCCCGCTGATCCAGGAGGGATACAAGACCTCCATCAGAGTGGGAAAACTATCCTGCAGAGACACACCAACAGGAGACGGGGAAAAGAGTCAGAAGATTCTGTCAATTGAAAGTGCAGAGAAGAGATCAGGATGAGTGTATGAGTGCGTGCTGAAGAGAGAAAGTGTGTGTGTGTGTGTGTGTGTGTGTGTGTGTGTGTGTGTGTGTGTGTGTGTGTTTGTGGTCTGACGTACTGACTGCGGGTCCCAGACGTTGTAGCTCAGGTGTTTAGTGACTGTGTTAATGAAGAAAAAGATGAGGATGAGGAGGATGATGAGGGGACTGAAGAATCTCCAGCTGAGCTGCCAGAAGATGTTAGGCTTGTGTCCAATCATGAACTCAATGTCTTGGTTAAACCTATGATGGAGAGAGACAGAGAGATGTGTTTGTTTGTTTGTTTGTTTGTTTGTTTGTGTGTGAGAGAGATAGAGAAAATGAAGAAGTATGAGACAGACAGAGAGAGAAAGTAAGAGAGATGAGAGACAGACAGAGAGATGTGTGAGAGAGATGAGAGAAAAGGAGAGACAAATGAGACAGGGAGAGATGAGAGAGCGACAGAGAGAGAGAGGGAGTCCTCTGACCTGCTGATGCCGTAGACGTGCACCACGGCGGTGATCTCACACAGGGCGATGAGCAGCAGCGGGATGGATCCGGCGAAGCTGTCGAACAGCGCGAGCCAGTAGTTCCCTGAGGACTGGACGAAGAGCAGAGCGGCCAGGAAGGACAGCAGACAGGTCAGTGCTGCCGGAGAGAGAGAGATATCAGGGAGGCGTCGCCCTCACCACGCCTGTGCTCACCTGTCAGAGCCTCTTTGGGACACTTTCTGGGCAGCAGGTTGAGGTCTTGGAGAGGAACCACCACACCTTCAATGTTCCCGAACATGGTGGAGAGGCCCAGACAGAAGAGCATGATGAAGAAGAGCACAGACCACAGAGGAGCCACCGGCATCTTGGTGATGGCTTCGGTGAAGACAATGAAGGCCAGACCGGTTCCTTCCACCCCCTGAAACAAACACCACCTCATTCCCCTCTTCTGCACTTCTGAACGCATGTTTGTTCTCTTCGTCCTGCTGTTTTTCTACTCTGGTCTAGTGTTGATGAGGGAAGATATCGTACTTAATATTTACCCTATTTTACCAAATATAAACACCACACAAAATTTAAATTCCATTACTAGAACATAAGCCCCTCATTACTTTCTTGATGTTCTGGCTTTCCAGAAACTAAAACTTCTGGCAAAATGCTTTTTTTTTTTACAAGCTTAACCTGTGATTTGTCGGCATATTTCACTCTGATGCTGTTTTAATTAACAGATTGATAATTTTTTATTGTAATGGTTGGATAATATTTTTAAACGCGGTAGCGTATATCTCCAAAGGGGGCGCATTATTTCACTTTCTATGTCCATATATGGGCGTAGTTTTCCTGCTGCAGCGGTAAAGTGAGCGATATTGTCAAGGGTAGATTGTTGGTAGGTCGTAGAAATAGATAGTTTTGATGTGTTGCTTCCTGTGTTGTTTAGCCACTGCTACGTGTCTTTGCGTAGATAATGATTTTTTTTCTGTTATTCTGGCAAGAAAAGCATAGAAGCATGTCTACCTCCGGAACAGTGTTGGGAATGTTCCTTTAACACAGTACAGTGATCCCTCGTTTATCGCGGTAGATACGTTCCAAGCCCGAGAGTTCCAAGTGAGAGTTGGGCTCCACCAAGGCTGCCCTTTGTCACCGATTCTGTTCATAACTTTTATGGACAGAATTTCTAGGCGCAGTCGAGGTGGAGGGGGGATCCGGTTCGGTGACCTCAGGATCGAGTCTCTGCTTTTTGCAGATGACGTGGTCCTGTTGGCTTCGTTGGGACGTGATCTCCAGCTCTCACTCGATCGATTTGCTGCCGAGTGTGAAGCGGCCGGGATGGGAATCAGCACCTCCATGGTTCTCGGAGTGCCCCCTGCAGGTCAGAGACAGGGTCCTTCCCCAAGTGGAGGAGTTTAAGTGTCTCGGAGTTTTGTTCACGAGTGGGGGGAGGATGGAGCGGGAGATCGACAGACGGATCGGTGCTGCGTCCGCGATAATTAGGACGCTGCATTGGTCCGTCATGGTGATGAGAGAGCTGAGCCAAAAAGCAAAGCTCTATATTTACCAGTCGATCTACGTTCCTACCCTCACCTTTGGCCACCAGTTGTGGGTGGTGACCAAAAGAACGAGATCCCGGATACAAGCGGCGGAAATGGGCTCAGAGATAGGGTGAGGAGCTCGGCCATTCGGGAGGAGCTCAGATTAGAGCCGCTGCTCTTCCGGGTCGAGAGGGGCCAGATGGGGTGGTTCGGGCATCTGATAAGGATGCCCCCGGACGCCTTGCTGCTAAAGTGTTCTGGGCATGTCCCACTGGAAGAAGACCAGGGGCAGACCCAGGACCCGCTGGAGAGACTATGTCTCCCAGCTGGCCAGGGAACGCCTCTGAATTCTTCCGGAGGAGCTAGAGGACGTAGCTGGGGCAAGGAAAGTCTGGACCTTACTGAGGCTGTTGCCCCCGCGACCCGGCCCCGGATAAGCGGCAGAAGACGGTACGGTACGGTGGTTGCATTATCATTTTAAAGATTTCTGGGAAAAATGCCCTGCTCCTTTAAGAGAGTTCTCCCGAGAAACGGACGGCTAATGTTAACTCATGTTTTGGGAATACAACGTTCGAAATCCACCATGTGACTCGTTATTTTATGAAGCCCCGCGCCAAAGAGAGACTAGAGTCAGAAGAGAGCTGAGCTGAAAGAGTGTGCAACAGTGTGCGCGTGTGTGTGTGTGTGTGCCTGTGAGTGCGGAGCAGCGGCCAGCGGAGTCAGTGCTCCTTTCACAGGTTGTGCCGTTTTCTGAAAGATGTATTTAGTTTGCGTCATAAATGTTAATTTAATTACCGCGCTTGTTTTTGATATATTTGTGTAGATACATTATGAACAGTACTTCATTATTCATGAAGCGGTACTTCATATTCAGAAAGTGATTTGGTACATCAATGTAAGGATGTGAGTGGACGCGGGGGGATGTGAGTGGACGCGGGCGCGCTTTGCTGCCGCTGCTCTGCCGAATGTTTGTCTTATGTTACATATAATCAAGTATTGTCTCCTACCTCAATTCAACGTCCCCAGACACCAAAATGTTCCGCTATACAGTCGCTGAGTTGCTTCGACTCAGGCGTACAGCGTTGCTCTCTGTTGCCCCAGACCTGCAGCTTTTCCCGGACGTTGCCCGGCTTTCTCGCCCCCGGTACATCCATCGTGGCTCTCGGCGGCGTCTTAACATCAATAATGCCAGTCCGATCTCCTCTCTCTGGTCCTCTCACCGCCGCCCCACTAAAAACCTTAGTGATCGGCGCGCGCATACCAGCGTGCTAATCAGTCTTACCAGGCATGACTGCGCAGGACCTGACAGGAATCGTGTGGCAATAGGACTTCTCAATGTCCGCTCGCTAACCAACAAAAGATCGCTGGTCAGCGATCTCATCACCGATCACGACCTGAATTTCATCTGCCTGACGGAAACATGGCAGCAACCCAACGATTTTGCGGAGCTACATGCTACTACTCCACCTGGGTTTGTTTACATGTGTGCGTCACGTGCTTCCGGTCGCGGCGGGGGTCTGGCGATCCTCTTCAAGCAAAAATACAAGGTAACCCCTCTCCCGTCTGTTACCTATAAGTCGTTCGAGTGTGTTTCATCCAAAATACACGGAACCCCACCCACCCAAATAGCATTAATCTATCGACCACCCAGACAAACTGCTGAATTTTTCAATGAACTTGCCGAGCTCATTGATGTCCTGTGCCTACAATCACCTAACACTATTCTGCTTGGGGATTTCAACATCCAGTTAGATGACATGACCAAGTCAATGTCCACTGAACTTTATTCCTGTATGGCCAGTTTCGGACTGGAACAGTACGTTGCATTCCCTACTCGTACCAAGGGACACATCATCGATCATGTTTGGTGTTCAGGCTTAATACCACTGGCCTGCTCTTCCCACACGGTACGTTTTTCTGATCACAAACTCATCACATTCAATACTGAACTACCAATCCACACAATCAAACCACGACGCCAGCTTCAGTTCAGAAACATCAAAAACATCAATGTGGCTACTTTATCAGATGCCATCCAAATGCTTCCCAGTCAATGTCATCTAACCTCCTCAGACACACTAGTAGATGTATATAACACAAACCTCCGAAAGCTTCTGGATGACATGGCGCCCCTCACTACCCGCATGGTCACTTTCACACGCTCATCTCCTTGGTTTTCCCCCCACCTCCGTGCACTAAAATGTGAAGGCCGCCGCATCGAGCGTCTCTACAAAAAAACTGGACTCACTGTCCATAAGGACCTCTGCGACACACATCATACAGCTTATATGAAGGCCATCGCTGAAGCAAAGTCTCACTACTATTCATCAATTATAGAGTAAGCTGCTGGCAGACCCCGCGTCCTGTTCTCTACCCTCAATAATATTACTAAGCCCCCGGACATTTTTCAATTCCATACCCTTTCGAACGACCTCTGTAATAAATTTATGGACTCTTTCTTGTCAAAAATCAGCAATATCCATGCCCAGCTCCCTTCCTACAGTCAGCCCATGCACCCATCCTCGTCAAGTCCATTCAATCCATCTATTTTATCCACCTTCACGCTCCCAACCCTACCTGAAGTGACAAAACTAATCTCCAGCTCAAAACCTTCTACCTGTAACCTGGACCCTCTGCCCACAAGGCTTCTGAAATCATGCTGCACTTCAATTGCACCAGACATCACCGCCATCATCTTCTCCTCCCTCGCATCAGGACACGTACCACCTCAGCTGAAAACTGCTCTAATCACCCCTATTCTCAAAAAACCAGGCCTCAACCCTGATGACCTTGATAATTTCCGCCCCATCTCTAACCTTCCATATATCTCCAAAATTCTTGAAAAAGTCCTGACAAAAGTCCAAATCCTGACACATCTTACCCGAAATGAACTCTTCGAAGATTTCCAATCTGGTTTCCGCCCCCTCCACAGCACAGAAACAGCCATGATACGGATCACCAATGACATCCTGGTGGCAGCAGACTCTGGGCTACTCACCATACTTGTGCTCCTTGACCTTACTGCTGCATTCGACACGATCTCCCATGACACCTTAGTTGGACGGCTGTCTGATCTTGGTCTCTCTGGCACTGCCCTATCATGGTTTATATCCTTCCTATCAAACCGCACCCAGTTCATCCAGCTTGGCAATTTCAGGTCCAGGACCTGCATGGCCACCTGTGGCGTGCCTCAGGGTTCTGTCCTATGGCCCCTGCTGTTTACAGTTTATCTTCTCCCCCTGGATCAGATACTCAGAAAACACAATATAGGCTTTCACTGCTACGCCGACGACACCCAGCTCTACATCTCCACTAAGCCTTCTGCTTCTCTCCCTCCTGCCACCCTCACCACCTGCCTTCAAGAAATAAACACCTGGTTTGCATCAAATTCCCTCAAATTCAATGGCAAAAAAACTGAGGTACTTCTCATCGGCACAAAATCAACCCTCTCTAAAGGTAGCAGTTTCAGCCTCAGTGTTGACAACTGCACTGTCCTCCCCGCATCCCAGGTCAAGAGTTTGGGAGTCATCCTGGACAATTCACTCTCCTTCACAGCCCAAATCACATCCATCTGCAAAAACTCATATTTTCATCTCCGCAACATACGTCGCATCCGTCCCTCACTGTCACCTAGCACCTGCGCAACACTTGTCCATGCTCTCGTTTCCTCCCGCCTAGATTACTGCAACTCACTGCTCTATGGCCTACCCCAAAAAGCCATCCGTAAATTCCAACTGGTTCAAAACTCTGCTGCCCGCACCATCACCTGCACCCCATATAGTCATCACATCACCCCGATACTCAAGAATCTCTACTGGCTCCCAATTACCTCACGCATTATTTACAAAATTCTCATCATCACGTTCAAATCTCTCCATAACTTGGCACCTCGTTATCTCTCCAGCCTCTTGGAGCCATACACTCCAACACGTACCCTCCGCTCCTCTTCAGCTGGTCTCCTGTCCGTTCCCTCCGCCCGCCTATCCACTTTTGGACACAGAGCTTTCAATTTCTCAGCCCCTCAACTCTGGAACAACCTCCCACCTGATCTCCGGACAATAACATCACTACCCACTTTTAGGAACAAGCTAAAAACTCATCTGTTTCAAATTGCATATCCATCATAATTCTACTATTTGTTGTTCTGTTATGTTTTTTGTTTGTTTGACCCAGCCTTGTTCAGCGACCTTGAGTGATAGAAAGGCGCTATAAAAATGCAATGTATAAATAAATAAATAAATAAATAAGGTAACGTAATGTTTTCTATTGTTTAAATCAGGGGTTCTTAACCTTTCTGATCTCAGGGCCCAAATTATTCAGATCAAAGTGAAACATTATTACAGCCAATCCAAATCATGATGCCCCTTTTTTCCTCATAGCCTTTAAACGTAGGTTTTGGATATTCTTCCTCATAGACGGGTTTTGGATGTTTGGTTTCTAGACGTTGCCTTAAAGTCAAAGGCTTAGCGCACATGCAACACACTGGGCTCGGCTGGGCCTGTGGAATCAGATTTGTAGCAAAAATATCAAACGTAAATTTTTATGAAATGCTTCATTTTCGTTTCATATAATTTAGTTTTATTTCCTATTTTCAATTTTTTTTGCTTGTGATCTTCACATTTTTGTTAAAAACTTTTTTTTTTTCATTTTAGTGTTGTTTCAGAAATGTTCCCTGCATTTTCGCAAAAAAAATGTAATGACTTTAAGCAAAACAATTCCAAAATTAAAATGCAAAGCATTTCATAGAAACAGGTGTTTGCAATTTTTGCCATTAATATAAATGTATAGAGGTCATAACTTTCATCTTCATTTGTTCTTTTTAAGAACGTTTTCATCGCCTCAGCTACTGATTTACTCTGCTGCTGCATATTGGAGCGTGTTAACAACTCAGTGTCACCTAGTGGTGGGGAGCTGCATTGTGGTTCTGCAGTCACAGAACTGACATTTTCCTTTCCGCCCACTAGGTGGTGCTCAGGGCCCAACAATGGCCACGGCTCAATGGTTAAGAATCAGTGGTTTAGATCAATGAATCAGAAGCGGGTTCTTGGTCACCTGGCTGAGGAAGGTCTGGATGTCGCATGTCTTCAGCTGGAGCTCCTGAATCACTCCAGGCACTGTGGTGTTGAGAGCGTGGATAACCAGCTCGTAGTTCTGCTCCGTGACGTTTCCTTCAGGCAGATCGAACGCGTTGAGCACCTTCAGGATGTTCCTGTGGAAAGCGCTGGCTTTAGGGTCACTGTAATTGAGCGTCGCTCGGTCGTGTGCACAGGGACGCACCCCGAGATACACGCATCGAGGTTCTCCGTGGCCCTGAAACCGATGATGGAGTAGATGACGGTGGCTGAATAGACGGAGGTGAGACCGTTGATGATGGAGATGGTCACCGCGTCCTGCTCACAGTTATTACTGACAGAAGAAGAGTCGTTGCATCAGTTATCAGTGTCGCACAGACCGCCATTTAATTTATGAAGAGAAACGCAACAGGAGAAGCTCTTCCACAAGAATGAGAACCTCTATCCACCTACCCAAGGACTTTCCCAAAATGCATCAAAAAAACTAAGTCTTTCCACACAACAGCTAACACACGTTTCAGACGGAGCTGGACTCACTGGACGGAGTTGTAGCTGGAGAAAGAGATGAGTCCTCCAAAAGCCAAGGAGAAGGAGAACAGCACTTGAGCTCCAGCGTCCAACCAGGTTGTGGGGTTAATCAGCTCTTTCACCTTTCAGAGCGACGCAGAACCCTCAGATCTGGCGAGGTCGGTGCCCAGAACACAGGCCGACTTACGTCTGGAGTGAACAGGAACTGGATTCCGCTCATGGATCCCTTCAGGGTCAGAGCTCGAATCAGGAAGATGGTGAGGACCAGGTAGGGTAAAGTGGAGGTGACGTAAACGGCCTGGAGAGCGTGAGAAAGCGTCAGAGCTGTGTGTGTGTGTGGGGGGGGGTTCCTCTCGGAGGGTCTTTGGCACCTTTCCTGTGCTCTCGATGCCCCTGATGCAGCAGACGTACAGCAGCATCCAGGCCGACAGCAGACACACCACCAGCCGCCACTGCAGCCCGCCCGAGTCCTCAATGGAGGACGTGGTGTTCAGGGTCTGTCTGTACCAGAAGTAGTCCACCGGAGAGCTGCGAGCGCACTCCCACTCCAGACCTAGTGGAGCCACACACACTTTCCTACCTGTTCTGTTTCTCCTGTCGTCTCACATTAACAGATCTGATGGATTGTGTGTGTGTGTGTGTGTGTGTGTGTGTGTGTGTACCTGTCCGGTTGTCGTTGACGGGACACTGGCTCCACGGCAGCGGATCCTGAAGAGAGTTGAAGAAGTACCACATGACCCAGGCCATGATGGTGTTGTAGTACATCCCTACCAGGAAAGAGACCAGCATGGAGGCGATGCCTGCGGAGCACCAGCATCTTGAGCTGCTGTCTGTTCATCACACACACACACACGTGTGTTCCACGCACCCACTCCGGTGAGGTGGGGGTTGATGGCGCTCCAGACGCCCACGCTTCCCTTGCGGAGCCGCTGACCGATGGCGAACTCCAGGTGGAGCAGTGGGATTCCCTCCAGCACCAGCAGGATCAGGAAGGGGATCATGAAGGCTCCTGCGGGTCACACCTCAAGCTTCAGCTACTGCTGCTGTGAAGTTCCTCGCATCACATTATCCACAAATCACATTAGTAACACAACTGCAGAACCCTTTTTCACACACTCACAGAGACTTTCATTCATATAATAGTGGGGTCCCACCATTTAAATACCAAACAATTAACATGCAACTTAACAAAAACTCGACTGTGACTTTAGTCAAAGTTCCATCTTGACCTTCAAACTGATTTCAAGAGTTGTGGAGCCCCCACAAGTGACCATTAGTAGCAAAACCTAGCATTCTGGGTCCCACTGTGACCTACATACCTGCTGAGAAAAAAAATACTGTGTGACATTTTTTTTTACAGATTTTTATTTTCATTATGTTGAAATCCAAGGCGTTGTTTTTCTCGGCCATTGACTCATTAAAAAGGATCAAGATTCATTAATAAGGTTCAATCGTAAACTCACATACCATATAATAACACAACTGCAGACACACACTCACACAGACTTGCATTTTCATCCTAGTGGGGTCCCACCGTTTGAATACCAAACAATTTGAAAACTTAACACAAACTCGACTCGGTCGAAGTTCCATCTTGACCTTCAAACTGAATTCAGAGTGCCCACATGTGACCATTAGTAGCCCCAATTTGACCTACCAACCCGATTAGAAAAAAAATATTGTGTCCAACGTTTTTACAGATATTTTTTATTTTTCATCATGTTGAAATCCAAGCTGCTTTTCTCTGTCACTGACTTGTTTTAATGTGGTTAAACGGTTACGAGAAGAACGAGAAAATCTGTCACTTCCCTTTATGTCTTTATTTGTCCTAAAAATTACCTCTCTCAAAAGAAACACACTTCTCACCTGATTGCCAGTGTGTGTGTGTGTGTCTCACCTCCTCCGTGGCTCTGACACAGGTACGGGAACCTCCAGACGTTCCCCAGCCCCACACAGAAGCCCACACAGGTCAGCATGTACTGGGCCTTGTTGTCCCACTTGGGCCGGTTCCCCACCTCCTCCACCTCCAGCTTCTCCAGCTCTGCGTGAGTCGGGATCCGCTGGTCCAGACCCGGGTTTGGGAACGTCAGCTTCAGCTTCATGCCGGCGGCGGTTCTGCTGTGTTTTCCTCTCTGACTGACGGCGCCGATCATTAATACTGACCCCCGGGACAGACCTTCTCTCTCCTGAAAGTGTCGACTCAGCAGGACAGAGCGGATCTTTCTGTGATGCTGGTTAATGTGTTATAATACACTAATATTAACTCAGGTGGGTAATTAAGCAGGTATTACAAACGCCGTGTTTGAAGACAAGAGCCCGAATTGATCCATGTCATAAAATCTGCTTTATTATGAGGCAGAAATATAATGTTGCACAGTAAAAACACTTCACACAGCTTTTACTTTTATACATTGTTTGTTGTGGACACATTGTTATCATTTATAAATAGAATTTTAAACGTTATTAGTCATTAACTAGAAATGAAACATTATCATAATGTCTCTCATAATGTATCAACTCAGAACGTTAATTCTGCTTTTACTCTCTTTTACAGTGTTAAATTTGAATTCACCAGTATGCATTTTTTTTTTTTATAAATTAAATAGTTCTTAACAGTATCAGAATTCAAATAAAACGTCATTAAATATATTTTATACAAAAATGGTTTTATTAAATTATGTTTTATGTACAAACAGAGTGACTGTGAAATTTTGTAGTAGTAATAGGTTCATCTCAGTGCAATGTGCATTTGTAAACATCTGAGTTTTGTGTTTCACTGAGACTCGGTACGAGACAGACAGAGAGAGAGAGAGAGAGAGAGAGAGAGAGAGAGAGAAAGACAGGTTGTATTGCATAAAATATATAGATAAACAGGGAGAGAGAGTGAGTGTGAGTGACTTGAGAGAGAGAAAGAAAAAGCGACAGAATGAGAGAGAGAAAGAGTGAGTGAGAGACAATGAGAACAGAAAGAGAGATAGACAGGGTGTGTGAGAGAGAGAAAGAAAGCAACAGAGAATGAGATGGAGAGAGAGGCAAAGAGATGTGAGTGCGAGAGAAAGTTAGAGCGACATAGATAGAGAGAAAGGGAGAGAAAGACAGACGGGTATAAGAAGTGAGAGAGACAGAAGAAAAAGCGACAAAGAGTGGGAGAGAAAGAGAAGGACAAACAGAGGGGGAGAGAGAAAGTCAGAGTGACAGAATGAGAGAGAGTCAGAGAAAGACAGAGAGAGAGGGAGAAAGGGAGAGACAGAGAATGTCAGAGTGACCAAGAGAGAGAGAAAGAAACAGCGAGAGAGAGAGACATAGGGAGACAGAGGGGGAGAGAGAGAGAAAGAAAGAGAGACCGAGATAGATAGGGTTAGTGTGAGAGAAAGAAAGCAAGAGCGACAGAATGCGAGAGAGAGAGAGAGAGAGAGAGAGAGTGGTCATTATAAGAGGAAGGGAAGGTCACTCCGTAGTTCAGACTGGAACCCGAGCGTCACACTCTGCTGTTGCTGTTATTTTGGACTGAGATCACAGTTGAGCGGGTCACGGGTGGCCTGTGATTGGCCTGAGTGTAGGCACTTAGCCGTGATTGGCTGCAGCCGCATGTGTGTCGTCCGTCTCGTCTGCGATCAGGATCTTATCGGAGATGGAGTACAGCGACTTGGCGGCGGTTTGCGGCGCGTCTGAAGCGCAGCAGCGTTTGCGGATGAACTTGAACAAGGCGACGGTGGGGATGACGAGGGCCGGGACTCCAGCCAGGATGAAGATGATGACGTAGATCCAGTCCGGGTACAGGAGCGTCGCCAGAGCCGGGAAGTTCTCCTGCACAGACACACCCATCAGTAGATGTTTGACTTGGTGACATCACGTGTGACGCCGCTCATGCGTTACACAAGAGCATCACTGACGTATTGCCAGCAGGTTACTGATTCACAGGTGTGTGTATGTAGACAGCAGCTGTCAAACAGTCCTAATCCAGGATCAAAGTCTGGTTTATAAGAAGGAAACATCTCCACGTACTGATTCCGGGACCCAGGCGATGTACGTGAGATCTTTGCTGACCGTGGTAACAAAGTAGAAGAGGAAGATGACGAGCACGATCAAGGGGCTGACCAGCCTCCACGTGGCCTGCCAGAAAATGTTGGGCTTGTGTCCGATCATGAACTTGATGTCGTCGTTGAACCTGCAGAGACTTTCAGCTGAAGTCTGTGTCTGCTCTGGTCTGCTGAAGGTCTCACCTGTCGATCCCATAGATGTAAGACACGGCCACCATCTCGCAGAAGGCGATGATCAGCAGCGGGATGGACCCGGCGAAGCTGTCGAACAAGGCCAGCCAGTAGTCACCCGAGCCCTGGGAGAAGATGATGGCCAGAGCGAAGGAGAAGAAGCACACCAGACCTAGAAGCCACAGAGAGGATCTCAGCTTCTGTCTCAGCGCTCATCACCTAGGCTCAGACCTAGGCACGCACCTGTGTAGACCTCCTTTGGCCAGTGCCTGGGTAGGATGTTGAGGTCCTGCAGTGGTGCCACCACACCTTCCACACTGCCGAACATGGTGGAGAGCCCCAGACAGAAGAGCATGATGAAGAAGAGCACAGCCCACAGAGGAGCCACAGGCATCTTGGTGATGGCTTCGGTGAAGACGATGAAGGCCAGACCGGTTCCTTCCACCCCCTGAAACAAACACCTCGTCTGCTCACGTCACCGCCTCCACCGCCGGAGCTGCTGGAGCTGTATCTACTCTGAGCCGGTCCGTCTTCGTGAGTCTGATGTGAGATCTCACCTGGCTAAGGAAGTTCTGCATGTCGCAGGTCCTGAGCGAGAGCTGCTGCAGCGCGTCTGGAGACGTGCTGTTGATCTGCTGGATCACGGCGTCGTAGTTGCTCTCAGTAATGTTTCCCTCAGGAAGTTCAAAGGCGTTGAGCAGCGTGAGAATGTTCCTGTGGAGAAGCAGCGTGAGTCTGAGCCACGTGGAGAGACAAAAAGAGGTGAGAAGAGACAAGGAGAGGAGAGAAGAGACGAGAAGATGTGAGAAGAGAAGAGGTGATAAGACGAGAGATGAGAAGCGAAAAGGTGATAAGAGGTAAAAAGGGACGAGAAGAGGTTAGAAGTGGAAGAGAAGAGGTGAAAGAAGGCAGACGAGACAAGAAGAAGTGAGAAGAGGTAAGAAGAGAAGAGTAGATGCGAGAAGATAAGAGGGGAGAAGAGACGAGAAGTTAGAAGAGGATGGATGAGAAGTGGTGATAAGATGGAAAAAAGACAAGAAGAGAAGAGGTGACAAATGGTAAGAAGGGACGAGAAATTGGAAGAGGAGGGAAGAACAGAAGAGAAGAGAAAAGACAAGAAGAGGTGAGGAGTGATGAAAAGAAGTTAGAAGAGGAGGGAAGCGAAGAGGGGAGAAGAGACAAGAAGAGGTGAGGTCAGAAATGGTGAGAAGAGGTGATAAGAGACGAGAAGAAGTTAGAAGAGAAGAGGGGAGGAGATGGGAAGAAATTAGAGTAGAAGAGAAGTGATCACCCGTTGAGACAGTCGTCGAATCGCTCCGTGGCCCTGAAGCCGATGATGGAGTAGATGACAATGGCGGCGTAGATGGACGTGCAGCCATTAATGATGGAGATAATGACGGCGTCCTGCTCGCAGTTATTACTGCACACACAAAACACAGTCTCTCAACACAGGGTTCTCCCAGTGTATGTGTCTAGTCGCACACACATGATTATGTGTTTGGTATGTGTTATTAGTGTGTGTTTTATATGTGTTTTTCTAGCTGTGTGTGTATGTGTTATTAGTTTGACTGGGGTGTGTGTGTGTGTATATCTGTGTTATTTTTAGTTTAAAGTGTGTGTTATATTTTTTTGCCTAGTGTCTGTGTTATTTTTTTAGTTTGGTGTGTCTCTGTGTTATTGTTTTGTTTGGTGTGTGTGTGTGTGTGTGTGTGTGTGTTACTTTTTGTGCGGTGTGTGCAGCCGAAGAGACACTAACTGGACTGAATTGTAGCTGGAGAATGAGATCAGTCCTCCAAACGCCAGAGAGAAGGAGTAAAACACCTGAGCGCCGGCGTCCAGCCATGTCGAGGGGTTGAGCAGCTCGTCCAGCTACACACACATGCACACACACATTTATCAAGTTGGGTGAGAACGAGGAGTGTGTGTGTGTCGTACATCCGGGGTGAAGAGGAACTGGATTCCCCTGACTGAGCCCTTCAGTGTGAGTCCTCTGATGAGGAAGATGGTGAGGACTACGTAGGGCAGAGTGGAGGTGATGTACACAGCCTGGAAGAAAAAAAGTGTAAGACTATCACACACACACACACACACACACACATTTCTCCCAATCCAACTAATCCCTTCTGCAGGTTTGTCCCTGACCCTCTTCTAACCTGGAGGCTCTGCTGGTTTCAGAGAAGGTTCTGTGGTCTTCTCGTGCTCACTGACCCATCACCTCACAGCATCTGCTTTATGACGGAGATTATCGTGGATGTTTGTCACCAGATTAACCTGGTTAGTCTTTAATCTGCGCTGGTTGAACATCTAATTGTAGTTAATGTACTGCAGTGAGTGAGTGAATGAATATTTAATGAGCTGCTTTGTAATTGGTCAGCAGTGTCTGCTCAGATTGTACCTTTGTTTCTCACTGTATCAGCTGCATTTCTTGTTTCAGTGGCAGAAACAACATTTCCAAGAAATGAACAAAAATGCTGCACATTTACGTTTGTTTTTTTATTTTTTGCTTGCAATCTATTTTCGTTTGAAACTTTTTTTTTCACTTCAGATTTTTTTTTTTTTTCGTTTGGATTTATGGCCCAAATTTCAGGTGGGGGCGGCCCTTACTCTGATTGGCTGGCGGGGAGCAAAATGTAAACAAATGTAATTTCAAACTTACTTCACAAATTGCGTAAGTGTGAAGCATTTTCGTTAGTTTCTTAGAAATGTACGTTTGATATTTTTGCCACTAATCTGATTCCATATGTGTCATGCATTTTATTATTAATATTGCATTTGTGAAATGTAAGTTAACATGTTTAACATGCTTAATAATTCCAACTCCGCAATCCTTACGTTTTCTCCCAATTTATTAGAATGAATCGATTCTAGCTTCTGAGTTTTGGCTGGTGAGTCCAGCAGGGGGCGCTTTACCTTGCCGGTGGTCTCGATGCCCCGCAGACAGCAGACCCACAGCAGCGTCCAGGCACAGAACAGACACAGCAGGATCCACCACTGAATCCCACCAGAGTCGCCGATCTCCGGGGTCAGATTCAGCGTCTCCCGGTACCAGAAGTAGTCCACGGGAGAACTGCGCTCGCACTCCGACACGAACCCTGCGCACACGCCACAGTCACGCCACGCCCTTCAGCTCCGCGGTGCCGTACCTGTGCGGTTGTCGTTGACGGGACACTGGCTCCACGGCAGCGGATCCTGGAAGGAATTGAAGAAGTACCACATGACCCAGGCGATGATGGTGTTGTAGTACATCCCCACCAGGAAGGAGACCAGCATGGAGGCGATGCCTGCGGAGCACCAGCATCATCAGCTGTGTGTCACACACACACACACACACACACGTGTCTTGCACGCACCCACTCCGGTGAGGTAGGGGTTGATGGCGCTCCAGACGCCCACGCTTCCCTTGCGGAGCCGCTGACCGATGGCGAACTCCAGGTGGAGCAGTGGGATTCCCTCCAGCACCAGCAGGATCAGGAAGGGGATCATGAAGGCTCCTGCGGGTCACACCGTTCACAGTCAGAACGTCTTACTAACGTCTCAGACACCCCAGGTTTAATGGAGGTCTCGTTACTACAGCATGTAAAATCCATCCATGTCCAGACCTACGTCTCTCTCTACGAGAAGTTGCTCTCCACGCTTCACATAAGATTTGTTTTGCTCATGCTGGTTCTTCTTTCACTAGTCAACCTCAAGCGCCTTTGGATGCTTTGGAGATGCTAATTAGCTCATTTCAGTCCATCTGTACCACTCCAGGTCTAAAACATGCACTAAACGTACATATTTAACGTAATACCAGAAGTGTGAAGAGTAGCTGAAAACTATACTCCAGTAAAAGAACCAATACTTTACTGTAAACTACTCCATTACAAGTTACAAGTCACCTATTACAAGAAGACTGGAGTAAAAGTCGTATCCAAAGTGTCCAATTTTAAGTATTTTACTCTGAAAGTATTTAAGCTTAGTATATAACAGTATTAATCAGAATATTTAAATATACAGATCAAGTGTTTTTAACTGAGTTTAGGCTCAGAAACACAAAGAAACGTGAAAAACAAGAAATTAATTAGAAGAAATTAACCGTGGTATTAAAGTTACTAATGTAGTTAAGTAGAGAGGAAAAGTTGCTTATGATTTTGATACTCAGGGCAAGTACAAAGTAGCCAAAAATACTCAAGTAAAGCAACAAAGTCCATTAGCTCCAGTACTTTACACCACTGCATACTACTAGTTTGCTAGTGTCCGCCGCTTCCAGACTCCTGCGACATCCACATCACGCTTCAGTTTGCTGACATACACGTGTCTTACGTGGCTAGCCGCCACGCGTCCTTATTAGCTAACATTTAGAGATCATTGCCAATGGGCTAATTAGTAGCACTTTGTTAACTTGTTAATTCGCATCATTAATGTTTTGTTAGGTTAAAAAGTGTTCTTATTAACTAATGTAAAACCTCCGCTACGCTGGAATTAGCCGCACTGCTGGCGAGCATTGATAAAATCGTTGGATAATAATTATCTGTTATCTAACTGTTCATGTCCATGAGCATGTTTCAGTTCTAAGAAACTCTTAGCGTTGCATATGCTAAACTGGAAAATGCTAACAGTGGTGTAAAATGTGCCTGATGATTTGCTAATCTCTGTAGATTCCAGTAGTATTATTTCTTTCCTTGAGATACACCATCACGCTAGTGTTCAGCCATATGCTAACGTCTGAGGAGAGCGCCCGGTTGCTAGCATAAGCGCTACAGTGGGCTAACCTGCACATTTACATCATTCTGAAAAAATATTTGGGTTCTGTATGCGTCGCAAAAACTCTACCAGTTTCATTAAAATCTCTTCTGCTCAGGAAATATTCCGGTAAAAGTTTACGGAACTAATCAGTGGAGTCGGTAAAAATCAGTGAAATCGTCGGCTAATTTTGCTGGTCTTCGAAAAACACACAGTGAAGATTCTTGACTGACACTGTGATTTATCAGCAGAAACGCTTCTTTATCCTGGAAACAAGTGATGCTGAAGATTTAGTGATGAGGTGAGGAAGGGTTCTGCTGAGTCACGGTGATGTGACACACTTGAGACCCCGTTATCACCTTCTAAAGTCCCCACCTTATCACTCTCTCTCTCTCTCTCTCACTCTCTCAGGTATCTCTGGCATCTGCACCATAAATTC
>CM051498.1:9258993-9370976 GCA_028031935.1 Paedocypris micromegethes
CACAGAAATGCACCCACTGATGTTCTCGTCCAACAGATGTCACACCCACGTCATCATGTCGTGTGTGTGTGCAGGCTGTAAGTTATGGTCAAACGCTGTAGAAATTCTGGCAGAGAAGGATGGAGTCGACACTGAGCTGCTGGTGTATGTGATGAGCCTCATCAACAAGGTGAGAAATACACACACCCACAGACAGACAGACAGACAGACGCTCTCTCTCTCTCACACACACACACACACACACACTGTGTCTGTGTTGGGTCAGACTCTGGCGGCGCTGCCGGATCAGGACTCCTTCTATGACCTGGTGGACGTGCTGGAAGATCAGGGGATGGCGGCGGTGACGCAGCGCTATCTGGGCCGGAAGGGGACAGACCTGGACCTGCTGGAGCAGCTCAACATCTATGAGGTCAGAAGGGCGTGACCCCAGGGGGCCGAGCGGCGGCGTGACGCTCTCGCCGTGTGTTGTCCTGCAGGCCACGCTCCGCCACGAGGACGACGATGACGACGGACCAGCTCCCACCTCCAGCCGCCGGAAGAGGCAGGGTTTGGAGCGGCGCCGCAGCCTCAGACACTCGTTGGCGAAGCCGGAGCTGGCCACACCTCTAACCCCCGCCTCCCCACGCGGCACAGACTCCCAGCCGTCGAGCGAGAGGTCTGACAACCTGTCTCTTCATATTGCGCCATCACACACACACTCACACACACTCAAAAAAAATGTTCACAAATAACATAACATTTTACAAAAAGCTTTATCGCTGCCAATTCTGATTCTTGAAAATGGATTGGGAAAATCCCAAGTTTAATAATGTGTACACACGCACCTCATTATATATTGATATACATTGTGATTAGTGCTGTCAAAGTTAACGCATTAATGCATGCGATTAACTTTAAGTGCTTAATCGTGTGAATTATATATAACACCATTAATCACAGTTGCAATTTTTTTACTTTCGGTTTGGCAACGTACAATGAATAGAACCAAGAGAGCTGCACCATGTCTACAGGTGCGGCTCATTAAGATCAGCAGCTCACAGTCATTGAGTTCAGGTGTTGTCACTTAGGCGCAAAGTGTTTAAGTGACACTGATCTACTTTTCCCCTCTCAGCAGCAACACAGACAGTTCCTTTTCAACTGCAAATAACTTGCTCTGTTCAAAAAGCAGAAGCTTTAGATTCATACGGATTAGATAAACAGACAACACTGTATTTACTTACACTTATTTTTGTGTAAAAACAGACATTCTAAGCTTGTGTTTCATGTTTGAGTGATAAGTATTTATTAAGTTACAGTTCGTTTTCAGCTGACAAAGAGATGGCAAAACAGGCTTCACGCTTTAGTTTTATAACTATTACCGTATTTACTCGACGTATAAGTCGAGGATTTTTCCTTAACATTTTGGGCTGAAACTGGGGGGCTCGACTTATACACGCGGTCTACCGAAATAGAAAATATTTACTCAGTGCGCAGATATTTCACCCTTTCTCACAAAAATAAACAGCAGAGACACAAGCGCGGTAATTAAATGAACATTTATGATGCAAACTAAATACATTTTTCAGAAAATGGCACAACCCGTGCAAAGGAGCACTGACTCCACTGGCCGCTGCTCCGCGCACTCACAGGCACACACACACACACACACACACAAGCGCGCGCACACTGTTGCACACTCTCTCACCTCTCTTCTGACTCTAGTATCTCTTTGGCGTGGGGCTTCACAAAATAACGAGTCACACGGTGGATTTTGAACGTTGTATTTATTCCCAAAACACGAGTTAGCATTAGCCGTCCGTTTCTCAGGAGAACTCTCTTAAAGGGGCGGGGCACTTTTCCCAGAAAGTTTTATTGTTTCTATAGGAAGGATTAAAGAGCTGAACAGGTGTTCTATCATTATTTCCCTGTGCCGCTTTAGTGTCCCGATGGGCCCCAAACCAGAATTGACTTTATATGAAACCCAAAATTGGGTTTCTACTCATTTCTATCTATTCACTTTTCTCTCATTTCTTTCCCCCGACTTATAAGCGGGTCTAAACAGAATACAACAATCTCACAGCTGAAGTGGGGGGGGGGTCGACTTATAAGTGGGTAAATACTGTAATTCTTTTACAAAGAACACAACGTCCTGTTTTTGTATTATTATTGTGTAACCTAAAAAAAACATGTGCTTCCAACTTTAAATTAATGGATAACTCTTATATGTAAGCCCCAAATGGCTTATACATTGCAAATGGAACAAAAATTTTACTAATTTATTTTACAGTATTTAAAGGAGCGTTTATTTAGTGTTGAGTTTACATTAATTTACAAATTATACCTCAATATCCAATATTACAAGCTTCAGTAATTTAATCGTGATTAATCACGTTTATTTTGGTAAGTGAAAGTGCGATTAACTGATTAAAAAAAAATAGTGCCTTTTTTAAATTAATACATGGTTTTGAGGAAAGTACTTAATACTTGATGCTGCTGTCTGCAGTAAACCAACAGGAAGTGTGACCTCTCGTGACCCCAGTCCTCCATGTTCCGGCTCCACCCGTCTTCCGTCCAGTCCTGCCCTAAACATTTCTGACTCCACCCCTCCATCCGACTCCAATCTCCATATAACTGACTTGACCATACCCCAACCTGACTCCGCCCCCTCCCATCATGTCTCCCCCCGCCCTCTTAGTAACCCCGCCCCTCCTTCCCTTCTGGAGACTCTGCTGTCCCAGCGCAAGTCCTGCATCAGCATCCAACCGACCAATGACATCAGCCCTTGTGGGCGGGGCTCCTCTGGGCGCCTGCCGTACCTCCCGCACTCTCCTTTCTTTCTCTTCTCCTATGACGTGGAGGAGAAACCCAGCGAGGATGACAGCAGGTAGACGACTCCCGCTGTGTTTCCCACAATGCACCGCCCCCGCCTGACTACCCCACCGCCCCGGCCGTGTCTCCTCACTGCGCTTTCTGTCTAACACGTGCATTACACATTAGTTTGCAGCAGTGGCTGCCGTGGCTCCACCTCCGCCTGATGATGTCACTCGTGTCACTAGAGGAGGGTGTAACCTGTCTGTCTGTCTGTCTGCGCCAGGTCTGTCTCCTCCACCGGTGCTCCGTCGACTCCGCCCAAACAGCACAGCGACAGGTGAGGGACGCCTTCTAGAGCCGTTGACCTTTGACCTCAGGATGACCCTCCTTCCTAGACCTCCCCTGGGCGGCCTCCTCTCCTCCTCGTATCGGCAGCATCAGGAGTCTCTGGCTGCGGAAAGAGAGAGACGGCGGGTAGAGCGAGAGGAGCGACTGCAGCGGATCGAAAGAGAGGAGCGTAACCGTCACAGGTGAAACAAACACACACACACACACACACAGGTCATCTACAACCGTGTGTGTGTGTGTGTGTTTCTATGTGTGAATGTAGTCGAGATTATGCAGTGAACATGGAGGAGGCGCGACACGCCCGCGAGGAGAGGTAACATATCTCTCTCTCTTTCTCTCTCTCTCTCTCTCTCTCTCCTTCTCTCTCTGTCTCTCTCTTGCTCTCTGTCTCTCTCTGTTTTCTCTCTCTTTGTCTCTCTCACTCTCTCTCCATCTCTCTGCCTCTCTTCCTGTTGTTTTCTATCTCTCTCTGTCACTTTTGTGTCTTCCAGTCACTCTCTAGTTTCTTTCTCCCCCCTCTTTATCTCTCTCTGCCAGGTTTAAGACGGCAGAAAGACTTGGTGCGGAGGAGTTTGAGCGAGAGCGTGTCCGCTCAGGACCTCGAGGTCTCCCACACAGTCCAGAGGAAAGCTGTCCGTCATCCCGCAGTGCCACGCCCTCCTCTGTGGAGGAGCAAGACATGTCCGTCACTCTCGCTGAAGCCGGTAAGATCTGAGCAAAGATTGCTCGTTTAAAACACAAAGACAGCGGCGGTGATAAAGATGACGCGTTGCAGATGTAGAGACAGGTTCCGCACCAGAGGAGAAGGAAGTAGCGGATGAGCCGGTGACGGAGGAAGAGGAGGAAGCTGCTGATGCTGAGGTGGAGGACAGCGGGATCCTCAGCGATAAAGAACGACAGAATGAAGAGGTTAACGAGAAAGACAACTGCTCGGCGTCTAGTAACTCCTCAGCCAGCAGCACACTGGACAGAGAGGAAACCATCAACACACACACTCAACCAGAACCCGGTCAGAACCGCCGTCTGGGTCTATCTCACCCATCCATCCTCACCCTAACAACAATTTTACAGTTGTTTTAAAAAAAAATTTTCTCTCTCCCTGTGACAGTTGGAAAATGCTTTCAGACATTAGATTTTATTACAGACTATTTTAAAGTTGTTTTACTATAACGCTAAGATTTGAATGATGTCCTGTGCCAGAGAACTGGGCATAAACATGTTCCTTCAACGTACTGACTAACTAACTAACTAACTAACTGTCTTCTGTGATGCAGGTCAGTGGACGCAAGTGGTGAAAGCAATAGAAGAGCCTGAGATCCTTCACAGCAAACTCTTTATGCTGGACATGCTGTACTCTCAGAAAGACGCTGAGGAGGAAGAGGAGGAAGAGCAAGAGGACAAAGAGCGAGACGGAGGAGAGAAGGAGCAGGAGGAGGCGAGTGATGGCCAGAAAAAGAGCGAGAACAACGTCAGGGCGTTTGCCGAGCGCTTCGGGGACGTGGTGAAGAACCTGACGTCTCCGCCCGTGGACCCCCAGGAGCCTCAGGACAAGCCGCCCAAGAAGGAGTCCGAGCACATTTGGGATCAGCTGATGGCGCGGCCCCGAGAGCTGCGCATCCGAGACATGGACTTCACTGACCTGGGAGACGAGGATGACCTGGACATTCTGGAGTCGGGGGGGCTCCTGAGCTCCGGAGAAACGCCCCCACCGCCTCCGCCCCCGCCCCCCTGCCCCTTCAACCTCCCGCCTCCTCCTCTGGGCTTCGGTGGCCGGGCTCCGCCCCCACCTCCCTGCTTCTACACCCCTGCCCTGCCCCCTCCGCCCCCACAGCACCCGGCCGGTTCTCCTCCTCTACAGCCCAAGCGGAAGAAGACCATCCGTCTGTTCTGGAGTGAGGTCCGGCCCGCAGACTGGATCCACCGGAACCACCGACACCAACAGGAGTCGCTCTGGTCCCGACTGGAGCCCGTCAAGATCGACACGGCCAAGCTAGAACATCTGTTTGAGAGCAAGTCCAAAGAGAGCACTGTCACCAAGGTGAGTGTGTGTTCCCTCCTTATCTCACACACACGGACACACATTTTCTCTTTTATAAACAAACAACACACGCATTCTTTCTCTTTATTGCACACAATCATACATTTTCTTTTGCATGCGCACACACATACACACACTTTCTCTTACTCATGCACACATACTTTCTATTACACACACACACACACACACACACACACACACACACACACACCCTTTTCTCATTACACACACACTTTCTCTTTATAAACAAACAACGCACACATACTTTCTATTACACACATACATTTTCTCTTGAACACACACAAACAGTTTCTGTTTTATAAACAAACAACACACACACAATCGTTCTCTCTATTATATATACACAAACATTCTCACACACACACACACACACACGCACGCAAATAAGCACAATATAACGTGTCTTACACAAACACACACAAAGGATAATTTTCACACACTCACTCTCTATTACACACACACAAGCATATTTTCTCAAACATAACTTGAAAAGAGGCTGATCAGCGTCAAGCGTTGTGTTTCAATAACTCAAAGCATTTTCTTTAAAAAAAAAAGACAATTTAAAGATCTGATTAATTCAAGTAAACAATACAAAAATCAGCAATTACAATAAACCAACAATAAATAAATCATTCAAAAGCAAGCAGTACATTACTGATCATACGAGGCTCTCATTTGATTTCTTAAAATATTATATATTATATTATATATATATATATAATATTATATATCTCAAAGTTTTCAGTATTAAATAGCACAGAAATCCCGGGAACAGCAGGAATTGCTCTCTCCATTCACAGATTGTGGAATGCCTAATTAAACACCTGGTGCAATCCTGAGTCCTGGGCTCGAGACTGACAGCTTGATTGTCCAATCAGCTCACAGAAAAGCATTTGGGCCAATGTTAGGGACCTGACTGACCTACTTTTCCAGAAATGCATGGCACAAAATACCCAATGTTAAACCATACAATAAAATACTCACATTTGTATTTAAACACCAAACATTTACACCAAAAGGACATTTTGTAAACCAAACCAAAACAAAACAAAACATTTACATTTTGCATTTTGGGTTTTTTTTTTGTTTCACACACACACACACACACACACACACACACACACACACACACACACACACACTCACATATTTGTCTCTATTACACACACAGACATACTTTCTCTCTAACACACACACGTCTTTACACACACGTGCGCTGACTGCTGAGGTGTGTATGTGTGTGTGTGTGTGTGTAGAAGGCGTGTGCGGAGGGCAAGCGCACTGAGATCATCGTGCTGGACTCCAAGCGCAGTAACTCCATCAACATCGGGCTGACAGTTCTGCCGCCGCCGCGCACCATCAAGACCGCCGTGCTGAACTTCGACGAGTACGCACTCAACAAGGAGGGCATCGAGGTGACTGACGGCCAGGGCTTATTTAGACATAGATTTTTTATTTCGTTTTAGTCATAGTCTTTTGACAAAAAAATGACTTTAGGCTTAATTTTTACTTGCACTTGTTTTTAAAAACAGACATTCTAAGCTTAATGTAGACCTGTTTCATGTTAGAGTGGTAAGTATTTATTAAGTTAGTTTGTTTTCAGCTGACAGAGAGAAGGCAAAACACGCTTCACGCTTTGTTATTATTATTACAAAAAACACAACGTCCTGTTTTTATTAAGAGTGTAACCTAAAAAAATATGTACTTTAAACTTTCATGTTGATGTATAACACTTATATGTAAGACCAAAATTGACTTTTTTTGCGTGTTTTATCTTGAATAAAGTGCGACTCGACCTCGGAGGTTTAAAAAACAAAGACAATACATTGCAAATTGACCCAAAACGATACTAAATTATTTTACAGTATTTAAACGAGTGTTAATTTAGAGTTGAGTTTACATTCATTTACATATTACACCTTAATGTCCCATATTACAAGTTTCAGTCGTTTAATCGTGATTAATCACAATTTATTTGGTCAGGAAAGTGCAATTAACTAGTTTAAAAAAAATTACCATTTGACAGCCCTACTATGAACATATAAAATATTTACAAAGATCTTACTTATTTGGAAAAAACATTTCTTTTTCTTGAACTTATTTTTATACACTTTTCTTTCAATCCAAATAAATGTATTTTATATAAATGAAAACTCAACAAAAAGAAAAATAAATACCCTAAAACAAAATTAATTATAATTGCATCACGTTCATAAGTAACAAACGGTTGCTCGGTGAAAACAGTAGTTTCATCAGCAGATGGCGCTTCAGGTGTGTTGTGTTTCTGCTCGTGATTGCTGCTCCAAAAGGCATTTTTGTTTGTTTTTTTTTCGTTGAAAGTGTCAATAAATGTAGTTATAGTTTTATTCCCTGAGTGGGAGTTTTTATATAGTTCTCATTTTGTTTTTGTCGGGGGAAAAGTGTTGTTGACGAAGAAGATGACAAAAATAGTTAATAGACGAAAATTATTTAACAAAATTAACACTGCGTAGGGCCACGCCTCCCGTCACACACAGACGTGTCAGCGCGTGTGTGTGTGTGTGTGTGTGTGTGTGTAGAAGATTCTGACGATGATCCCGACGGAGGAGGAGACGCAGCGGATCCAGGAGGCGCAGCTGCAGAATCCTGATGTTCCTCTGGGCAGCGCCGAGCAGTTCCTCCTCACGCTCTCTTCCATCACTGAGCTCTCCGCACGACTGCAGCTCTGGGCCTTCAAACTCGACTACGAGGCCACGGAGAAGGTGAGACAGAGAGACAGACGCGCTCCTCCACTAACTGTCTCACAATCTACATCCCTCTCTCTCTCTCTCATGAATATTCCATTCTATCTGTCCGTTCTGTCTGTTCATTCTATATTTTGTCTCTCTCTTTCTGTCTTACTCTGTTTCTATCTCTCTCTCTGTCTATTTCTCACCATTTCTCTCATCGACTCTCTCTATCTCTCTCTCTTTCTCACAATTTCTCTCTCCGACTCACTATTTCTCTCACTCACTCCCTCTATCTCTCTATCTTTCTTTTTCTCTCTCGCTCTCTCTATTTCTATCTTACTCAGTTTCCTTCTTTCTCTGACTATCTCTTAATGGTTCTTTCTCTCACTCTGCCTCTCTCTCTGTTTCTCTCTCTCTGTGTCTCTATCTCTCTCTCTCTCTCTCTCTCTCTCTCTCACTCTGTCTCTCTCTCACTCACTCTGTCTCTATTGCCGTCTTTCTCCTTTTTTTCTCTGGGTGTGTGTCTCTGTCTCACCGTTTCTTTCTTTCTTTCTTTCTTTCTTTCTTTCTTGCACTCTCTCCTGTTCTGTCCCTCTCTCTATTACTCTTTCTCTCTTTCACTCTCTCTTTCACTGTTTTTCTATTTCTTTCTCTCTCACACATTCTCTCCCTGTCTCTCTATCGCTCTCCCTCTCCCTGTCTTCTCTTAATCTAGCTCTCTCTAATCTCTCCATCTTTTCTCTCTCTCTCTCTCTCTCTGTCTCTCTTCGCTCACTCTGTCTCTTTCTCTGTCTCTGTCTCTATCTCTCTCTCTCTTTTTCTCTGGGTGTCTGTCTCTCTCTGGGTCTTTCACTGTTTCTCTCTCTCTCTCTCTCTCTCTCTCTCTCTCTCTCTCTCGCTGTCTTTCTCTCTCTATGTTGAAGGTGTGTCCTGTGTGATGTGTTCTGCAGGAGGTGGCGGAGCCGCTACAGGACCTGAAGGAGGGCATGGATCAGCTGGAGAGGAACAAGACTCTGCGCTACATTCTGGCGACTCTGTTGATGATGGGAAACTTCCTGAACGGCTCCAACGTGAGAAAAAAAACACACGCGCCAGAGTCAGAGAGAGAGCAGAGGTTGATGTGTGTGTGCGTGTGTGTGTGTGCAGGCGAAAGGCTTTGACCTCTCGTATTTGGAGAAAGTTCCGGAGGTGAAGGACACGGTTCATAAACAGTCTCTTCTTCATCACGTCTGCAGCAGCGTCATAGAAAACTTCCCCCACAGCACCGACCTGTACTCAGAGATAGGAGCGCTGACCCGCACCGCCAAGGTCACACACACACACACAGACACACACACACACCCACCCAAGGTAAAACACACACACACAACACTAAAGTTCAAGTTCTGAGCATTTGTAAGGCGCTTTTCACAGTTTTAATTGTCTCAAAGCGCACGTGTGAATATGTAAGAGGATTGTTGTTGTTTTTTACTGATTAGTAGTTGGTGTTTAGAAGGTCTACAGAGGTCTAGGAGGCATCATAGAAAAGATGAACCTGAAGCTCCTAGGAGATTCCGGTTGTACGGCACTCGGCGCTCAGGAGAGGAGAAACACAGAAACACAAAGCATTAGGAAAACATGAAGTGCCATGATTAAAGATTAGCGGTGCAGGTGTGATTCGGTTCCGAGCACTAGACTACGCAGCCTTTCTACACGATTATATTAACGTATTTTGTATGTTACAGGTCATAATAGGTCAATATATTCTTTTTTAAAGAGATGCGTCTCCAGTCTAGACTTAAATTGACTGATTCTGAGTCTGGAATTGTGCTAGGCAGAGCATTCCATAGTTTAGTTGCTAGATATGCAAAGCATCTTCCTCCCTTATAGATTTTAGAGATTTGCGGTATTATAAGCTGGACTGAGTTTTGTGAGCGCAGGAGTCGTTTAAGCTCGTAATAAGTGATGAGCTCACTGAGATATAGAGGAGCTAAACCGTTTAGTGCTTTATACGTGATTAAGAGAATTTTAAACTGAAAGTACCATACAGACACCACTAAAGCACCACACACACATCACCAAGATAACACACAAATATACTGACCTCTCTCTCTGTCTCTCTCTCTCTCTCACTCTCTCTCTCTCTCTCTCAGGTTGACTTTGAGCAGCTGCAGGAGAGTTTGACTCAGATGGAGTGGCGCTGCAAGGCATCATGGGATCATCTGAAGGTGGTGGCCAAGCACGAGATGAAGCCGCTGCTGAAGCAGAAAATGTCGGACTTCCTGAAGGAGTGCGCGGAGAGGATTATCATCCTGAAGACCGTCCACCGCAGGGTTATGAACAGGTGAGGTCAGAGGCCGGGCGAGTGTCACGCAGAGGTCAGCGTGTGCGTGTGTGTGCGCGCAGGTTTCACAGCTTCCTGCTGTTCGTGGGGCAGCCACTCTCCAGTGCTCGTGAAATCAGCGTCAGCCGCTTCAGCCGCATCATCAGTGAGTTTGCGCTAGAGTACCGGACCACACGCGAGCGCGTCCTGCAGCAGAAGCAGAAAAGAGCGGACCACCGAGAGAGGAACAAGACCCGCGGCAAGATGATCACCGACATAAACACACAGGTGTGAGAGTGTGTGTGTGTGTGTGTGTGTCTCAGGTCTCTCTCACTGTTGTTCTCACTCCATCTAGACTGAAGATGAAGATGATCGTGAGGTATGAGCATCTCTCTCTCACACTCTCTCTCTCTCACTTTCAGTCTGTCTCTCTCTCTCTCTCTCTCTCTCTCTCTGTCTGTCTCTCTCTCTCTCTCACCTTATCTGTCTAACTCACTCTCACTCTATCTGTCTCACTCTCACTCTCTCTCACTTTCAGTCTGTCTCTCTCTCTCTCTGTCTGTCTGTCTCTCTCACTCTATCAGTCTAACTCACTCTCACTCTCTGTCTCACTCTCTCTCACTCTATGCCTCACTCTCTCTCACTTTCAGTCTGTCTCTCTCTCTGTCTGTCTCTCTCTCTCTCACTATATCTGTCTAACTCACTCTCACTCCATCTGTCTCACTCTCTCTCACTCTATCTCTCACTCTCTCTCACTTTCAGTCTCTCTCTCTATCTCTCACTCTCTCTCACTTTCAGTCTGTCTGTCTCTCTCTCTCTCTCTCTCTGTCTGTCTGTCTGTCTGTCTTTCTCTCTCACTCTATCTGTCTAACTCACTCTCACTCTATCTGTCTCACTCTCTCTCTCTCTCACTCTATCTGTCTCTCTCTCTCTCTCTCTCTTACTCTCACTCTATCTGTCTCACTCTCTCTCTCTCTCTGTCTCACTCTCTCTCCCCCGCCAGGTGGGCCAAGCGGTGATTGATGTTGGTGTGCAGCGGGTGGAGTCTAAGTGTGTGGTTCAGTCTGAACACGAGCAGATGAAGGCGGTGCTTAGAAGCGGCCTGCAGAGCGGAGACAGTGAGAGCGCTGCTGTTCCCGGCATACGCACACGCACACGCGCCAGCCGAAGTGAGTGGCAGGCACAGGTGTAACGAGTAGCTGAAAATTACACTCGAGTAAAAGTAAATAAATTACAGTAATAGTTAGTCTAATAAAAGTCAAAAGTCACCAATTCCAAGAAGACAAGTAAAAGTCATAAAGTATCCAAATTTAAGTATTTTACTTGTACTGAATTAAGGCTTAAAAAACACCAAGAAATGTGAAAAAGAAGAAACTTTATTTTTGAGGTTTTATTTCGTAATATAAAGTTCAAAGGGGCAAAAAGTTGAAACAAAATAAATGAAATTGAACAAAGAAAAAAATACTTAAGTAAAGTAACAAAGTCAATTTACTCCGACAGAACTTTACACCACTGTGGTCTGGCCTGACCCTCTCACACATTCTCTAACTCCACAGGCTGCTCTGCCTGGGCCGGGGTCCACGATGAGAGTTCCAACGCCGCGGACGAGGACACGGCAGACGAGATCATGGAGAGGATTGTTCGCTCGGCCACACAGAGTCCGAGAGAGAGAACGCAGCCGCGTGAACGCCGCCGCTCACGCTTAAACCGCAAGTCCTGTAGGTGTTACATATGTGTGTGTGTGTGTGTGTGTGTGTAAGTAACTTTGTTCTTCTGGCAGTGCGGAGGACGCTGAGGACCGGTCTCACCCCAGAGGAGGCGCAGGCCCTGGGATTGGACGCATCAGAGATGCCCGTGTGATGTCACTTCCTGTCAATGCACAAACGTCCTGTCAGGAGAAAAGAATGAAAATGCAAATCACAGGTTTTGCTGTTTAACGACACAGATTTATTTATTAGCTTTAACACACACACACACACACACACACACACACACGTTGCACCTTAATATTTATTATTATTCAGGGTTGATCAGGGAAGATTCTCTCCTGGAGCAGTATCACTTCCTGCGGAGTGATAATGTGTGTAGATACGAGTTTGTGAATAGAAATGTCAGTTTGTGCTTTGGAGAAGTTTCCGCTAGTTGTCTTCTGATCACTGTGATAATTTTGCAGAAACGTCTTTCTAAGGTCAGTTTTACAAGATCCCGACGCTTTGTACTTTTCCTAATGTTTTCTGCAGCAATAAAAGCTCTCTCCCCGTGTCGATGTGATTCGATGTGATTATTTAACCTAGGGTGACCATATTTTGATTTCCAAAAAAGAGAACCGGCGCAGCCTCGAAACAAATTCAGGCAGGCTTCTCTGAGGTTATACTGTAAGCTTCAATGGTGCAAAATAATTAACTGTGGGCTGTAATAAAAAAAATTAATCTGTAACAAAAAAATACCCAGACTCTTTTCCAATTAATAAACAAAAAATAAATTGATTAATGGATTAATAATATGAAATAGTGTACTAAATATCAGCTCTTCTGTTATAAAATCGAGCTTCAACAATATATATAATAACAACCGTAATATCTATCTATTAGTGAGCAATATTAGTGGGCAGTTATAATATAAACCGGATATTTTCGTGAATTCATAAAACCAGTCCGGATGCCCGGGACACGTAAAAAGAGGACATGTCCGGGGAAAAGATATGGAGGCTTGCCCACCCTATTTACCCGTCGTTCTGCGGGAATAATCTGTGTCGATAAACGGTAAAAACGAAAAAAAAAAGTCTCGTGTAGTTCCGTCCTCTACCGCCAGAAGCTGATCATAAGCAGCCGCGGCCGAGTGACGTCACCCGTTACGTAACTAACGCGCACGCCCCCTCCAGAAGTTGTTGGAACTTCACTCGACGCCGTGGTGTTTACGGACATGGCGCAGGCGCAGGACATCACGCTGTACTGGGGCTCCGGGTCTCCGCCGTGCTGGCGGGTTCTGATCGCGCTGCACGAGAAGCAGCTCGAGGGCTTCGACTCCAGACTTCTGTCGTTCGAGAAAAACGAGCACAAGGGCGACGAGGTGCAGGCGCTGAACCCGCGCGCGCAGGTGACGGGCGTCATGACGCGGGGCGGTGCGGCGGCGCGGCGCTTCTGACGCGCTTCTCTCTTTCGCAGCTGCCGACCATGAAGCACGGAGAGACCGTCGTCAACGAGTCGTTCGCCGCCTGTTTGTATCTGGAGGTAAAAGAAGTCGTGTGCAAACTTGTTTGAAATTCACAACTAGTGTGTGCGCATTGCGCACATGCATCGGGCAAACTCAAACAAAACTTTACAAACTACAGGATAAATTAATTACAGGATTGAGCTTCAAACTGTTATACAATCTTTTTATGACCCCGCCCTCTCTCTCTTTCTCTCACTCTCCGTCTCTCTCTCCCACTCTCCGCCTCTCTCTCTCTCAGAGTGTGTTTAAGTCTCAGGGAACACCTCTGATCCCGGAGGATCCAGCAGAGATGGCTCTGGTGTACCAGCGAATGTTTGAGACCAACAATCTGCAGCAGAGGCTGTGTGAGTGGTGTTGTCGTGGCGACTGGTGATGCTCGTGTGCGGCTGACGCTGGTTCGTGGTGCAGATGAAGTGGCGTTTTACGACTGGCTGGTGCCGGAGGCCGAGCGACTGGACGCGGCTCTGAGCCGAAACCGCGAGGCTTTACTGAAAGAGCTGCAGCTGTGGGAGAAATACCTGGAAACGGTCTATCACGCTCGTCGCACACTTGTTTCACGCTCTTCACTCGTTGTCTCACGCTCCTCTCTCTTCCTTTATTCACTCATCCATCATCAGCTCTTCACTCATCTCTTGCTAGTCACTCAATCATCTCTCACGTGTCCATTTTCTACCCGTTTACTCATCCATCTCCCTCTTGCCATTCGCTCGCTTGCTCATCACTTCTGTATCTCTGGCTTTTTCACTTGCTTGTCCATTTTCAGCACCTTTGTCTTTCTCCATATCCGGCTTGTTCAAGTTTATTTAAATAGCGTACTTCTTAGTTCAAGACCAACGCAAAGTCGCTATGCAAAATAGGGAAAAAATAGTCTTTAAAGAAAAAGGTTCCAAGCTTCTACCTAATGCAGCCTTCCTATTTGTTAATATTAGTTATTGAATATTTTGCTATTACAGTTTTAAATATGCATCATTGAAGATATATGTTTTTAATCTAGATTTAACTGATTCTGATTCGCTGATCGTGCGAGGCAGAGTCTTCCAGTATTTTGGTGCTAGATAAGTGAAAGATCTTCCCCCTGTGAAGGTTCTAGATATTTTTGTATTACGAGCTGGCCTGAGTTTTGTGAGCGCAGCGTCTCGTTGGCTCGTATAATGTGATGAGCTCAGTGAGATATAGAGGAGTTAGATCGTTTAAGTTGTTAAGAGAATTTTAAAAATAATTCTACATTTTACGGGTAACCAGTGTAGCTGGTAGACATTAAAACCGGACTAATATGGTCGTACTTTTTTGTTCTGGTCAGTAGTTGAGCGGCTGCATTCTGAACTAACTAAAGTTTATCTATTAGTCGGGCAGGCTCGTCACTTGCTCGTTCATATCTAACTGGTCACTCGCTCATCACTTGTCCATCACCGGCTCGTTCACTCACTTATTTACACATTCATTGCTTTCTTCACATTTTGTTCTTCATGCATTCATCAATCATTCTTCACTCTTTTACTCATTTACACGTTCACTCGCTCATTCAATTACTTATCTGTGGATTCACCACTTCATACTTTTGATCACACTCATTCATTCATCACTCCGGCGAGGGAGGTGTTTGTGACGTGTGTCTGGCTCTCCAGATGGGTAAGGGTTCGTATCTGGCCGGCAAGGACTTCTCCATGGCGGACGTGGTTTGTTTCCCGGTTATCGCCTTTTTGCCCAGACTGGGGTGAGTAAGTGTGAGGCTGGGGGTCAGAGGTCGCTGCTGACCACTGCTCTGTCTGCAGGTGTCCGCGTGAGCGCTGTCCCAGACTCATGGACTACCACAACATGCTGCTGGAGCGGCCCAGCATCAAGGCCAGCTGGCCCCCGACCTGGAGCCAGACCCCCGAGGGCCCGGGCAAGCTGAAGGACCTGTGACCCCGTGTCTGTCTCAGCTTCACTAACCTGCACTAACAGTGCTCAGACACCTGTTGCTTACGGTGACTGCAATTGGCCGTTACCCTGACAACACAATTGTTTAGGAACGTTTGCAGTAGTGAAGCAGAAATAAAGTTGCAATCCTGATTCTTAACTCACTCCTGACGCACAAGAGTACTTTCACTCAGCTCTGGGATTATTTCACAATAAATATGTTTAACATGAGTCTCGGATGGTTTTAAGATGTGGCAGAGACACTTCTGATCATCTGAAATCTTTTTGTTTGTTTCAGTTAAACAGCAAGACCTAACAGACACACACACACACTGTACAGTTCTACTCTTATGACATCACACTAAATCAGCAGGAATCAAGGATAATTTTAAACTGATAAATATGGTTCATTCAAACCACAAAAGTTGCATTAAAGGAATATTCATAAACGCTGCTGTATTGAAAGGTTTACTGTATATTTAGTACGTTAAGTTGAAATTAGTGTCACTCCACATCATGTCCGGACAGAGGAAAACGGCAGTTAAATCAAGTTTGCTTTGATTTGTATTTTTCTACAGAAAATAAAACTCGTAGCGAGTTACCTCGAGTTTGAAACCGTACTAAAGCGCCTCTCGACTGTGACGTCATGCTGCGGTTGTGTTGTGGCCGCGGGGAGGCGCTCTAGTTTTCCCGTCACCAGTTTACTCGATTTCCGTCTCTAAATCCATTTTATCTACTTACATAGACGAAAATTGAAATCCTTTAATTTGAAACAAAGCGCAAAAAAGTCCGAATCCCGCCAGCCGCCATCATATTTGTCCATATTTATGTATCATTAATATTTTAGGATTTTCCATCCTACAACATCTCTCCTAGATTCATTATTCAGCGTCGGGTTTTATTCTGTTGATTACGTGTCTTTCATTTATACACAATTAAACTTAGGTAAAACAGCTGTGATTATGCTGCGGGTTTCGTCTCGTAGAGGCAACCCGTGCGCAAAGTGTTTCCGGTCTAAGGCGGAAGTGATGTCAATGTTTCTACAGTAGTGCCCGACGCTCGTCTGTCGTTCAGCGCTACAATTTTTCCGTCTTTGGTGGAGGATCAAACCTCAGAATCTCCCGCCATCATGAAACTCGTCAGGTGAATCACGCGGGGAGATGCGGGAGTGTGCGCGGGCCCGGGTCTGGCGCGGGTCCGAGGCGCGGGCTTTGCAGGATGGCGTTCGATTGTGTGTTGTTAGCCGTTAGCTGCAGCCGGCGGGAAGCGATGAATGGCGGGACGCTCGCGCCGTGAAAGCGACTAATTCCCGTCGCGCTGTGTGTCGTTATTGTTACGCTACTGGAGCTTTAAACGTTTACTTCCGTTAATCTGTGGGGCCGATTTGCAGGTTTTTGATGAAACTGAGCCACGAAACGGTCACGATCGAGCTGAAGAACGGCACCCAGGTCCACGGAACCATCACAGGTACCCCAGCCGTGTGTGTGCGTGTGTGTGTGTGACTGACGAGTGTGTGTGCGCTGCAGGCGTGGACGTCAGCATGAACACACACCTGAAGGCGGTGAAGATGACCCTGAAGAACCGCGAGCCCACACAGCTGGAGTCGCTCAGCATCCGCGGAAACAACATCCGCTACTTCATCCTGCCCGACAGTCTCCCGCTGGACACACTGCTGGTCGACATCGAGCCTAAAGTAAAGTCCAAGAAGAGGGAGGCCGGTCAGTCTCACACACACACTTTGTCTCTATCTCTTACATACACACAGTTTGTTTCTGTCACACTCTCACTCACACATACACTCTGTCTCTCTCACACACCGAAGCGGTGGTCAATCACACACATACACTTTCTGTCTCTCACACACACACACACACACACACTGGAACAGAGGTCAGACATACTCAAACACGCTCTGTCTGTCTCACACACACAAGTTCAAGTTCTGAGCATTTGTAAGGTGCTTTTCACAGTTTAAACTCTCGTTTATAAGATGCTCTCTCTGTCTCACACACACACACACACACACACACACACACACACTCTTTCTGTCTCACACACACACTCTGTCGGTCTGTCTCTCTCACACACACTGAAGCAGGGGTTTCTCTCACACACACACATTGGAGCAGTGGTCAGACACACACACACACTCTTTCTGTCTCTGTCCAACACACTCTTTCTGTCTCACACACACACTCTTTCTGTCTCTGTCTCACACACACACTCTGTCGGTCTGTCTCTCTCACACACACTGAAGCAGGGGTCACTGGAGCAGTGGTCAGTCACACACACTCTCATTCATTAGTCAGTGAGAGAGCGTCGCCTGTCGTAAAGCGACTGTTGCTCTGATTCTCTGGTGCATGATTGAGCGTGATGAGCTCACAGGCTCCGCCCCATTGAAGCCTTCACACACACACACACACACACACACACACTGTAGTTTGTGAATAGAGCGGCCGATGTGTTGTTGCTCAACAAGAGTTCTGATGTTTGCAGTGGCTGGTCGTGGGCGTGGTAGAGGAAGGGGGCGTGGCAGGGGAAGAGGTCGTGGGCGGGGCGGTCCAAGGAGATGAAGCCTCTCCCACCACCGCAGTGTTTTTTCTTCATTTGTCTGTTTTGTACATGGAATCTTTTGTTCCGGAGCCACCTCTTCTGTTTCAGTGCGAGATGTTTGTTATGGGTTATTTTTTTTCTTTTCTTTTTCTAAACAATAAAGCTGAGATGAAAAGTGTTGTGTGTCGTATTTACGTGAATATAAGCATCCCCCTGATTTTTCAGGCACCAAAAGAAAAAAACGTTTTCTTTACATTTATGGTTAAATTTTTAATTTTCTCTTATTACAATTTTTTTTCAACAAACCTTAATTATGACTTCAATGTAATTTTTACCTCAAACAGATTTAAAAAAAACTTACAAAGAGGAGCAAGTGAAGCAATTTGTCTACATTAGGCTACAGTAGATGTCTACACAGGCTATATAAGGAAACTTGCTAGACGGAACAGCATGACAGTCAGTGAACACAAGACAAAAGAACATTTTTTTTTTTAAATCAGTATTGAGGTGCTGGTGGTAGAGCACAGTTTTTAGTGCGTTGAGCTTTTTTAAACGTTGAGAAGGTTGCAGACTTTCTCACAGGGATAAGTAAATTGTTCCACCAGACAGCCGTGGAACGAGAGATGGTTTTTGTGAGTGATTTCAACCAACGTTGCAGAGGGCCATCTAGCCGACTTTAGTTCTCTGATTGTAGACTACGTGCGGGAGAGTATTCCTGAATCAGGGAATTGATGGTGCCATACCAGTGATGGTTTTGAAGGTCAGTGATAAAGCTTTAAACTTGATCTTGGCAGTCAGTCCAGAGAGACAAGCAGTGGAGTGACATGAGTCCTTTATGGTTGTTTGAAGACCAGTCCTGCTGCAGAATTCCTCCATTGAGGCTTTGTATTCCCATGAGCCTTTGCACACTAGACTAAAGCTGGGCTGGGTTTTCTTTTGGTTGTAAATATGAAAGTTTATATGGTGCTTTTCTTAGTCCCAGACCAACGCAAAGCTGCTATGCGGAATTAGAAAAAAAAATGTTTTTAATTGCCTAAATTTTAGCGTTGAAAATGTACCTGTAAATACGGTAATCGAGCCAATTTATTCTGGACATGGTCATCTGGCAACTCATCTCCAGAGTCAAATCTGACCAAGTTAGCTGCTGATGCTGACGGACCAGAGATAGCTGATCACTGAATCAGCCGCTTCACACACACGTTTAACCCTAAGGTTTTTCTCCACTTAAACCTATTAACCCACTCCACTTAACCTAAGTTTCTAAAAATAAGAGTATTTTTTCACTTTGAAACTTCTCCGGCTTGGCTTATTTGGTGCAATGATCATATAAAAAAATATAATGATTCAGTTGACATATTTGTAACGCCTGCTACATGTTTGTGTTATGTTCACATAAGATAATGTTCGGGTCAATTTGACCCTTCAGACAAAATAGAAGCTAAAAGAGTCAGAAAGATCAAATACTACTAGTTTCTTTGCAACAATGAGACATTTGGAGAACTTTTTGGTTTCTGACACATATATGCATAATAAAAGTCCCCCGGGTCAAATTGACCCGTGAACATTATTGATGCTCCTCTGAACCGAACAGAACCGGAGGGTTAAAGTCAGACAAAGCCGCTGCGCTCAGCACAGGAAGCCACACTGCATCATAACGTGAACGCGACTGTTTTATTGGCAAACACAAAGCTGGACTTGTCAGGATCAGATCAGACCGGCCCGGAGCGGCGCTCACACAGTTTGTACGCCAGAGCCACGGCCGAAGCGGAAGCCGAAGCCCCCCTTCTGTCGGCTGAAGGCCTGCAAACCCCCGGCGATGGACGTCAGGGCCTCGTTGCGCTTTTCTCCCACCTCTTCCTCCATCTCTCCGCCCTCGGGGTACGGCAGCGCGTGGATGCGGTTGTCGGTGAAGGTCCCCAGCGGCCTGTGCCCAAGCTCCTCCCTCTTCCAGTCCTTCAGCTCCTCCGTCTTCCAGTCCTTCAGCGCCTCACGCGGCCCCCAGCCCTGCAGAAAAGCCCAGGGCCGCGTCTCGCCCTCAGGAGCCGCCAGCTGAAGTGACCCGGCGTCCCACTCCGGCCCCGCCCGGTAATCCTCAGAACGCTGCGGGAGCGCCAGGCATCGGGGTGGCTGGACCAGCAGCGCCAGCAGGAAGACCACCGCGGTCCGGAGGAACACCTGGAGAAGCATCTGAAAGAGAAGAGACGGGGTCAGTGGGGGTCGGTGGTCTCTGCGGGATCCGATGCGCTCGCCGGACGCGCCGCGGCTCCTTATATACCCACCTCAGCTCTTTGTCCGCAAAGCGTCTCCTTAATTGACCACGTGACACACGCCGACGGTCAAAATTCCTCCTCCGCAGATACAGGCTGAGCTTAACTAACCAACAATTACAGAAGCCGCGCACGCTTTCGGAACTTCGCCAGGAAGCCCGAGAAACACAGAGAAGAATTTTTCGCCATTGTCTCGCCGCGTCCATTAGGAACCATTAGGCCCGTTGAGCGGCGAGAACGGGCGACGCCAGCACACTCACGTTCGTGACCCGAGGAAGAATTCATCATCATCATATGCTCTCAGACGAGTTGCTGGGTTCTGGGGTTTTTTACTGGTTTTATTCTTTTGAATTTGAAGCATATTTGACATTTCCGCAAAGGTTTCGTTCAAATTCAAAACTTCTCATTTGAATTGTCTTATACACATTAGACATGGTACAACATGCAATGAAATGTATTTTTAATAAATACATTTAATAATATGAGCAAAACACAAAAAGGTCCGCTACTGTCCGCTTTAACGGCCGCTTCCACACTGGAACACTGCGGGTTCAAGCCATTAATCGATGCACAATACTGCCACCTGGTGGAAAATAACCGTCATTAGACAAAAATGTCTCAAGTGACTCGAAAGTTTTCAAACGTGAGACGATTTCCAACAGGGGCAGTGCTACCTATTGTGTCATTGTGTTCAAATGGTATTTATTGTATTTAAATGGGTTTTGAGACACACACACACACACACACACACACACACACACACACTGTAACGTTCGGAACGAGTACTTACGAGTAGCCTTTAAGACATCGTGGCCGCAGTGACGTGATGACGTTGACGGGTGACGTCAGACCAAGAACGAGAGGAGACAAGCATGTAGCTCCGACGCCGTTTGGTCCCATCTTATTTTACTTTTACTTTGTTTAATGTTTTGTAACGCTCTCCAACGGGTTGCACGGACTAGAACCAACACTGTCTAATAAAGATATCTGTGAGCATCCCATCCTCTGCCTTTTTACTTACGCGTTACAACACACACCAGGTGTTGACATGTTTTTTTACTGAATGTTGTAGCATACAGAGATAATTGGTAAGTTTGAAAGCATGAATGTTTGCTGGTGTCCAAGTTGATGCCACTGGGCGTTGTGTAGCTAACACTAGACTTGTTGGGTACGTACGTGTAGCAGTCGATGCTAAGCAGATTTTAGTTTACTGTGTCAACACAGTAGGTCGACTTCTTTTATTAATTAGTAAAGAGTAAACAATACATTCTGGAACTTTTTTTCATAGACAAACTATCCAGGTCCGGATTACACAAACTGGCACACGAACGATCACTGATAAAATATATATAGCGCAGTCGTAGATTTACGTTTGACACGGTAAGTAGCGGTTTTAATTTAGTGGTTTAACGCCCTCTAGTGTCCAAGAGATTCCAATGTTTTCAATCAGGTTAAGGTTCATTTTGATCAGACCGTGTAACCTGCTGTGTGTTTAAATAGCGACCACTGTTTATTTAAACACACATTAATTTCCCATGTCTTTTGATTTTGGCGGTTGTGGTCCTCCAAACATGCGCGGCACCGCTAGTGCGCGTCATCAGGCTACGTCACTCCCCGAGCATGCGCATATGACGGCGAACCCACGGGACTCCCCTTGACACACGGACGTGTGTATATGAACACACAACACACGGCCTGCCGACACACACACACACACACACACACACACACACACACCAGCCGACGTCTTCTACACATCTCGTGTGGAACAACAGCAGCGGATGCGCGCGATCAACGCATGACCGCGCACGAGCAGCGCTGTGAAGAAACCTCACGTATCGTCCGGGTGAGCAAATGATGCGTTCGCGTAATAGTGATGAGTGTCTCGTGACGTGCTGGATCGCAACCTCCGTGTAAAGATGCGCGCGCGGAGTGTGTAAGCGCGGCCTGAGCGGCTTCAGCACCGCGGACAGCGACCATGAACCGACTGCGCAGGCGCGCGTGCGTCGCGCTCCTGCTCTTCACGCTCTTCATCTTCGGCACGATGATGGGTTTGCGAACCCTCAAGCCCACCGACGGCTTCTCCGATCTGGCTCCTGGGATGGAGCTGATGCCGTTGGTGGGAGACCGAGCAGACCACAGGCCCGACCCCATGGCGGACCCGGCCGGCCGGAACCGAGTGGTGAGCGACACAAAGGTGGTCTTCTCAAACTCCGCTGCGGACTTGAGCATCTTCTATGACATTCACATCTTCTACTACCTGTGGTACGGCTCGGCCCACGTGGATGGCAGTTTCATGCACTGGGACCACATGCTTGTTCCCCACTGGGACCCCAAAATCGCCGCCAGTCACCCCAACGGACGTCACAACCCCCCCGAGGACATAGCCTCCAGTTATTACCCGGAACTCGGCCCCTACAGCTCCCGGGACCCCGACGTCATCGAGAACCACATGTCGCAGATCGGAGCTGCGGCTGCAGGTTTTATGGCGACTCGCGTGTCGTGATTGGCAGCGGCGAAGCTTCATCAGGGTTGGGTCTCTGTGCTTTCAGGGGTGGTGGTCCTGTCCTGGTACCCACCGGGCATGTCGGAGGAACACGGCAGACCTTCGGAGGACCTGGTGCCCGCCGTCATGGACGCCGCCCACAGACACAGTATCAAGGTAACGGGTGAGAGAAACATCTACAAGATCTCATCTCAGTTCTGGCGACACTGTGTCAAACTCTGCCCACAATCCCCGGCACTGCCAGACTCTTGTGCACTTGTCTCATGATTTCACAAATTCAGAATTTGAGTTATTTAGCAGATCAACAGGAGGTTTATTATTATTATTATTATTAAAGTTTTATTATTATTATTTTTTAATTGTTAGTTTTTGTGTTGGTGGGTCATATTCTCTCGTCTTTTACAGGTTGCGTTTCACTTGCAGCCTTACAAAGGCCGAACAGACGTCAGTGTCCATGACAACATCAGATACATCATTGACAGGTCAGACACTTCTGCTCTCAGACAGACAGAGACAGACAGACAGACTGAGAGAGAGACACACAGACAGATGATGATTGACAGAAAGACATAGTGGATTGAGAGACAGAGTTGAGAGTGAGATACATAGAGAGTGAGAGAGAGACAGAGAGAGAGTGATATACATAGAGAGTGAGAGAGAGACAGAGTTGAGAGTGAAAGACAGAGTGAGAAAGAGAGAGAGTGTGAGATACATAGAGAGTGAGAGAGACAGAGAGAGAGTGAGAGATAGAGAGAGACAGAGAGAGAGAGAGACAGAGAGAGAGTGAGAACGAGAGAGAGAGTGAGAGAGAGAATGACATACATAGAGAGTGAGAGAGAGAGAATGAGATACATAGAGAGTGAGAGAGAGACAGAGAGAGAGTGAGAGATAGAGAGAGAGTGAGACAGAGAGAGTGATAGATGACTCTGTGCTTGTTCTCTCCAGATACGGGAGACACGGCGCGTTCTACAGGTTTCGCTCCAGCAGTGGTAAAGTCCTCCCGCTCTTCTACGTGTACGACTCTTACCTGACGCCAGCAGAGGGCTGGGCGGAGCTGCTGACCTCACGAGGGTCTCACAGCCTCAGAGGGACGCAGTATGACGGGGTCTTCATCGCCCTGATCGTGGAGGAGCGGCACAAGCAGGACATCTTGGCGGGTGGCTTCGACGGCATGTACACCTACTTCGCCTCCAACGGCTTCTCCTTCGGATCCTCTCACCAGAACTGGAAGGCCCTGAAAGACTTCTGCGACAACAACAACCTGCTGTTCGTGCCCAGCGCCGGGCCCGGCTACGTGGACACCGCCATCCGGCCGTGGAACAACCATAACACGCGCAACCGCGTCAACGGGCGCTACTACGAGACCTCGCTGCAGGCCGCCGTGTCCGTCAGGCCAGACCTCATCACCATCACCTCCTTCAACCAGTGGCACGAAGGCACTCAGATCGAGAGAGCCGTCCCCCAGAAGAACCTGGCTCGCCTGTATCTGGACTACATGCCGCACCCGTCCCACTACTATCTGGAGCTGACCAAGAAGTGGGCGGAGCATTTCAGCAAAGAGAAGGAGCAGTGGCTCATGTAAGCAGATCTTCTTCTGCTAGGGTTTGTCATGCTGACAGAGCTGTGGCTCCTCCCACCAGTGATGTGTGTCGTGAAGCCACATTTTTGCTGCCACAAATGGAAAGTTTTAGTCCGTGGATTCTTTTTTTAACGATCTGGTCGCGAATGACGACGCTGTGTTTCAACGAGTATTGTGAGGAGCAGAGAAGGCGTCGGTGGCAAAAACGAGATATTAAAGTGCTTATCGCAAAATATCAGGTAACATTTCATTATCCAGAGCAGGTCGAACTGTCTGATCAACCAGTCTTTCTTCTCCGCGCGTGTGTGTGTGTTAATAATCGGTCGGAACGGCGTCTGGGTTTAAAAAGGTTATTAATGGCATAAGGTGAGTCTTGTAATTAGTGTGAAGCGTTTCAGCGACAGTAATGCTGCGTCTCTCTCACTCCGGCTGAAGATGGAGAAGATCTGATTTCACACACATTTTTCTGTTTCACACTGACTTCAGAATAAAGTTGATTTTAAAATGGCGTGAAGCTTCATCTGCAGAATTTATTAGCTCATATTAGGTCAAGCTGTGGTGTCAAGTCAACAAAAGAAATCAAAGAATTTAATTCAAGAAATGTGATATAAACGGCAAAAATATCAAATATTATCTTCAAATTTATAGAGAACACAGCTGTCTCTGTGTGTTTTGTATAAGACACAATGTGGCTATTATGTTGGGGTCAAAAATTGACCCGTTAAAAGTTTAAAACTACTTTCACTTAGTATTCTTCTTTCACCTGAAACTTCTCCTGCTTGTCTTAGTGTAATCTACCAGTACATGTTAAAAATGGTTCAGTTGACATATTTGTAACGCCCGCTATGTTTCTGTTGCAAAGATAATGTTTGTGTCAATTTGAGCCTTCAGACAAAAGAGAAGCTAAAGAGTCAGAAAAAAATGTGTTTCTTTGCAATTGACAATGTGACGATTACACGAAATAAGACAAGCAGGAGAAGTCTCAAAGTGAAGAAAATGCCTTTAAGCATTTTAAACATAATAGGAGGGTTACAAAATGAATAGGGTTTAAAAATAAAATAAATGGCTGCCAAAACCAATATTTTTGGCTGATAGCATAGCTGTGAGGACGAGTTTGGAACCCGCGTCATCTATCGCGTCACTCATATACTTCGCTGTGATTGGCTGCGACGAGAGGAGGACTCTCCACACGTAGGAAGCGGAAGACGGCCATCTTCGTGAGGTCGCAGCCCTTTTGTGGTGAGATTTAGAAAAAGATCGCTAAGAAATCCGTCGCTGGGTGTGATTTCTGCAGTCGAACATTCCGAGTGTGTGCAGTTTCGCCATCCATTTGTACGGTGGATTTAGGTCGTCTGCATGTTTGCTGCATCACTCGACCTGTCGTTTCCTGCGAGCTGTTACCATTTAACGCAGCTCCGAAACGCGCGCGCACGCGCGCGCACGCGCACACGGTGACGCACTCACTGAAGTTTATGCTTTAACAATTTAGTAGTAGTAGTAGTAGTAGCTTATTGTCACTACAGCATTGGGGTACAACATTGTAAGTTGTTTGTTGTTGTTGATTCTACTGTTGTGAACTTTATCAAACGTAATTATTTGCGGATCATTGAATCTCTAATTTACATTGTTTAAAGTGTAAAACGTGGAAGAGCTGTGACTGCTGCAGTGTGTATGTATGTGTGTTCAAATTTATTTATATAGTGCTTTTCTTTGTATCTTTGTCCACAAAGTCGCTATGCGAATTAGGGAAAAATTGTCTTTAAAAAAAGAAAAATGTCCATTATTTTTCTGTGTTCAACAATTAGGGGAAAAAAAGAATCAGTTAAAAGAGAAAAAAATGTCCATTGTCCATCATTGTTCAGCCTCTGGGCTATGACCAGAAGATCACGACAGTGGCTAGGAAAACAAAACTAAAAAGTGTGTTTGTTCACTAGATGCCGAGACACTGCTCCGCTGTTGGGTGCAAGTCAAGAGACACGAAAGACGTCCGCAAATCCGGGATCACGTTCCACAGGTGAGCGACTGGGGTGTGGCCCTGAATATAATACACACGTGTGGTCTGAACGCCTCTTCTCTCACTCAGGTTGCCCAAGAAAGGGAATCCCCGCCGCACTACCTGGATCATCAACTGTCGGCGGAAAGGCCCCGGGGGAAAGGGCCTGTGGGAGCCGGCCAGTGTGTTCATCTACTTCTGCTCCAAACACTTCACGCCGGACAGTTTTGATCTCTCTGGAGTCAGGTCAGTATCAAAAAAAAAGAAAAAAAAAACTATCTAGGTTACGTATGTAGCCCTTCGTTCCCTGAGAGATAAGGGAACGGAAGACATTACACCTGGGAAATCCCGTTTCCTCCAGAAATCACTGAAGTCATATTGAATAGCGCAGAGACATCTGCTGCCAGTTCCGCAGGCGCGCCCGCCTTTGAGGCGTGGCCCTCCTCTTAATTGGGCACGCCGTGCGCTGGTTTGTCAGAATCGTTCCTGAACAAGAACAACTCCGCTCTCTTTTCTCGCACGGCGTCCTGTGTAATGTCTTCCGTTCCCTTATCTCTCAGGGAACGAAGGGTTACATACGTAACCTAGATAGTTCCCTTTCGAGAACAGTCACTTCGACATTACACCTGGGAACGCAATAAAACCCCGCCGTGCGGAAAAACCCCTCTGCCGCCAACAAAGACGGCCTAAGCCGGCAGCACAAACAACGCGGCCTAGCGCCACAGCAAATGAATGACGAGCTGCACTGCGAGCAACGCCATCATTCTCATGCAAATCCTGACCCACCGAGAGTATTCAATCCTCATCCGGGTCATCGGCTGTTCACCGACACACCTTCGCCGCCAACGTGATGGCCCAACGAAGGAACATCCAGAAAATGTGAAAAACCTGTCCAAACTGTTGCAGGACATCCAGCTCGACCCCCACCGGTCTTACATATATGACGTACATATATCACACATATATACAGATCTCACATGTATGCCGTACATACATCACTCATATATACAGATCTCACATATCCGATGCCACCTAGGACAGTGAATGTGATTGTCAATTAGGGCTGCAACAAACGATTATTTTGATAATCGATTAATCTATCGATTATTAGAACGATTATTCGATTAGTCGTCGATTATTCCAATGATTAATCAGTAGGTTTTGATCGATTATTCAGGTATTTCAGCAAAGATAAAACAACGAGTTTTACCACAATTTTAATTAAGAAATTCACTCCTGCTTTAGAAATAATTAAATTTTTTTGTTTTAATATACTTTGAATCAACTAAACCGGTCACTTTCTTTAAGTTTTCTGATTCTGTCCAACTCAAATTACACACAAATGCCCTCTAAGCATTGTTTTACACATTTTGTTCCAATTCAAAAGTAAAAAATAAATGATTAACCCTATAATGCAACCCGTGACACCAGTGTCACGCTATGTTCAATGATGTTTTAATAGATTTTCAAAAAAAATATTTTTCACTTTTTTTTTTCCACCGTTTACTTTTAGATGTAATTTGATGCTGGAACACCAGGTGGCGTTAAGATTTACTGCTTAATTAGGCTTCCAGAGCAGTTTGTATTATCCAATGTCCAAACATTTGGGATCAATACCAATTTTTCCCAGATATCAAAAATCTTATCTCCCGGGGGCGGGGCAATATTTTTACTCAAAAAAATTTTTTTTTCTTCCATAGAAAGTTGTGTCTGGTGGTATTCTTGAATATGCCCGGAAACATGTCAATGTTTTGATTTTTGTTTTCATTCTATTAATTATTATTGCATTATTTTAAAACATTTTTTTCATATTTATACATTTTTTTTTCCATTTTTCTTAGTTTGATGCCAAATATTACGTTCGTTTGAAAAATAAAATGTTTTAAGCGCTCTTTCTGGTACCGTGCATTAGTGAACATATCTTGACAGCAGCTTCATTTCTAAAACAAGAGTTCAGGTATTAGGTAATATTTGGTAAAGATTGGGTAATATTATAACTATTTTAAAAGGTAATATTGATAAAGAATTTGGATAAAATATTGACCATTGTTTGCAGTGACAACTATCCAAACATGGAAACAGCACATACATAGAAGAGCTACAAACATTCTAATGAAAAAATATAGGATATATTCTGCACACATGGGAATGGTGTTGTTTATTAATGTATTAAATGTAATGTTTGATAAAGTGTTAATAAATAAATAAAATATAATACATTAGTGTTTATGTGTCTGACTTAACACACAAGTCATATTATTACATTATAATGTGATCCACTTTCACTTTGTGTGAAAACCAGATCAGTTTTGTGAATTATTTTAGCCTGTGATTTCAGTTGTTGAAATTGTTTTACTTGGATAACATTAAACAAATATACTGTACAGTGTTTTTATTATCAGAGACTGTTCGTTATTATAAGTAGAAAACATCAAGTTATAAAATAGTTTTGCAGCCGCTTGCGTTTAAGCTCTGAAACATTGAAAGCACGGAGTTTAACCTGGAGAAGCTTCTGGCATTTTTAAATACTTATTACTCTCTCTGCCAGGGGTTTGCAAACTCTGCTTAAAGATACACTATACAATATACTTCACTATTCAGACCGATAAAACCACGCGACAAATCCTTCCCGTATTGATACGGGACGAGTGTGTATAGTAAATAACTAGTGGCGAGTCAGTCGAGACGCTTCCTCTTTAAGTCTCCAACATGCGCGTTATTCTCCCGTGAAAGACAAGTTCTGCCGCGCATGTATTTGACATGACAGCATTTTTGGTGTTGAGTTGTAAAACTTTCCAACACCTTATTAATTCGGATTCGTTTGCGCTCCGTCATTGTTTGCGCTGTGTTTTCTTCTGCCACTGAGCAGTAATACCGAGAGCGCTGCATTACACTTAGCGCCACTGCGCCGTAGCGGTCATAATGCGATATTGCAGGCGCTTTCATTAGGTCACATGACACCAACGAGTTATCGACAACACAAATATTTGTCGACACATTTATATTGTCGATAATGTCGATTAATCGTTGCAGCCCTATTGTCAATATAGCCACTAGGGACCGCCATATCGAAACTGACCTAACTCATCCAAGTGAAAGTACACATACACACAGTGAAGTGAACACACACAAACCCTAAGCTGGCACCCGGGGCATGTGGGTTTTAGTGTCTTGCCCCAGGACACTCTGCTGCCGAACCAGCCGTAGGCGGATTCGACACGAGTGCCACAGCTCAGACACGAGTCCATGTCCCCGACCACTGGATCATACCTCCTACTCGCTCTAGTCCATGAAGCGGCCAATGGTCGAATGTGCGCAAACTCCAGCTGGGCAGACAACGGCCCGCGCCGCATACGCCCATCGAATGTCACCCAGGATTCAAGAAAAAGCCGCTGCGTCATCAACAGCTTCACTCAGCTGGGTCCGCTCCTCAGCCGAGCCCCACACTCGCACAGACACCATCTGGACATTATACGCAATCAAAAAACGTTTTCGGTATGCAACCTGCCTGAAGAAGCAGGAGCTTGTGCCGAACCACCGACCCGAAAACACTCACTGAAAAAGCATGTAGATCATCTACACTTTCCTCACACGCAAACGCCAGGAGAAACGGCGTTAATACAAAGGACTTCCACATCACACTCCTCCAGGGCCCCAAACGGCCCCGTCAAGCCTCCAAGACCAAGACCGGCCCCACACCAGCGAGCGGCACAGGCTGAGAGAGAGAGAGAGGGACACACTGGTGCGTCTCACCCCGAGACTCAGGGCGGAGCTGCTTCACCAACTCAACCGTAACCTCAGAGACGTGATGCTGACGCGCGCACATGTGTACAGACCGATAGCCCATCATATGTGACGTAATCCCTGACACATACTCTCTTCAGAAATATATGATAATTTTATCATATATGTAATATATACCTTCAGGTAATTCATCAGACGCTTTTAACAAGCAATTTTCTTTTTTTTTTTTTTTTTTTTTTTTTTTTGTGTGGCTTCGAGACAGTTGAAACTGTGAAAAGCACCTTACAGATGCTCAGAACTTGAGTTTTCATTACCATGTTCATAACAATTCAACACACTCCCACTTTCCTTGGAATCGAACCCATTGTCCCATGTTTCAAACACCAACACTCTACAGCCTAAACCACTGGGAAAACAGTATACAAGAACAATTCTTGACTGTAAAACAAGGCTGATGACCCATCTAGACCAATCTTAGTCCCGAGGCCATGCCGGCCGAGCGTGTGTTCCAGGTGATGACCCTGGTGTTGTACAGATCTCCAGATCACAATCATGAGAGAGATGCTTAGTCTCACCATATGATCATGCAGGGAAACCTTGTGCACTCGCTTGAAGGAAATGTTTCCTACAGCAACCTGCTATACGCAGAGCTAACAAGCAATAAGACTAAAAACATACTGTATAAGCTTATGCCCAGCGTTCATAAAAACATTGTGACGTCACATTGTACGGCATATTCAAAAACTGGAGAATTAGCTTGTCATGGTGCCCATCTCAGAAGTTGTAGAAACAGCAGGTTCATGCCAATTTCTTCTTTGCTCCTCCAACATTGTGTGATCTGAAATTAGTGGAAAACACATGTGCAAATTCAGTGTAAACTCAAAGACAGTGCAGACATGCCGTGTGCAGAATACATGTACAAACACTGGAGAGACAGAACAGTGCAGTATGCCACAATGATTAATGACGGTATAAAGCAACAATCATTTTATGTTATTATGCTTCATACTCCATATGCATGACCAAACAATTATTGTAACCGGCAAAACTACCGGCACACCGCTCGTTGGACCAGCAACTGCCGCTGTGTTCTATCAGGCGTGTATAGAAACACGTCAATTTAAACCCTGTAAAGCGCTTCCGGTGGGGAAGAAAACACAACCTCGCCGATGCTGGATGCACAGAGCGCCAGTGAAACACGGATTATCTGCATTGCACGATATATGGGACCACGTCACTTCCACCCATAACCAAAACTGATTCACCGCGCGTGTGCCGTGACGCATGCGCGCGCCACCTACAGCACCGTTTCACGCGCTCCCTGAGGACAGTCGTGTAAACATTAGCGACGTGTCGTTCATGAATAATTCAGTTACCATGAATGGAAGCTTATATGGCTCGAGCTGAGCGCGTCTCCTCAGAGAATGATCCGCTCACCCTGAAATAAGGCTTTTGTGGCACGGGACTAACGTGCCGCAACTCCTCGGTGAAAGATCCGCTCACAATACACGAATGTTATGACCCATGAATCAATCTCTCCAGCGAATGATTCGCTGACAATGAACAGATGATTTAAAAACGACGCCCGTTCGGGAGTCGACAGACATCGTCTCGTGAAGCCAGACGCCTTCAGGCTGCTGGTTTTAGACATACTTCAACGTCATGATCAATGGTGCGGGGACGGATCTTAGGGGGTTCACGTGGCCGGATTCGTGCCCCATTGTTGTGTGGAGGAGTCGACTCTTCAGTGACTCGGATTTTTACTCGAGTAGCGGCTCGGCGGTGACATTAAACGAATCATTCACGCGGGATGTTCTTTCATCTAGAGGCACATAAACATTCCTGCTCGGTGAAGCGAATCTTCCACGGGATGTCTCGCTCATCCCAAGTTCACTTGCCTCCAGCTGAGAATCGACCGTATGACGCCGCGTCCCGTCCGCGTCAGGACACACCGGCCCCGCAGACACACTCAACGCCGACAGCAGCAGACTCACCTGATCAACTCCACTCGCATCTCACACGTAAGGCATAACGCGTCAGTCTGGGGGGGGCTCGGCCGCGGGTCGCCCGTCACCCTCACCGGTCTCCAACACCCTGGCACGTAAGTCCGCGCCGTCGAGCTTCGCGCAATCCAGGCCTCAGACCCGGTGATAGCCTCGAGCGCGTGTGCGCACCTGAGGAAACAATTACGCAGCTCCGGTTGGAGCGAGGGAGGACGACTCGCATGTAATACTTACCACAGACCTCAACCGTCGGAGGCCCGATGGGGCCACTCATCACGTCACCCAATCGCTTGTGCATTTTCGACGACGGTGAAGACCAGGAGAAAAACTGCGACATGACTTCTTTGTGAAGAAAACAATTCTGACAAACCAGCGCACTGCGCGCCCAATTAAGAGGAGGGCCACGCCTCCAAGGCGGGCGCGCCTGCGCGACTGGCAGCAGATGTCTCTGCGTTATTCAATATGACTTCAGTGATTTCTGGAGGAAACGGGATTTCCCAGGTGTAATGTCGAAGTGACTGTTCTCGAAAGGGAACTCAAAATTTTTTCGTCACATACATATTATCCGTAGTACAACAGGTAGTGAAATGTGTTTTTATCGTTCCAGCATTTAAACATACCGTATTTACTCGACTAAGTCGAGGGTTTTTCCTAAAAATTTCGGGCTCAAAGTGGGGGGCTTGACTTATACGCGCGGTCTACCGAAATCAAAAATATTTTACTCAGAACAGTGAGCACAGCACAAGCAAAAGCTCTCCACATCTCATGATGCTGCTCTCTCTCTTGCTCAGCTCAGCTTTTCTCTGTCTCTCTCTCTCTCGCACGCGGGTCTCAGCTCAGCTCTTTAAGGTAAAAGCGTGGAGCTTCACAAATGAACGAGTCACACTCACACGGTGGATTTCAAACGTATTCCCAAAACACAAATCCGCGTTTTTCGGGAGAACTGTTTGCATTTCTCTTATAGGGACAGGGCACTTTTCCCACAAATTTTTTAAATTATAATGCAACCATACCAATAACAAATTAAACCTTAAACATAAATAACAATAACGTAAATAGATTAATACCAACCTAAATAAACAGGGTTACTTTGATTTTGTGCTTCTTTTACCACCAAGAATGTCTGAATAGTTTTAGAGCATCTGAACAGGTCGTTTATTAAGTTGTGAAAAAATAAAGTGATGATATTTTAAGGGTTACTTCTCATCTTATTTCAGAAGGGGGTGCGTGCCCGGCGCTTTAGTATTCCGATGGGCCCCAAATAACCAGAATTTACTTTATATGAAACACTAAATTGGGTTTCTACTCATTTCTATCTTTTCACTTTTCTCTCGTTTCTTTCCCCAGACTTATAAGCGGGTCTAAACAGAATACCACAATCTCACAGCTCAACTGGGGGGGTCGACTAATAAGCGGATCGACTTATAAGCGAGTAAATACGGTACATAGATACATGGTAATGAAAGAAATATGAATAAAAATACAAAATTATCAAGATAAAAGTACAATCAAATAATGTAAAAAAATTAACAAAAATACAAAAAGCGAGTAAACACTGTTGCTCTTGGATCACCACCGCACTGCTACACACACACGGCTCACAAGTTAGGTTTGTTAAATAAAGAATATTAGATATATTAGAGAATTATACAGTATATTAAAGAAGATATAATCATGTAATTGAACCAAAAACCTTTTATAATTTTTTTTTTTGCTTATATACGCAAATAGAGTGTTTAGATCATAACCAAGCAATATATTGTCATTGTTGCACATATACAGTATTGTTAAAATTCACACACACAGTAACACTTTGGCACTTTGTTCCAGTGGTTACCGCAGACTGAAGGATGATGCCATCCCCACCGTGTTTGAATCCGCTTTTCATGACCGAAGACACGCGTGGAAGAATGGAGCAGAGAAGCGAGGAAGACCTCGGAGCGCGGACAGAGCAACCAGGTAACGTCAGAGCTGCGCAAGTCACAAAATTTTTTTTTTTCTCAGTTAAAGGGTTGCCTTCTTTAGAAGCCATTATTCTAGTATATAAAAATAATATTATATGAAAATAATATTGTCTTCTTTAATCTTCTGAGTTTTGCCAGTTCACTGTCAAATGTCCTCACGCTGTCGTGTCCTCACCAATCTCATATTTAAGAAGCTTCCTGCGAGCAGTGTTAATTTCATTGACAAAATATTTTTGTTATTGTTTTCTCTCAACGGCACTTTTTCACTGACGAAAACGAAACGAGAACTATATAAAAACTCCGGCTCAGAAGCGAATACTACTACATTTATTGAAACTTTCGTAAACATAAAAAAAACGTAACGAAAATGCCTGTCGTGACGACGTCCAATCATAATCCGAGCTTGTGAAGAAAGGTGGGTGCAAACGCAAAGAGAACCAACCAATCAGAACACGGAGTCTTTCAGCTGCAGGAGAAGCACGGTGACTGGGTGAGCTGGTGAGGGAGTTATAGAGGCGAGCGTCTTCTCCGGCAGGATAAAACGCTCAGATATATGGATTTGTTTTACATTTAACGCCACCTTAGAAAAACTATCTGTACGCCGCGTGTGGAGCAACAATCACGAGCAGAAACGCAACAGACCTGAAGCGCCATCTGCTGATGAAACTTCTTTTTTACCGTGCAACCATTTGTTACTTATAAACGTGATGCAATTTTAATTAATTTTATTTTACTGTATTTATTTTTCTCTTTGTTGAGGTTTCATTAATGAGAATACATTTAATTGGATTGAAAGAAAAGTTCAAGAAAAAGAAATGCTTTTTGCACATAAGATCTTTGTATATATTTTATATGTTCACAGTTAACTACGTATTCAGATTTCTTAGACATAGCAACTTTAGTAAACATTTCGAATATATAGCACTTATATTTTCGTTGACTAAATATATACTGTAATTTAGTCTACTAAAATGCTGTGGTATTTAGCCGACTAAAATTAGACAAAAAAATTAAGATGACTAAATTGGGACCAAAACTAAACTGAGTTTGTCAAAAGTATGACTAAAACTAAATTAAAAATCTTTGTCAAAATTAACACTGCCTGTGAGTCACGGAATAAAGGTGAGCTCTTTTTCTCCCTCTTTGTCTGTCTCTCTCCCTCTTTCACTCTTTCTCTCTCTCAGTGTGTTGGAGCCGAAGAGTCCGCAGCTCCTCACCAGCAACACGCACGAGACGGGAGAAGCCACAGAGACGCCAGCCGAGCCTTCCTCCCCGCCTCCTCACCCCCCCGCTCCCCCGTCACCCTCGCTTTACATGCTGCGTCTGCCCCCCGCGCCCGGCTTCCACCTGCCCAGAGAACACAGCTACGCTCAGCTCTGCCCCCTGGTGTGGCGCAAGCGCTACGACAAGGCCATCGACAGCCTGGAGAAAGCTCTGCGTCTGCTGAACGCCGCGCGCCGCAGGGAGACACGCCTGCGCCACGCCCTGCTCCGCCTGCGCGAGAGTCGACGCGGCGCCCCGTCCCGCTCCAGGGGGGGACGCGTCTCTGACCGGGCTCTGACGGAGCAGGCGGAGGAAGCGGACCTTCTGACGGAGGCTTGGAGCAGACCGAGGAAGACCAGGGCGGAAGACGAGGAAGGTTGCTGCTTCTACTGCGGCCGGGACGAGGAAGGTGGTCCCAGAGTGGCGGTCCAGCAGCCTGACGCCGAGCAGAGCTACTACCTCTACTACTGCCAGAGCGAGGAGGAGGAGGAGGCCACTGTCCTCCACGAGCCGGACGGTGAGCAGCAGCAGCAGCTCCTCTGGGTGCAGCGGGAGAGTCTGGAGGAGCGTCTGCTGGTGATGTCCGCTGACGGAGAGCCCGTGGAGCTGGAGGCGGTGATGGAGGAGACAGACGCCAGGGAGAGGCTGAAGGAACATCTGGAGGGCTTTCAGCTGCAGCTCCGCTCCGAGTTCATCGACTGATGTGACGTCACAGTTCAACAATTAAACCAAGGACAGAATCTAGACGTGAAACTATTTCTTGGAGTTGATGAGTGTTTGTGATGTTGTTTTTAAGCTACCAAGCGCGCACGTGAGCGGCAGAGTTGTTATCTGTGAGCATGAGCGGCTTCGCTGTTTGTAACAGGACGGACGGTGTCGTGTTGCTGGTTAACTGAGGCACGTTCCGTCTCTACGTGGATTAGATTGGGATTGTTATCTGGAACCGGACAAATAAACATGGGAACTTGTCACTCGTGTAATGCTGTAATCTTGATGTACGAGGCCGTCACGTCTTACACCTTTACTTCCGTTTCCTTTTACGCTCAACGGTCACGTATACGCGTGTTTAATTCGTATTCGCGTTCGCGTTAGTGCCGCTGCACGCGTGACCACCAGGTGGCGCTGCGGATCCGAATGCGGCCACTGAACTCCGGTTTTTGTCTTAGTGTTTTATTTTAAAGTGATTCAAATCATACATTTAAATTATGAAAGATTCTTTAAAATCTACTTACTGGGGTGACGTTTGAGACTCTCTGGTGTCTTTGTGAGTTGTGATGGACATGGCATGCGGTATTATTGAGATGCTAATAGTTGCTAACGCGTTTACAATCCGCTGAGCTGCGGTCATGTGCTGTCATGCCCCTGGGGAGAAGAAATACATTAAACATTCAAAATACCGATTTATAAATTATTAACAGTTATTAACAATGTAACGTATCTGTCGTGTGTGTGCGTGTGTGTCTGCGGGAGGTAAAAGTGACTGCGTCAGGTGTGTGCGTGCGTCCGATTGGTCAGCCGAGCAGAAGCCACGCCCAGAGGCACGCGGAGTACTTAAGCGCGCGCCTCACGGTTTGTTGAGCACTCTCCGCGCTCGTGCCGCTGCGCTCCGTCAGATGGTGGTGCAGGTGAAGCCTCGGGTTCGCCACCACAGCAGCAAAGTTATGGACGGCCACCCGCAGAAAGTGGAGCTCAACATTCTGCTGCACGGAGCGGAGGACGTCGGGAAGTCAGGTGGTTTTTCGCGCTTTTGTCGCAGTGATTGAAGTGGCTTTATCTGACCGTCTTTCCCGCCGCAGCGCTCACCGTGCGCTTCCTGACGCGCCGCTTCATCGGAGAATACGGAGACATAGGTGAGCGAACACGCCGACGACTCTCGCGTTCTGGTGAGAGTGACGTCACGCCTGACGCTGTCCTCCCCGCAGAGTCGATCTACAGCCGCACGGAACGGGTGGACGGACGCGACATCTGCTTCAACATCTGGGACGCGCTGTGCCCGCAGGTGAGAGTCTGGTGGGGAGTACTTGAGTAAGTCTACTGAAGTATTTTTAGGCTACTTGGCACTTGTACGGAGTATCAAGCAATACAAGTAACTTTTCCTCTCTACTTGACCACGTTATCCAGGATTTGGTCGTAACGCGATGAACTGTTTAAGGCTTTTTACCAGCTATTATTGCTAGCAGCAACTAGCAGTGAGAAAGTCTAGAACCCTCTCAACGTTTAAAAAAAGCACTAAAAACGGCTCTTTCACCAGCACCTTGACGCTTAACAAAAAAAAAACAATTGGCTTGTGTTCACTTATGGTCATGCTGTTCTGTCTAGTAAATTTCTTTCTATAGCCTGTGTAGACATCTACTGTAGCCTATTTTAGACAAATTGCTTCATTTGCTCCTCTTTGTAAGTCGCTTTGGATAGAAGGGTCTTCCAATTGACTGAAGTAAAAGTAACTACTTACTTGGAAGTTTGTATTCGGCAGCTTCATTAAACTAAAGGCACTAGACACGTGGTTGAGTTCAAGTTCTGTGCATTTGTAGGGTGGTTTCACGGTTACAACTGTCTTTCACAACTTTAACAACAAAGTGCATGTGTTAAAATGTAAAAAAAAATAATAATAATAATAATTGATGCAACTTATTTTTTTGTTCGTTGGTATTAAGCTGATGGCTATGACCAGTGAGCAAGCACATATTGAATTGAATTGAAAAAGCATTTAATTGTCCCACAGCGGGGAAATTTAATGTCACAACAGTAGAAACTAATTTAAATAAAAAACAAACAAACATGACCTTAACGCACCACACACATCATAATAAACAAACACTAACTATAAGTATGCGACAGTAGCCAGGTAAACAAAAATGTCCAGGTGACGGAGAAATGCTTTGTGGGAGGGGAGAAAAAAACCCAACGTTTGAATGAGATGATGATGATGATGATGAAGAGGCGTGTTGTGTGTTTCAGAGCGGCGGCGAGTCTGGACACATCAGTGACCGGCAGCTTCAGTGGGCCGACGGCTTCATCCTGGTCTACAGCATCTGCGACCGCTCCAGCTTCACCGTGGTGCAGCGTCAGGTGCAGCGCATCCAGCGGGCCAAGCAGAAGCCGCCTGCCGCCACGCCCATCATCATCGTGGGCAACAAGCGGGACCTGCAGCACCGGAGGACCGTGTCCAGCGAGGAGGGGCGGCTCCTGGCGCTGTCAGCTGACTGCGGCTTCTTCGAAACCTCGGCGGCCGAGACGTACCACGGCGTGCTGACGGTCTTCCACCAGCTGTCCGAGCTGGTCCGTGAGGCCCGGGCGCTGAGGAAGGGGTCGGCGGGCCTGCGGGGCATCGTGAGGAGTGTGTCCGCTGTGTTCGGCAGGAAGCGCACAGAGTAGCTCTGAAGGTCCGGAGCCGTGGAAGACTCAGGGACTTTATTCGATCCATATTGGAGCAGATGCCAACGCTCTCTCTCCAGCGGGCTTCTGCAGCTCGACTGGAAACCAACAGGACATTCGGTAGAAGCTGGTGTCGTGTCTGGCACGTTCTTGTGCCTTTTCTGCACTTTTTTTTTTTTTTCGGACTGAATGGCCACAAGCTTCTCAAGTTCACAGCTTTTTTTTGTTTCCACCCAAAGGGCAGAGTCTGAAGATGGTCTTCTGTTTGTCTCACTGGTGTCTGAACTGGTATATAAAAAAAGAAAAACATGTGGCCATCAAGGAGTAAACTATCTTGTGTGGGCTGCGACGCCACGGCTGGTATCTGGTGTCCCGCTGTTTGTGTGATTTAAACCTTTTTCCTGGCATAAAACGTGCCACGTTTCCTCTTCTGCTGAAGCAGACACAGACCGTCTGTGTACGTTTGTAGTCCGGAACCAAGTGCTAATATTGTTTTGTAATAAAACATTTAAGAAAAGTCTTGATGTTTGGTTTATGTTGTTCACCGTGAAACCCGGACGTGGGCGTCAACTTGTGATGTCGCTTCCTGTTTAAGGGGCAGGTTTGTTGGCGCTTAAGCTTTTAATACTGCTTTGCTACAAATGAGTATTTGTACTCTTTACTCCACTACATTAGAATGGACACTTACCGTTACTTGTTACATTGTGATCAGTGATGGGAATAACGACAGCGTTACTTTTTTCAGTAACGAGTAACCTAACGCAATTAGTTTTCCTCCGTTACAACGCCGTTATCGTTACTGACAATAATCATGCGTTACTTTAATTCTGGTCACGAAGCGGTTTTGGTCCGATCAAAGTCTGTATTGTTTTTCCCTCTGGTGAGAACGTGGTGCGACTGAAACGTGATGATTGTCTTAGATTTAATGTCCATTATATACCACCCGAAAGCGTTGCGTCTGGTCACATACGTTATGTACAAGCGCTGGTCCGCGCGCGTGCACCTAGAGGCTTCCGCACTTGCCGCTCTGTTACGTCGTCATAATAATGGGGTGTGGGGGGTTATGTGTCCCAGGCGGAGATGATTCTAATAATTTCGTTTTATTCCTAATTAATTAGTCTTTTATCTATTAGCGAAACCAATGCCGCGTTAAAGTAATAAAAACGTACAAGAGAGGAGCAAAATGTAGGAGAGGTCGCGAAATTAACAGATTCATGTGTGAAGAAGAAAGTGTCTGGGGTCTGTTCACTGCTGAAGAGGAGCGAAAAACTTCAGAGTTCTCTTCTGAGTCCACTAGATTGTGAACAGCAAAATAACTGAGCTCACTTTTTCCTTTCTGGCTCACTTTACAGTCATTTTTACTTTAACCTAATTGAGTTCTATACAAACTGTGAAAGCACCATTGTGAAAGCATCCAGCGGTGCCCGTGACGTCACCCCGAGACGTTAATAAAATCAACAACGCGCGCCCGTTTGTAGTGAGCTTTGCAGTCGTTCTCATGCTATAATACTCTCGCAATAGTTTTTGTGAGATCTCGCAATAGTTTTCGCGAGATTTTGCAATAGTTTTGCGAAACCTCGCAAAAAAATATTTTTTCCACGTCTCTTCCGGGGCTCCGTACAAACATAACTTTAACCAGCGACTTAAATCCGAACAGATTTAATTGATTTATTTGATTAGTGCTTATTAAATATCCTTATTTTAAATCACATTTTTTAGCATAGAAAGACAGGACCTCACCTTCCAGCCACCCGCCCTGTGCCATCCAAGTGAGGAAATGTTAAATGTTAAAGCAAATTGGTACCTTAAAGCAAATGTGTACCTCTTTCGGTCAGCAGGAATTCCTTTACAAATAATCAAGGGACCATTAAAGTCATCGGTGTGGTCCATTTATGTACCTTATGGGGTACTTTCGTGACTAGTCCGAATTTTATTTTACTAATTACGGGAACACGTAAACCCGCCCTGACTGCGCCTCAACCACGCCCCTGATGTCCTCCTGTAAACCCGCCCAACCACCGTGCGGTCCTCTTCCTATCATTCATTCGCTCTAATCTCATCACACACTCCCAATAAACTTTTGGGATTTCAAGACATTTCGCTCGTGTTTCTTCGTTTCCAAGGCTTGGTTAGATCCTCGGTCTTCCCGCTTCCTCATTCGCCCTCAGATGAGATAACGACATCTCCAGCTGCTAATAAAGACCACCCGCCGCCTTTTGTGTGGAGAGTACACTGTACGGTCGAGTGTGTGTAGTGAGTCAGGGTCTGAACGTACAGACACACACACACACACGTGGGTGCACACTGATGAGCAGGGGAAAGTGGGTCAAGAGAAGATCAGCAGATGATTGATATAATGTCAGAAGGAGATGAGATCATCAAGACGCTTGCATCACAATAAAGCACCATTGGCGTGAAATTTGGGCTAATACGCGCACAATCATGATAACGAAATTCATCCGCCTCAAATGCCAACCTAAATGACAAGAGGACACGGATGGTGATGCACACTCTCTGGAAAGTAAACTCTTTTACTTATAGAGGCAATTAGCATTTAGCATCAGCTTAGTCGTTGTCGTTATAAAACGACAAGACCTTCATCAGCTGCTGTAACGTTTAGGTGCTACAGGCCTGATAAGCTCATCATCATCATTATGCTTCTGGAAATCCAGAAAGGCCGAGGCGATAAGTCTTGCCCGGCTGAGAGAATTATGGACCCCAGCAGCGAGCGCTAATGATTAAGCTAACGCTAACGCTCCAAGAATGTATTAATGACGGGCGAAAAACACACACGGCTGATTGAAAGAAACGCAACAAATGTGAATACAAACATAAAGATAGCCATCATGTTATTATAAAGTACATTTAAATTAATATTTTAAATAGTCAATATTATAAAGTTTATTATTATAGTTTATTATTTATTATCTACTACTTCTCTTAGGTCATCCCTTTCCACCTCATTCTATCCTGAGTATCTTCCACTCTGACCCCAGCCAACCTCATGTCTTCTCATCCATATATCTCCTCCTTGGTGTTCCTCTTGCCCTCTTCCCTGGCAGCTCCATCTCCAACATCCTTCTACCAATATATTCACTATCCCTCCTCTGCACGTCCAAACCATCTCAGTCTGGCCTCTCTGACTTTGTTGCTAACACAAGTAACGTGAGCTGTTCCTCTGATGTGCTCGTTCCTTATTCTGCCCAACCTCGTCACTCCCAAGGAGAACCTCAACATCTTCATCTCTGCTGCCTCCATCTCTGCCTCCTGTCTCTTTCTCACTGCCACTGTCTTTAAGCCATAGAGCACAGCTGGTCTCACCACTGTCTTGTACACTTTACCTTTGAGTCTAGCTGACACTCTTTTGTCACACAACACTCCTGACACTTTCCTCCACCCGCTCCACCCTGCCTGCACTCGCATCTTCACCTCTTTTCCACACTCCCCATCGCACTGCACTGTTGATCCCAAGTACTTAAACTCCTGCACCTTCTTCACCTCCACCCCCTGTAACCACTCCTCCACCCCAAGCGATCGATCGCTTCCGTTGGTGGTGGCGTGGAACACAAGCTACTGTGTGCATTAATTGATCTCCCTGAATCACTGTGAGTGTGTGGGTGAGCGTGAATGGTGTGCCGTGTTACGGGGTGTTGTAACGAGCAATTGCTTGCCGAGGGGACGCTAGCCGACGAGTGTATCGCGAGTGTGTGTGTGTGTGTGTGTTGTATGTCTGTTTTAAAGATCAGTCTCGGGACTAATTAAATTAATAAAACGCATTTTGTACTTTGCTACCCACGTCTCGGCCTTCTGTGTCCAAACGAACAGGTGGCCCTGCTACAATTATATAGATGCACACGCGCCGCGGCATAAAGACAACGTGTTTCTGTTTATTTGTGATTGTTCCTGACTTGAAATACGGAAAAATGGAGGCTTATATTCACACGCATATTTGAAATCAGCGATTATAAGCACCGCCCAGGTTTCTCAGCATCGAAAATTTGGGGTGCTCATATTCGCGGAAATCCGGTATATAATGTTGATAAGGAGAGGTTTGCTGCGTTAAGCTTTAGCTACACTTTAACACTCACATTGTTCCACAAAGTGATGAAAAAACACACAAAACACAATCGCAGAATTAGAATCAGCACATGTGGTTTGTTGCTTAAGCGCACAAGAGAAATTCCGCCGCGGTCACTGCCACGCCCTCGGGGTTTCAAACACTACACGACAGGTTTTCCATTCAAAACGTACACGTGGCTTCGCCTCACAGTGACGCAACAAAACAATGAGGTCATGAAGTCCGAAGGTAAAAATGTTTGACATTCTTTTCATTCCAGTCTGGAATTCCAATGCTTCTTCTCCTTTTCCAGAAGGTTGACCAGGATGATGCACGTCAAGCCGTTGAGCCGCACTGGGGGTCCATTAGCATGGCGATGACTACTAGATTAATAACCAACCAAACGAAACACGGGAGAATGTTTAACTAACAGTGTTACACTGCAGCTACACGCTAAACCTTCTCAACCATTGTCAACAAAGTCAAAGTCCAAACCAGTGGTGCTCCAGCAGAACATAAGTAAGACACGGAACCCCACATGGCCCCCGACACCACACATTATGCTGCCCACTGCTCCTGGTGTGTGTGTATAATGGCCACACATCAGTCACGCCGTACTGTCTCCTGATCAGACTCTTTTGCCTTTAGAATAGTGCTGTCACTATCTATCATCTATCTATATATCTATCTATCTATCTATCTATCTATCTATCTTATTTACTTGAATATAAGCACCTGTTTTTTTGTTGTTGTTTTTTTTTTTTTTTTCAATTTTAGCAGCTTCAAAATAATAATGGTTAGATGTGCATATGAGGTTGTATTAGCTCAATAACAGAAATAAAGAAACATTAGTCACGAAGCGACACTTAACAGAGACAAAATAACACTAGAAGTAAGATTAAATACTAAATACATACAACCATTAACATTTGAACAGGCAGGCCATATTGCTAGCGCTTGAAAAAGCTTCGGAGCAAAAAGAAAACAGTTCGATATTAAGAGCACCCGAGTCAAACACAATCAAATCGGTCTGTCTGCTGCACAGAGAAAAACACGATTTTTGTAATATTTACGTCTGTACCTATTATCGTCTTTCACAGCAATATCTGACCGGTCTGGCAGACAACGTGTTTCTGACCATCTCTGGTCAGTTGTGGTGAGTGTGTGTGAGCTGATATGGTCTGCTGCTGCCGCTGAGGCTCTGAGGGTGAGTGTGTGTGTGTGTGTGTGTGTGTGTGTGTGTGTGTGTGATCAGACAAGATCTTCTGCAGACCTCGCTTGGAGCCACTGTTGTTTCAGCTGACCAGTGTGGTCATTCACCTCTGACCTCTGACCTAACCACCGCTCACAGGATATTTCCAATTTTCCAGATTTTTTCTCTGTAAACCATAAATGTGTTTTTGAGGGCCAGGTTGGACAGAGCAGGAGTGAAGATCCAGATGTGAAAGGCTGATAGATACAGTATGTGTGTGTACACATTTATACACACACGCACACACACACACGCACACACACACACACACACTTACATTCATATATAAAATAGTGCTGTCAAAATAAATGCATGTGATTAATTGAATGTGCTTAATTGCGTCAATTCTTTTTAATTAATCACTTAATCATCACTTAACCAACAATTTTTAATTAATCACAATTAACCATTAATCACAGTTGCATCTTTTTACTTTTGGTTTGGCAACATGCAATGAATAGAACCAAGAGAGTCGTGTGGTCCATCTCCAGGTGCGGCTCATTAAGATCAGCAGCTCACAGTCATTGAGTTCAGGTGTTGTCACTTAGGTGCAAAGTGTTTAAGAGACACAGACCTACATTTCCCCTTTCAGTGAGCAACACAGACACAGTTCCTTTTCAACTGCAAATAACTTTTTGAAGCTCTGTTCAAAAAGCCGAAGCTTTAGATTTATGCAGATTAGATAAACAAACACTGTATTTACTCACACTTCTTTTTAAAAACAGACATTCTAAGCTTTATGTAGACATATGTTTCATGTTAGAGTGATGAGTATTTATTAAGTTACAGTTTGTCTTCAGCTGACAAAGAGAAGGTTAAAAACGCTTCACGTTTTAGTTTTATTATTATTATTTTTACAAAAAACACAATGTCCTGTTTTTATTAAGAGTGTAGCCTAAAAATACATGTATTTCAAACTTTCAATTGATGGGTATATGCAAGACCAAAATGGACTTTTTTTGTGTGTTTTATCTTGAAAAAAGTGCGACTTGACCTCGGAGAGTTAAAAAACAAAGACAATACATTGCAAATTGAACAAAAATTATACTAAATTATTTTACAGTATTTAAACGAGTGTTTATTTAGTGTTGAGATTACATTAATTTACACATTACACCTCAATATCCAATATTACAAGCTTCAGTCATTTAATAGCAATAAATTTGGTCAGGGAAGTGCAATTAACTAGTTTTAATTAAAAAAATCAATCGTTTGACAACCCTAACATATACACACACATATACAGTATATATATTAATGTATATACTGTATCTATTAACCCAAACAGAGTTGAGTGAGACAGACTAGCGCTTTGTGTGCAGAAACAGGTGTGTCACACGGTATTTGAGACTGACATTCCTGGCATTCCAGCGGGCGCCGCGTCTCCGTGACGGTGAAGCGAGAGCTGCACCTGTTCACCCGCTGGATCCGCCTCCGGTTACACCTCACGTGCCCGCTGGACCGCCCGTGCCCGCCGATTAGAAGCTTTCTGCAGCTGATCGCCAACACCGCCATGCCAGTGCAATCAGAATAAAGAGCTGGTGGAATAAAGTCACCTCGCACCTGAGCCACACCTGAACAGAACCAGCCGACAGTCTAATGAGAAGGAAAGTGTCACTGTAACCCAAAGCATCAAAACACCCCCCCCCCCCTTATTGTAACTTTAACAAAAACTCAATTATAACCTCTGCCTTAAAAATTCAAAAATTTGGCCCTCAAAAAGATCTTCAAAAATGGGGGCCCTAGTCAACAACATAAGTACACAATGGGGCCCCACTTTGTACGAATAAATAGCATTTTGGGTCCAATTTTGTGCTAAATGTAGGAACACACACACACACACAGAGCTACGACATGCTCGACCTCTCCTCCGTGTCCAGACAGGATTGTGCCTGAAAACATCAACGGACCATTTTTGAAGCTCAGTATTATTTAACTGAATCACAATCATGTTTACTGTAAATGAAGTTTAAACTCCAGATTAAACTGACTAAATTATAAACATGCTCTATACCGGCGTAATTGAGTAAACATTAAACACTGGCCAGTTTAAACTTGATGAATTTAAAACACACGTTAGGTGCGTACAGATGTTAATCTGTGTGATATAGTTAAACATGCTCCGGATGATATGATATGAACTGAGTAAATTTTAAAAACAAAGCAACCGGGTTTAAACTGAATACCCTGTAACTAAAAGGAAAAAGAGGGGCCTTTTATTATGCATATAAGTGTTATAAACCAAACTTCCCAGAAACAGCGCGTGTGTGTGTGTGTGTGTGTGTGTGTGTGTGTGTGTGTGTGTGTGTGTGTGAGAGAGAGTGTATTATGTCTCATTGTTGCAAAGAAACTAATAGTATTTGATTTTTCTGACTCTTTAGCTTCTCTTTTGTTTGAAGGGTCAAATTGACACAAACAGTTGTAACACAAACATGTAGCGGCCATTACAAATGTGTCAACTGAAACATTTTCTGTTTGTTTGTAGATTACACTAATTGAGACAAGAAGGAGAAGTTTCAAAGTGAAAGGATACTTTTAAATATTTCTTTTTTTTTATTTTTAAAACTTTTAACACGGGTCGATTTGATCAGAACGGTATCATAAACATGTAGCGTTTATGTTACAAAGGTACATAACATCCCGTTACACATACGGGAACTGCATCATTTCCTTTTTATATGATGATTACACCAAATAAGCCAAGCAGGAGAAGTTTCAAAGTGAAAAATACTTTTTTTTTTTATTATTATTTTTTAACTTTGACCCGAACATAAAAAAAGGGTTAGTCCAGTTTAAATTAAATAAACTTTAAACATGGTTAAGATTAAGATGAATAAGCTTGAATACTGCTCCTGATTACTGACTTAAACAAACTAGAGTAATCTGAGTAAACCCGGAAAACGCTGCAGATTAAGGGCATTCTTGCCTTTGTGAAACTCTGAAAATGTAGTGGGAACAAAACAACAGGGAAAAGGTTAGTTAGTTAATCTTCTTACTCGGTTAAGTGTTCCTGACGTTAACCCCGCGCGGAGAAACGTGACGGATCTGAATATTACAGTGAAAAACCCTCCATCTTATTAACCTCAGTTAATGTGTATGTGTGTGTGTGTGTGTGTGTGTGTATGTGTGCATGTGTTTGTGTGCGTGCATGCGTTTACGCAGCATATTTTATTATTATTCGTTATGTTAATTTTTCATTATGTGCATTTTCATTTACAATTTAACCATTGATTATTTATCCGTGATTTAAACACCCTCCATATCTTACAAGCTCACGTTTTTCTCTTTTATTTCTCTATTAGCTGCAGTGGTGAACCTTTGACCGTCGGTGCTCGTGTGAACATGTTCTGTACATGACGCTTATGGTCAGCGATTAGCACCGGCTGATCCCCCGCGGCCACGCCCACCTCATTAACACCCACGTCCTGATATTAGAAATCACCACAACATCAAAGGAACGTGAGAACAACAGCAGCAAATCACTTCAGTCTGAGCACCTGACCACTGTGTGTGTGTGTGTGTGTGTGTGTGTGTGTGTGTGTGTGTGTGTGTGTGTGTGTGTGTGTGTGTGTGTGTGTGTGTGTGCGTGTGTGTGTGTGTGTGACTGCCTACTGCTCACTACACACACACAGTAGGCAGCAGTAGGTAGTCACAAACACACACACGTTGTTATTTTTTCCCAGCAGCTTTACTGTTTTTCTGCTTGTCTGAAACGTAAAAAATATTTTTTGTGATTATTTTCATGAACACGGCCACCGGGGACGGACCACCCTCGTCTGCTGGCCGCTGTTCAGAGCTTCATCAGCGCGGCGGGTGTCCAGTGACCAGCACCGTGTCCCGCTCGGAGAAGCACAATAACCACCAGCGTCCCGGGGGTAACACACACACACACACACACACACACACACTCAGATTACACCTGATCGCTGCTGGTGTGTGTGTGGTGTGTGTGTGTGTGTTGTAGAGAGAGAGAGAGAGAGAGAGAGAGAGAGAGAGAGAGAGACACAGCCCTTCACTGCTGGTGGTTTTCTGTATCTGTGTGTTCAGGTGTGGCGAAGCTGAACAGTAAAGTTGAGTTAAGCTGAGATATACAGTCCAATAAAAGAGAGAGAGAGAGAGAGGGAGAGAGAGAGAAAGAGAGAGATGGAGATGGAGAGAGAGAGAGAGAGAAAGAGAGAGAGAGACAGAGAGAGAGAGAGAGACAGACACGCTGTAACGCTGGGCTCAGGCTCTGCTCTTCACAAATACCTGCAAACAAAACAAATAAAAACAAAATAAATTGTACAACAAAAAAATGTATTTGTAATTTAAATTTGTAAACATCTTATACTTTCAAAAAATATTTAATTGAGTTTCTTTAAATACAGTCTTATTTATTGATTTGATCACCTTTCCTGGCATTTTGTATTACTGTGACCTTGTACGTAATCGAGCTGCAATAAAAGGCCCTTCGTGGGCAACCTGTGTGGGGGCGTGGTCCAGAAAAGGTACCAGGGGCGTGGCTTTGAAAAAATGTCCCAATCAATATATGGAACTGTTTATATTAATGCATGTATGTTAAACACCACTAGATGTCGCTGATGAGAGACAGCAATATTTGTTCTTAGGTTCTGTTTGTTATCAATGAACACCATGTAATTATACAATTAACAAAATTGTGGCGGCTCGAGGACTTGGTGCTGGACAGTAAGGGGTTACAGGGGCGAGCGGCTGTTATCAATCCACACGGAGGAAGAAGATGCTGCTGTGCTGCACGTCGACACAAGATGATGACGATGACCTGATGACACGAGAACACACACATACACACAACCTGCTCAAAACAGACCATGTTCCAGACGGAGAGGGAGAGGGAGAGGGAGAGAGAGAGAGAGAGAGAGAGAGAGAGGGAGGGAGAGAGAGAGAGAAACAGAGAAAGGGGTGGTAGAGAGAAACAGACAGACAAAAGAAAAGAAAAGAAAGAAAGAGATAAAGAGAGGGAGGGAGGGCTGGAGAGAGAGATTGAGAGTGAGAGACAAATAAAGAGAGAGTGAGAGAGTCAGAGCTAAAGAGAGAGAGAGAGTAAGAGTCAGAGATAAAGAGAGAGAGATAGTAATCTAACTGGAGATCGGAGGAACTGTCAGTGCTTTCTGGTTTATCAGATGATTGTGACTCTGATCAGTTGACTGTCTCAGGAGCGGTTCACACGCTCTTATCTCGTGCAGATGGGTTGCGGATGCGTCTCGCAGCACGTACAGTAACGGCGGCACGTGACCGGCTCTGATCGCTGTACAGATGTTTACTGATCATGTGACCTGATACCGGTTACAATAAGCATCTGTGCTGGAAAATCTTTTATGATTTCATAAGTGGAACAATCTAAATCAAAAACTGAAACTAAATGAAGATTTTGTGGACGTTTGGAGAGCGCAGATGACTCACTGACGTCTACAAATCAGAAGCGCTGGGATCAGAAGGCCCCGCCCCTCTCTACTCCGTTCGGCGTGACGCTGACACGTTATCTCGTCGTCTGCCCAGATGTTTGAGACAGAAGATTCGAGTCAGCTGATGGTGTGTGTGTGTGTGTGTGTGTTTTATACCGCGTACGCGTTTATACGCATCATACGTCACAAACACCGCGGATCACGTGACGTCATAGTTGACCACGTGCTTTTCATCCTACAGGACTCGAACCCTGACAGCGGATGTAGCAAACACAAACTTTGTGCGCTTTGAGACAGTTTAAAATGTGAAAAGCTCCTTACAAATGCTCAGATCTTGAACTTGATGTTTAGGTCACTGGAACGTTGCATAATTTACCATAAATTATTCTTTTTACATGCACTGAAAATGATGCTTTAGAAATCTGTGTTATAGAAAGTGTTTCTGCTTCGGGAGACGGTAAAACGGTAAACACGGTAAAACAGTGTTGTGCCAATGAAGTTATTAGGCACTCGCCTTACCACAATTGCCCCCCTTGAACACATTAAATCACATTATTTTATTTAACCCAAAATTCCGAAAAGTGTGTAAGTGTGTAGGTCAAGTTTGTTGACTGACCAAAAACGATTACTCAACAGCGCCACCCTTGAAAATGTAAATACATTGGGCCTATGGGAGTCCAAAAGGCACTTTTGTCATCGCAGACTCACAAAAACCGGTACACATATTCACCATGTCGAGGCGAGCGAAAAAACCTATGTGTTCGCCAAAACAAGTCAGCCATCTTGTGAACACTTCAGAATTCTGTGTTTTTAAGCAAGCATTTGAACAAACTAGTCTCAGTGCGTTTGACCAAATGAGCTGAAAATTTCACAGACACATCTAGAGACGTGGCTGACAAAAAGTTATTCAGTGATTTTTCAAAATACAGCGTTTGCGTTTTCAACAACACAAATCTTAAAATTGCTCTGATTTGCACATGCAAATCAAGTCAGACGCGATCAAATTGTAAATCCAATAGTGAAAGAATTTTTTTGATCGCACCCTGTATAACGATTAGAAAATTTGAATTTGTCACAGGCGTACCAAATTTGCTGAATTATTAGTGAAGTCCGTCCTGTGCATAAAAGCCAATCGTTATCCTGTTGAAACTTTATTCTTGTGGGCGACCAAAAACCACAACTTATTCTTAATGTCACTTGGCAAACAATTTTGAATGGAGCCAAAAATGTGTTAGTTACAAGTGTACCTAAATTGCTGAAAAATTCAAGCAGGCCTTCCTAAGCATAAAAGCCAATGACAGCCAAGCTGTATTTTCAACCGTGTTGCCATGGCGACTGCCAAAATACACCATTCATTCTTAATGGCAGAAATTGCTCTGAATCGCAGCAGGACGGGGCGTAAATATTTAGTTTACTAGAATCATAAAGATTAAACAACAACTTAAATACTAAAACGCTACTGACTGAAAATGAAAATTAATAATTTAAATAAAAAAAATAATAATTATATAACCGCATAATATATAGCACATACACATGGCAACAAAAAAAAATTTTCTCCGGGTGGAATGACGTCATTTAAGCGTCTGGCTGAACACAAACATTTGACAGCAAGCTTCGTTGTTTGGAACAACACGCTTTACTTTAGTCATTTAGCAGATGCTTTTATCCAAATTTCATCACAATTTTGACAACTTAACAAATTTCCGCTTTCCTTGGGAATCGAACCCATGATCCGGTGTTTCAGCGCAGCTACGTAATAACTGTAAGACTAATATTTAACTTTTTAATAAATAAATTCTGTAAATTCATTCACAATCCAACAAAAAGTTAATTAATTTATGTTAATAAATGTTAGTCAATAACTTCTTTAAAATTAAAATGTTATTTTACTATAAAGTCCAAATTTTTTTTTTTTTATAATTAAGGTCTATTTATTAACTTACACAACCCTAAACAACAATAAAACAAAAAGCAGTGTCCAGAGCAAGTACAAAATGTAGTGAGTAGTTTATTTAAAAAGTTACGTTCGCGGCAACTGTGACCAGTTTCGGGTCAGATTTCCTTCAGCGGAGACACACACACACACACACACACACACACACACACTATCACGTCATTTAGCCTGAATTAGCACGTGAGGTTTAAACGCGGTCCAGCGGACAGAGTGGGCCCTCCTTAGGGCTTCAGCTTGAGCCAGGGGTGGACGATGGTGAGGATGGACAGGACGGAGGAGGCCAGGCCGCAGGCACCCACGAAGCCCGGGCCGGTCCGACACAGCTGGAGCCGTTCCAGCGGGATGAAGAGGTCACACAGGTTCTTCAGCAGGTCCAGCAGGAGCGGAGGGTTCTGGCGCAGCACCAGCAGCAGGAGGCGGAGCTGCAGCAGAGGTGGGGCCTGGGGAGAGGGCGGGGCCTGCTTGGCGGACTCCCGCTCCATCAGCAGGCGCAGCTCGTACGCGTCCCGGGTCAGGTTGAGGATAAGGGCGAACAAGTAGTACCTGCGGAGAGCGAGCGGCGTGAGAGACAGATGGGCGGGGCGAGTGGGCGTGTCTGGCACTGACCGGAATGATCTCTGGCTCCATTTGTTTTGGTCCAGATCAGGAACGAGGCCTGTCTTCCCCGCCCACAGGATGTTGTCGCAGGCGAAGTACATGGCTCGGTTCAGGTGCGCCACGGTGATGCAGAGACGCAGCACACAGTCCGACAGGTGAACGCTACGCTTCGCTGCCTCCAGGGCGTCGGCCGAGCTTCCCAGACGCAGCACTGACACACACACACACACACACACAAACACACACGTCATTCCTGCCTCGGTCTTCACTTCACTAAACATCACTTCACTCTTACGTTTCCGGGTTAGGCTGAAAAAGAGAACGAGAAAGCACGAGAGAGAGAGAGAGAGAGAGAGAGAGAGAGAGAGAGAGAGAGAGAGAGAGAGAGAGAGAGAGAGAGAGAGAGCAAAACAGAAGGAGAGAGACATAGTAAAAGAGAAAGAGACACACACACAGAGAAAGACAGAGAGACAGACAGAAAGAGAGAGAGACAGGCAGAGAGGAGAGAGACAAAGAGTGAGAGAGAAACAGACAGACAGAGAGCGAGAGAGAGAGAGAGAGAGACAGACAGAGAGAAAGAGAGAGAAACAGATAGACAGAGAACGAGCGAGAGAGAGAGAGAGAGAGAGAGAAAGAGAAGGAGAGACAGACACAGAGAAAGAGAGACACAAAGAGACACACACACACACACACACACACACACACAGACAGAGAGAGAGAGAGAGGGCAAAAGAGAAGGAGACAGAGTAAAAGAGAAAGAGAAGGAGAGAGAGAGTAAAAGAGAAAGAGACACACACAGAGAAAGAGGACAGACAGATATAGAGTGAGAGAGACAGAGAGAGAGAAACAGACAGAGCGAGAGAGAGACAGAAAGACAGAGAGAAAGAGAGAGACAGACAGAGAACGAGAGAGACAAAGAAAGAGACAGACAGACAGAGAGAGAGAGAGAGCAAAAGAGAAGGAGAGACAGAGAGACACACACACAAAGACAGACAGAGAGAGACAGACAGAGAGAGAGAGAGTGACAGAAACAGACAGACAGAGAGAGTGACAGAGAGAGAGAGAGAGAGAGAGAGAGAGACATCACTTTGCTCTTACATTTGCGGGTCAGACTGAAGTGCGCCTCTAGTGTGTGGACTGTGTGCAGCAGGTGGGCATCGCCTCCTCGTCTCCGCAGGGCGTCGGCCAGCAGCAGGCAGGAGTACTGGGCCGCCCTGCGCCACACAGGTCAGGAGCATCACAAACACGCGTGTGTCGCTGATGTTGACGGGCGAGAATGACTGGCGAGCGTGTGAATATTGACGCCCAAATGTCGATGGTGTGCCACCCCATGTCTGCCAATGCTAATGGATGGTGGATTTTGTGCTTCGACGTGTGAGTAAAATCTGGCGGCGATGAGTGACATCACAGTGCCCCCCGATGGCCAACACCTGCACTGTCCCAAATGAGTGATTGCGCCGGAATCAGATTAGTGGCAAAAAAATCAAACGTACATTTCTAAGAAACTAAGAAAATGCTTCATTTGTATACGTTTGTTACGTTTACGTTTGTGTTTTTATTTGTCGCTTACAGTCTTCACGTTTTAGTTTGAAACTATTTTTTTCGCTTCAGATTTCGTTGTTTTGTTTTTTGTCGTTTGGACCTTTGGCACAAGCTTCACGTGGGGTGGGCCTCACTCTGATTGGCAGCTGCTTGACCAGGAAGTGGGGGAGGAGTTTAGCGAGCGCTTAAACCAGGGGTGGGCAAACTTTTTGATTGGCGGGCCACATTGAGTTCTAACATTTGACAAAAGTGCCGGAACGAGCTTCCTGGTCAAGCAGCTGTCCATCACATTCTCATGAACAAAAAATGAAACGGACTAAACAATCTGAAGTGAAAAAAAAAAAGGTTTCAAACGAAAGCGCAAGATATTTTTGGCACTAATCTGACTCCATACTAGTGAGGATGAGGATGAAGACTAATCCTGTATGAAACCTGATCGGAGTGTCACACACTCCTGTTGTTCAGACATGCAAATAAACATAAAACACACAGACGCGGGACTGAAACGATCTATAACTTTCAAAAGGGGGAAAAATGATTCGACACACCCTCGACCACGAAACACTGGGGGAGGTCAGAGGTCACTGGCGCTTGTTCCCGCCAGATTATTTAAAGACGTTGGTCACTTTCAGACGCCACAGACCGTTTAGGTAAAACATGTTTAGTAGTCTCTTGTACAGCCTTTATCATAAATACAGTTTGGGACTACTTCGTCCACATCCGCGACTCGTAGTTTTTCGGACACAAGCGTTTCTCTTTTGGTCAATTTGTACTTTGAATTTAGTCGTTTTGTCACCGGGACGAGAAGATGTTTGTGTTTGTGTGTATGTGTGTGTGCGTGCGCGCGCACCTGAACACGCGCTCTTTCGCTTGACTTTGCCCGCTGAATCGAACCCAAGACTCCATCATCCTGAGCCCGCGCGCGCGTGCCCGCGTCGCTTTCACTTCACGTGGAGGTCGGGTGGTCTCGCGCTGAAGCTCCTTCCTATTTCAGTGAAAGAAAACACTCGTGGCAACAGAATTACGAGCCATTCTTGCCTTGTCTAGTTTGTTGTGGACAACTGCTCCGGCGCTCCATCTCGGATGGAAGCCGGGGAGGGTCACGCGCGTGGCGTTTTGGAAATTTGACGTCATGACGCCTGAATAATTTTCGTATTTGTCACAATTGTGGTCACTGTTTTAGACTTATCACCAAAAGAAGCAATAAAGGAATATCTATATCGTCTGTGTGCGTATATATTTTGATTAAGAACTTGCTCGAACGGGTATATCGTTTTGTTGCTGCTCTAGTATTACCAAGATAAGCCACTAGATGTCGACAAATAACGTTTGAGCAATCGAACAACAACGGTGGCTGTAAAGTGTAAACAATTCAGACAAGATGCTGGCTTGAAGAACACACAATGGGTTGAGTGAGTTTTATTTCTCTCGTGACAATAAATAAACTAAGGCTGGTTAAAGTAGAAAATAAGATCTAATCATTACAAGAAAATTACATTGATTTGCACAAAACGTCTGAAACGGAATGCTGGTGAACCGCTCATACAGCGTTTGAACAAACACACCCTGACAGGACGGATCGTGAAGCCGGTGTGGGATCTAGGTTTTTCAGCCAGTTTTCAAGAGCACAGCACTCCTCCCACTTTTGCCGTGGCTCCTCCTGGAGGCGGGTCCTTCATCACGACACGCCCCAAAATCCGTCTGATCTACTGAAGCAAACTCATCTAGATCTACAGAACAAGACTCGCTTTCCCATCAGGCCCTGTGGCAGGCGTGGTCAGTGCTCCGCCCGCCGTCTCCCGAGGAACGGCGCTCTGAGGCGACTCCAGAAGGAGCGTGTGCGCCTGGACTTCCTCTCGCCGCCCCGCATTAGCCCCGCCTCCCTCTGGCGGATCTGACGCACCAGCGCCGCAAACACGTCATCTATGTAGTAGCGGAAGGCGGCGGACGTCTCGAAAAACGGACACTGGAACTCGCAGGCCAGCTGCTTCCCCTCCTCCACCGACACCTGAGGAGAGTGAGTGTGTGTAAGTGTGTGTGGATCTAACACCGCTGTTTAAATGCGTCACCGCCTCTTTGTCTAACTGTACAGCTTAGCCATCATGCTAACCATTTCCTGATTGGGGCTGTCAGAGTAGGGGGCGTGGTAGAGCTGCACAATTCTGGATAAAATGAGAATCACGATTTTTTTGCTTAGAATAAAGATCACAATTCTTTTTTGGATATTTCATTATTTTCAATACTCAACCCTAAAAATCAGGTTGTCAAACAGCAATATAATAACACATATTACTTATAATACTTTACATTTAATTAAATTGATTGAAACAATGTAATGTAAAAGTAATGTTGTGAAGAAAAAATTATATATTTTATTACATGTACTTATTATATATGTATTATAATACAGTATTTAAATGATCGCGAGTTTCGCCCGATGCGTGCGAGCGGTCGTACAGAAACCAATGGTTGTAGATCCGAGAGTTTGGAAGAATCATAAATGCTGAATTAAGATCGTGAACGGGAAGAATCAAAATCGTGACATTTTAACGATTAATCGTGCAGCTCTAGGGCGTGGCTTTAGCAAGAGGGTCAGCTAGAGCCACACCCCCTTCAAGCTGAAACACCTGATCTTTCACATCGTGTGTGTGTGTGTGTGTGTGAGACCTGTCTGAGATGCGCCAGGTCCGACTTGTTGCCCACCAGCACCACGGGCGTGTCCACGGTGCGGCGCACGCGGTAGATCAGCTGCTTGAAGTGCCGCGCCTCCTGGAAGCTGCGGCGGTCGGTGATGGAGTAGGAGATGATGAAGCCCTCGCCCGCTCTCATGTACTGGTCACGCATCGCGGTGAACTCCGCCTGCCGCCACACAACACGTGAACAGGTGACTTCCTGGTAAAGACAGGAAGTGAGCATGCGTGTCTCGCAGACCTGTCCCGCCGTGTCCAGGATGTCCAGGTTAGCCGGCTCGTCATCGATGCGGATCTGAGTCTTATACGCGTCCTCTGAACACACACACACACACACACACACGCTTTTCATTAGATTTTTAAAGTTTTGGATCAGACAAAAGTTTTGGATCAATTTTTTTTTTTAATTCTTCTATTTATAAAGTTTTTTTTATCAGACACTCTCTTCCAGTTAGAAAGTTTATACATAATTTTTTTTTAAAAATTAAAAATTTTGTTTTAAGTCTATAAAGTTTTAGATCAGCAATCTCTTTTGCTAAGCGGTTTTCTTCCAGTTAGAAAGTTTATACATTTTTTAAAAAATAACATTTTTATTTTAAATAACTTACATGTTTGTTCAGAAAATCTCTTTTGCCATTTCCAGTTAAAAAGTTTTTTTTCATAAATGTTACGTTTTTTTTTTTTTTTAAATAAATCTTATACTTTTAAAGTTTTAGATCAGACAATCTCTTTTGCTATTTGTTTTCTTACAGTTAGAACGTTTATATTTTTTATAAATTAAATTGTTTTTTAATTCTTCTACTTGTAAAGTTTTAGATCAGACAATCTCTTTTGCTAGTTGTTTTCTTCCAGTTAGAAAGTTTATACATTATTTTGTCAATTTAAAATAAAATAAAATCTATTTATAAAGATTTAGAACAGACACTTTCTTTTGCTAGTTGTTTTCTTCCAGTTAAAAAGTTTATAATTTTATTTATATATATATATATATATATATTTTTTTTTTTATAAATCTTTATTTATAAAGTTTTAGATCAGACAATGTCTTTTGCTATTTGTTTTTTTTTTCAGTTAGACAGTTTATACATGTTTTTATAAATTTAAAATGTAAAATTTATAAAAACAAACTCTTCTATTTATACATTTTAGATCAGACAATTAATTTCTTCCAGTTAGAAAACACTGAGTTATGCAATTCTAAACTAATTCTAACAATTACTGCTGAATTACTCCCCGTGTTCTCACCGATTGTCGGGTCGTGGTCCTCGGGAAACCTGTGGCTGATGAACTGCATGATGATGGCTGCGAGACACAGGAGACGGTGTCATTCCTGTTGCCATGGAGACGGCGAGGAGCATCCTTCACCCTCCTGCTGACCTCGACCTGTTTCCGTGGCAACAGACTCCTGGAGGAGAGTCGATGGCCCAGCACATCCCATAATAGCTCATGTACTCTTTCTACCACTCTTCGTCGAAATTCAGAACTTATCATTGTTCAAATTTTTACAGGCTGATTATTTCTATAGGAGTCACGTGACTCCGCCCCGCTCATGGATAGCTTAAGAGCAGCTAATACCAAAAAAGGCGTTCTTCCTCCTTGGCAGAACAAAATGAAGTCAAGTATTGGACCGGTTTCGGCACACACCGGTAACGCGACAAAATTGTTGCTCCTCATCAGAGCAACTTTTCAGTTTGGGTGGAAACATTGTTGCATGTGTCAAATACGCTTGTTGCGTTATGTGTACATAACAGCTTAAGCTGTTGCTGACATTGATACGTTGCACATCGAAGTTTGTAAAATGTGAGCATATTTACTGTATTTCAATCATAATCGTGTTAAAATGTTCAATTAATTTAATTTTCTTTTAATTTTAATCCTAATTGCCCAGCCCTCGTTTGGAGTAACAGTAATCTAAGAGGACCAACTTTGGTTGGTCACAATACTGTAACCATTAGGCCACAAAAATAGAGAGAAAAAGAAAGAGAATAACACAGAAGATACAGGGTAAAGAAACAGAGTGGAGGAGATAAAAAAAGACGCAGAAAGAGTGGTAGAACGAAATAAAGAAAACAATGAGAGAGGAGGGGGAGGCGAAAGACAGAGAAAGAGAGAGAAACCGTTAGAGACAGGTAGAGAGAGAGAGACAGAGACAGAAACAGATACAGAGAGAGAGAGAGAGAGAGAGAGAGAGAGAGAGAATGTGTCTGACTCACCACTCTTCCCCACACCTCCCTCTCCCAACATCACCAGCTTGTACTCGCGGGAGAGACCCCCGGAAGACTCCATCAGACCCCTGCAACACACACACACGTCACGTCACGTGAGCTCGACAGAGAAGAGGAAGTGAGTCTTTCTGGTCAGCTGATCACATGATACAGCAAAGGGTCCGTGTGTCACAATAACCGCAATGACAACAGAACCCACAGAAACAACAACACTACCCATGATGAGCCACAGGAAGTGACATCACAGAGAGAGAGAGAGTGTGAGTGCTAGAAAACGCGCAGACGAAAACGGGACAGAAAAAAGTGAGAGAGAGAGAATGTGTGTGTGTGTCTGCGTGTGGGGGTGGGGGGGGGGCAAAGACAGACAGACAGAATTATTCGGAGTAATCATGTCGCTCATTGTGCAACAAAACTTTTTCACAAGATTAAAGTCGTTGAGAAGTTTGAGAACTAAACGCCGGCGCGAGCTGAACACGAGACGATCGTGTGTGTGTGTGTGTGTGTGTATGTGTGAGATCGAAACGAAGTTTGTGCTGTTGTTGACCGACGATTAACTGCGACAGTCTCGCGCTCAGAGCAAATAAATAAAGCCGCTCGAACAAAGACGCGAGTGTTGCGAGATAATGACCCGAGCCGCCGCGAGACGAACACGCCCGGAGTTACGCGCTCTTACCGGCGTCACTGCACCCGCGTCTCCATCACGGCGCCGTGTGTGTGTGTGTGTGTGCGCGCGCGAACGATCGGTGAAGAGTTGATGTTCGAAAACCGCTGCCACGCACGCGCGCGCGCACAACGTAAACACACGGGGCCGCTGGAGGTCCGACCGGAGCGTGGCGCTCACGGGTCCTAAAGCCCGGAGGTTACAGGCAGACCCCACTCACTCTTCCTCATTCACTCACAAACACACACTCACTCACTAACCAACAAACAAACAAACAAACACACACACTCATAAACACACTACATAACGAGCAAACACGCATGTACACACACAAGTTAAACCTGCAAACACACTCACAGTCACACCACACAGGTAATTCTGCTAATTATAATATTAATACTAATAATTACTAACACTAATACTAACAAGTACATTTTTAAGGCTCCTTTTGAGACCCTCTGAAGCAGCAGCAACCAAGCGGGTCACATCAGGCGTCTCTCCTGCAGTAGAGTGAAGACTGAAGATTTTTTTTTTTATCAAAAGCAGCTTATAACAGCCGAGCCTGCACCTTTTTTTTGGCCCACAAGATTATCACCTACAGTCCAGAAAAGACGTGTTCAATTCTTCCAGTTAATTCTTCCGCTTGTTTTTTCATAGAATAATGGATTTCAATATTAATATATTTATTGAAATATTATACATACACTGTTGAGGACAAAACTATTACCCCCCCCTACAAAATGGTTATTGTTTTATCATTTGCAAAAGTGCAGACTCTCTCGGCCCCCCCCCCCAACCCCCCACAATTACAATCAGTAATCCACACTATCAGTATCTACAAATAATAATTATAAATGTAACAACACACTCATTATTAATTTAAATTATTAGAATACCGCATAAAAACAAAAACTTAAATTTTTAAATATGTTAAGAACACGTTTAAAAATGTCCCATATATTGGATGTATGTATTTTGAAAAATTATCTCACTCACTTAAAAAATATATTAGTTCAATGTTTCACGGATACATTTCTTCACCGTATATGGAACACTTCATTTAATGTCCTTTATTGATGACAGGGGCACAGAGAATGCTGTTGCATACCTTAACATTTTAATGGTTTTCCCTATGTCTCTTTTTTTCTAAATTGTGTACCCGATAGCTTTAAAGATTTGAATCAACAGATTATCCCCCTCGGCCGCGCCTCAGACTTAGTTCAGTGCGGCCGCCGTCTTCAATATTTGAGAAACGTGAATTTTCGTGTGCGCCGCTTCTCCGCCTCCGTTTTCCACTTCTCTCACATTTTCTATGCACGACTCCTTCAGTAAACTCAAACAGGGGCACTGCGAATATATAATAGAAAATTGCTTAGCAGACGCGCTCGTGCCGCCCCCCCCACGTAACATGAAATAATGCCGCCCTGGGCGACTGCCCCGTTCGCCCATGCCTAGAACCGCCACTGGTCCTGCATATAAAAAATAAAAAACAGATATAATTAATGTACTCTTTGGGGCTCCCACGCAGCCGCGTAGTTCGCGTATCCCTTGGTTCATACCACTGACTTCATGTAAATATTAATATTCCAGACATCGTACAGTGCTGCTGGTGTAACGACAGTGAGGCCTGTGAAAGTAAAGAAAGCTCACGCAGCTCCCAGTCAAGCACTGTTTATTTCACACACACACGCACACACACACACACACACACACTTAATCTGAGGCCTGTGGGGAAGCAGCGTAGCCATAGCGACGCAGCGGGATGCAAAGTTTCAATCGTTTTGTCTTTGTTACATCTGAAAATGAGTTTATTAACACACGACAGGTAGAGAAAAGAGCTTCACACGCAACAAAGTCCAGGCGTAACTGTCACGGGCGAGAGGAGCAGGAGCGGTGGGCAGCGCGCTACAGACACGTCAGTTTGTCTTACTGAACTCTTTACACACACCCGATGGAAAGCATGCGGGGACGCGAGACGCTGTGAGGTCACGATGATGACATAGTTGTGAAGAGAATGGGTAAAGATCCCGCCGTGCGTTCCAAGGACTTCTTTTTTCTGTCACTTCCTGTTTCAGTAGGAACTTATCAACAGGGAGAACACACACATACACACACTGATTCTGGATTACACGCAGCAACTTTTATTCACACACCCGCACACACTAATCTACACGTGCTCACACACACTCACGGGCCCACCAACACACACTGATTCACACACACACACACTCATCGGCCCACCCACACACACTTGTTTACACACGCACACACACACACACACACACCCCGTGTCTTCGTCTTGGTTGGACTCGAGACGTGAGGAACAACTTGACACACTGACTCGGGTCAGCCAACACACACAGACACTTTGGTTAGCGTTGGTTAAGTCACACACACCTTTGATGTTTCTGAAGGACGTAAATCATAGAGATCGGAGCTCTGGAGGAGAGACGGGGGAATCGGGACATCGTTTAAAGTGACTCAGCTCACTAGCTTTAGCATGTGAGCTAACGATAAACTGAGGAAATGAGCTAACGAAACGAGCTTGCGTCTGCTTTTACTGTCCACTTGTGCTTCAGAAACATACAGGCGCAGAACGCAGCAAGATCCCGAGCAAAAGACAAGGAGACATCATTTAAAACGACTCAGCTCCACTAGCTTCAGCATGTGAACTAACGCTAACTGAGCTAATAAGCTAACGAAACGACTACGCGTCTGCTTCACTGTCCACTCGTACGCAGCGAGACACAGAGTAAAAGACAGGGAGGAAACGAAGCATCTAGCAATAAACAAAACATAGCGATGTAGCTGTTTTAGTCACGTGGGACGTTAGCTTGTTAGCTAAGTTAGGCCGCCGGAGGGAACGGCGTGACGAAGGGAATCGGGTTTAAAAACCAAGCAGAACACAGTCCGGTTCAGGGCGGAGAAACCTTCAGCCACTGGTTTAGCTGTTAGCATGCGGCTAGTGTAGACACCGAGCGCTAGTGCTCCATCAGGTCGTGCCACTTGGCGATCTGCCGTCGCGGGTTGTCGCACACCTCACGCCAGTGCGTCACGCCGGACGAGATGGGACTTTGGCCGCCCAGGACCACGCGCCCCACCACCTCGTGCTTGGCGGTGCGGTCGAAATCTACCACCAGGAGCTCCACGGAGATGTCGGGCATCAGCTCGGCCGGGACGTCGTAGACGAAGGACTCGTTGAAGACGGGGTTGAGCGTGCCCTTCCTCATGTGCGTCTTCTTCTTGGCGATGCGCTTGCGGCCGTAGAACACGTTGACTTTGACGTAGGGGTCTGCGGGGAGAAGAGCAACACGAGATTGACACCTAACCAGAAAACCAGGGAAACTTACTCATGACTGTTAACAAAGGGCGTCATCGAGAAAATATCTCTGTTTCTCTCTCTCTTATAAATGTCTCTCTCTCTCTTTCTCTGTCTCTCACTCTTTCCGTCTCTCTCTCTTACTCTCTCTCTGTCTCTCACTCTTTCTGTCTTTCTCTCTCTGTCTCTCGAAATGTACTTCTCTCTCTTTCTGTCTCTCGCTCTCTCTATCTATCTATCTATCGATCCATCCATCCATCCATCCATCCATCTATCTCTCTCTCGCTCTCTCTCTTTCTGTTTCTCACTCTTTCTGTCTCTCTCTTTTAGTCTGTCTCTGTCTCTCACTCTTTCTGTCTCTCTCTCTGGCTCTATCTCTGTCTCTCTCTCACTCTTTCCGTCTCTCTGTCTCTCTATCTCTGTCTCTCTCTGTCTTTCTCTCTCTCTCACTCTTTCTGTCTCTCTATCTCTCTCTTTCTCTCTCACTTTATCTCTCTCTCTCTCTCTCTCTCTCTCTCTCTCTGTCTCTCACTCTTACTGTCTCTCTTTAAGTCTCTCTCTCTCTGTCTCTCGAAATTTACTTTTACGAAGGGCGTCGTCAAGAAAATGTCTCTGCCTCTCACAAATGTCTCGGCTGGGACGTCGTAGACGAAGTACTCGTTGAAGACGGGGTTGAGCGTGCCCTTCCTCATGTGCGTCTTCTGCTTGGCGATGCGCTTGCGGCTGTAGAACACGTTGACTTTGACTCTTTTGGTCTCTCTGTCTCTGTCTCCCTCTCTATCTCTTTCTCTCTCTCTCTTTTCGTCTCTCTCTCTGCCCTTCCCCCCATTGGCCCCACACTCCCAATTCAGATTTATTTAGTGTATTTTAAAACTTGTTTCTATCGTGTGTTTTGTGCATCTTTATAATCTCATAGATTCTCATGATTTTTTCCCCACAATCTGTTGCGAGACAACTGCGGCGTTCTGAAGTCCTGAAGCGATCACGTCACACACACGAGGCGATGAGTGTGTGTTTACTCACTGCCTGTCAGGCCGGCGATGTCCATGGCGGGCAGATGTTTGGCCTTCAAGACCACCACGTTCAGTCTGTGTGTCACCGGCTGATAGGAGAGAGACAGCAGCAGCTCCCCACGACTGTCGCACTGCACACAACACAGAAGATCTCAGCATCTACACACACACACACCACAAGCAATTCATGTCATGTGCGAGTCATTGGTCTCTCTTTCGCTCTCTTTCTCTTGATGTCATTGATGTTAATTGATGTCATGGTTTACAAACTGTTTGACCATTAACATTGACAGAGTGTGTGTGTGTGTGTGTGTGTGTGTGTGTGTGCGTGTGTGAGTAAGTAAGTGAAACAGAACGTGCATTAATCTAACAAATCAGTGACTGTATTATCTGATCTCTCACACAACCAGAGGAAAGAATAAAAGATAAAACCCATCGTCAGTAAGTGAAACCCATTAGAGTGTTTCCCATAAATGCAGGATGAAGAAGTTCCCGGACCTCCAGCATCCTCATCCTCATCTATCCATCCATCCATCCATTCTATTCATCCGCTTCCTACCTACTTTTACAATGTCACAAGGAGCTGGAGCCAATCCCAGCAAGTCTGGGCCAAAAGTAGGGACATGACCCCTGGTTTAGTGGCCAGCCAGTATACAGTGCGGGTCACACTTAGGCTGCGTTTACACTGCAAGTCTTAATGCACAGATCCGATTTTTTGACTGTATCTGATTTTTTGCCCCGCCTGTTTACATTCACTATAGACACGCCTCATATCCGATATCCATGTTTACACTCATCTCCCGCCTAAGATCATTCCACTGGCTTTCACCAATTTTGCATGGGTTTTTGCTAATCCAACTTCTCCAAAATCGGCCAAAATATACCCGACTGCATATGATAAGACAAAGAAAGAGAAAGCGGATTTTTAATGCTGTCCTCTTAAGAGCCGCGTGTCCCGACAAGTGTGGGAAAGACAAAGGCAATTCCTTTGATGAAAAGGAATGGGTACAGAGTTTTCGATTAAACAAGACTAGCTTTTAAGTACCTTCGTGATCGCTTTCAGCCACATCTCTGTCATAAGGACACCCCATTAAAAAAATTTATTCCAGTGCGCAAATATGTCGCTCTTGCCTTATGGAGGCTTGCCACGGGGCCGGCTATTGCTCATTGGCGCACCTGTTTAGACTGAGCAGCTCGTCGGTGTGTCACATTGTTCGCGATTTTTCGCGCCATCCATCGCAAAACATATGAGGGCGCACGCTATTCACCTGAAACAGGTGCGAAATGATGATGTTTAACGCAGTTAGTCGTGGAACAGTGATGTAATTGACCGGGGAATCGTATATGCGTGTTTAGACACAGGTCGGATGTCCAGATATCAGATATATATCTGATTTAAAACCACATTTGGAAGTGTTTACACGTGTGCATCAAATTCCGATCTGTGTCTGATGTAGGCAAAAAATCTGATTTATTCTGCCAGTGTAAACGCAGCCTAATTTTCACACTCACACAATGTCCCAGACTCCAAAAGTGGAGACCCGGAGGAAACTTACCGCCGTTTTCCTCTTGCTGATCTTCTCGGTGACGAGCGCTCGGCCGGCCCCAGGGTCGATGCCCTCCAGCGGCACCACGGCCTCGCCAATGACGTCATCGCGAGCGAAACGGTCGAAGCTGAGCACCAGGAAGTGCAGCCTGAGCTGGGGCAGCGAGGCGTACGGGACGCCGTAGAAGGTGAAGGTCTCGTCGAACACTGGCTCCAGGCTCCGCCTCAGCACCCGCGTCTTCACCCGGTGCTTCTTCTCCGGCAGGATGGTCATCTTCACGTAGGGGTCGGAGCTGACGCCCTGCTCGTCCACCGCGGGCAGCCCCTGGGCGCCGATGATGGTGACCACCAGGGCTTTCTTGGAGAAGTTGTAGTCGATGGCGAGGCTGAGCGTCCCCAGAGCGGGCGAGGGGCAGGCGTGATGTGAGGGCCTCTCCTGGCAGCAGTAGTCCGCCCTGATGGGCAGTGCCCTATCCACAGGCGGGACCAGGTGGTTCATCTGTAGGTGCGCGGTCCCGCCTTCGGGGTCTGGGTCCACCAACAGGACGTCCCCACGACTCCATTCTTTCACCCTCACCAGCTTCTTGCTGCCGCTGAGGGACTCGGGGTAGATGCTTATGCCCTTGAGCATGTGGATGAACTTGTAGGGCGGGTCCATGGGCGGGTCGTAGGGCGTGGTCAGCTTGTACGCCCCCGTCTTCAGCCGGTACCTCCTCTGACAGCACGCCCACAGGAAAACAGCTGCCGTCACAGAGACCACCAGTACCCCGGCACCCAGGAAGCCCGCCAGGACCGGGGACACATCTGGAAGACAGGCCAATGAGACCGCACCGATTAATAAATCAGCTCCACCTATTAGCGAAGTTAAAGAATGTTCAAACTAGTGTTGTCAAAAGTATCGATATTTCGATAAGTATCGATACTGAAAAATCTGAAACGATACAATACTGTGATCCAAAAGTATCGATACTAATCGCGCTTCCGGGTCTTCAACTTCACGCATGCGCACGAAGCCGATGGAGGCGGCAGATCATTGTACAACTGCTGATACTAAATCGTGCAAACACCTCGCGAACCGAGACACAGACGTGTAGAACGAATTTCGGGAAGTTAGTAACTGTTTTCATTATTAACACGTATGTTATGAAGTCCCGTTTTGCCCCGTTAACGCAGTGAAATACAACTTATAAGCGCGGTCGATCGAAATAGAAAATATTATACTCAGAACAGTGCGCGGATATTTCACCCTTTCTCTCAGAAATAAACAGCAGAGACAAAAGCGCAGTAATTGATTTAACATTTATAACGTGAACTAAATACTTTCAGAAAACGGCACAAGCTAATCTGGTGCTACTGCTCTCTCTGCTGCTCTCTCTCACACACACGCAGGCGCGAGCGGCTCTCCCTCACACACACACACACACACACACGCACGCAGGCGCAAGAGCGGCTCTCCTAACTCCTGTATCTCTCTGTGGCGCGGGGCTTCACAAATAAACGATACACACGCTGGATTTCGAACGTAGTATATATTCCCAAAGCACCAGTCAGCATTAGCGTTATCTTCTTGGGAGCACTGTGACATGTTTGCCTTTTTTTTTCTTTTTTTTTTAGTAATCATGCGAAGCACATTTGAATTTATTTAGAGTACTGTAGGTGTCTGTGCGCTGATCAATAATGATGTTTAATTAAATCCCGAATCTAAATCAGTTTATATAAATACTGCTGTTCAACTCTGGTTGATTTAAGCAGATCCCTACCACAAAATACAAACTGGTATATTAATACAAGTTTGACAAGTGAGCTTATTAATTTTAAATAATTAATCTAACAATAAAAACATACAAAAATATTTCTAAATTTGTAATATTTCTTGAGCACCATGAATCTGCAGTGAAAACTTACTCAGATCCTTCTACCACAAGACCAGCTTTAAAAAAACAAACAAAAAAAAAAACAAATAAAATATTGTACTCTTGTACTTTTAGAGCTCCTACCATTTAATTGAATCGTTTAAAAAAAGCTTTTAAGTTGAGATTTTTTTTTTTTCTGGAAAATTTTATTGTAATGCAGTTTTATTTATTTATGCACTTTATTTTCTTGGGATTCCTCATTCAGAAACATTTTCATGTTCCAGTCTTATGTATTTTTTTCATAACGAAAAAAGAAAATAAAGGCCCTAAAATTGTTGCGGTATTTCCCCGTGGTATCGAAAATGGTATCGAGTATCGATACTTTTTTCAAGTATCGTATCGAATTGCTAATTCCAGTATCGTGACAACACTAGTTCAAACTATGAGTGTCGATTATTATTCCTGTTCAGACACCGTGGTGTTGAGACAGTAGGGTGAGGGAATGTTCTTTTTAAGAAGTCATTAATTACAGTTACTTACAAAAAAGTAACAAAAAGTAACTGAGTTAGTAATTGAGTTACATCGTTATAACTAATTACCAGGAAAAGTAACTATTTCGTTACTTTTTGCGACAATTAATAAGAAATTGTGTCTAATAGCATGGCTACTGTCAATATTAAATATGTTAAATGAATTGAAATGGACACTAAATAAAATTAATTTTATTATTTATTGTTATTATTATTAAAATAAATTATTATTATAAAGCATTGTACATTAATCTACACTATTATAATATAGTTGTGGGACAATGTGAGAGACGCCTATCAAATTCAAAATAGTTTTGTAAATACTATCATTAGTTTAGTGAATAATAAAACACAATATATAGCCAATAACTTTTAATATTTATTGCACAGACTACAACTGGCCAAAAATAAGTCTATAAAAAAAGCTTCTTAAGGAATGTAACACAAGTAAATGAATAAAATTCACAAAAGTAAGCAATTTAACAAGACGTGTTCGACAATGTACCAAAATTAAATAACAATAACAAAAATGTACACTTTTTCTACTCCATGGCTCATCTCTTCGGCTCATCGCTGACTCCTGCTGGGCGAGCGCTTGTATGTGACAAAACGTAATACTTCCAGGTGGTAAATGATGGATATTTAATCTAAGACAATCATCACGTTTTCAGTCGCACCACGTGCACAGACACACCCATCACCATTTAAGTGCCGTCCCGCCAAAACACCCACCATAGGAAAAGACTCTGCTCGGACAAAACCCGCTTCTGTGATCACAATTATAGTAACGTAGCATTTTTGTCAGTAACGTTAACGGCGTTGTAACGGAGGAAAAAGTCATTGCGTTAGATTACTCGTTACTGAAAATCATTCATTTTTAAACGCCGTTTTATTCCCATCACTGGTCACTTCACACGCTTTCTCTCTTTCACTAACGGGCTGGTTTCACACTCCAGGAGCTCCGAGGGGCCCGGGTCGCCGTGGCAACCGCACTCCCTTTCTGTCACGCACCGCATTCAGAGCCGATGAGAACAGGATGTGCTTCACAATCCCACACAACGGCTTGCTCGGGCCAGGCCAGCCAATCAGACGCTGGGGGAGAGTCACGTGACGCAGAAATGGCACACTGTTTCAGTCTGTAGCCACACGTTTACTGAGACACTATCTAAAAATAGACAATATGAACAACACATAAATCCAAAAGACAGAGTAAGGGTTGAAAATAGCTGCTTCTTCCATTTCCGTGTCACAGGGACACACCTCTGGATCAGCCAATCACAGGGCGGGACATTTACATTGCCTTTGAGTGGTGAGAGAAACCGGAGACCTGGAAGAAACCCACAAGAACCAGGAGAGCTTAGACCGGGCTGCGAACTCTGCTCTCCTGGTTTCTGACCGCTCTAGCTGGCACCATCTCCGTCCACACAAAGACCCTCGCTGAGTCCGCCGGAGGGTCCCACCCTCTAATGATGCCACTTTTGGCAGCGAGTGTTGCTAGGAAACCGCTCCTCTGACGGTGGAAGCACCAAACTATTTAAACTGATGTTTCAGTTCTACCAGCTGAGAAGAACTAGAGGTGGTTTCCTCGGGTGTGTCTGGTGTAGTGGGCGGACTCTGATGCATCGTGCTGGGGTATAGTTGCTGTTTGGGCGTTTTCTCGGGTGTGTCTGGTGTAGTGGGCGGAGTCTGATGGATCATGCTGGGGTATAGTTGCTGCTTGGGCGTTTTCTCGGGTGTGTCTGGTGTAGTGGGCGGAGTCTGATGTATCATGCTGGGGTATCGTTGCATTTTTGGGTGTTTTCTCGGGTGTGTCTGGTGTAGTGGGCGGAGTCTGATGCATTGTCCTTGTGTATCACTGTGTTTCATGGGTGTATCCTCGGTTGTGTCTGGTGTAGTGGGTGGGGTCTGATGTATCATGCTGGGGTATAGTTGCATAATGGGTGCTTTCTCGGGTGTGTCTTGTGTAGTGGGCGGAGTCTGATGCATTGTGATGATGTATCGTCATAATTTTGGGTGTTTTCTTGGGTGTGTCTGGTGTAGTGGGCTGAGTCTGATGCTGAATTCCTAATAAGATTGAAACCCTGAAAGATTTACTGTGTGCTTTAAAATGCAGGAAGAACAGTCTACATAAGATGCGGAGAGTAATCTAAATACACGGTTCTCGTTAATCTCTCACGGGAAACTCATCTCTGCATCTCACACACACACACACACACACACACACACTGGATCCTGCTGGACGCTCAACAAAACAACTATTCAGAAAGAAGCTATACCCATCATTACAGAATAAATCATCACACCCCTTAAAAACACACATTTTTACTCTGGTTTTAATTTCTTATCTAAATTGTGTGAAATGCCTAAAAAATAAGTACAGTAATACGAAACGTTGAGGTGAATTCATTTACACTCCTGTGACAGTGTTGGGGGATGTAATAATAATAATAATAATAATAATAATAATAATAATAATACGTGATGTGAGATGAATCTGTTGATTCGAAACCATAAAGCAATCGGGTGCACAATATAGAAAAGGTGAAAATAGGGAAAACGATAAAAAAATAAGGGAACGCAACATTATCTTTATATTTACAGTATCCATAAATCAAGTGTTCTATACGGAGAAGAAATGTATCCATATAAATGTTAAACATTGTTTCATATATTTAAATATATTTTCAAAATGCATATACTACAACATATGGGAAATTTTTGTATACTGTTGTATATTCATTAATTCAAAAAACAACATTATATAAAGCTTAAAGAAGACACAAGGAATGAAATATATAAAAAATAACAAGACAAATGAGATGCTCACCTTCATTAACACGATTTTCACCTTTGTGAATAATGAAGAGCTATCAAGAGATCTTTTCAACTTTTCGGTCAAAATTGCTCTTACTCTTCTTGTGACTGTGGCTTGAGCAGAAAAGAGCTTTTCGAAACTGGAGCTAATAAATTCGTACCTGAAGTGAAATATATTTCTGAGAAGCGACTTTCTGGCCTTGTTCTGATCAGTTCAGATCAATCACTCAATAGGGCACATTGTGTCAAATTTTAGTTTCAGTTTGTGTTTTTTTTTCTGTAGTGATTTAAGATATTTAGCATATTTATTATATATGTATTCTATATTTATTCTGTGCTATTCATAATATTTTATATATTTGGTTTCTTCTTGTGTATATATATGTATCATTGTTTTTTGTTTAAGTTGCAATTGTATACAATGTTGTTCGTTGTAGTACTTTAATCTGTTGTGGATTTTGTCCAAATAACTTGAAAAAAAAATTGTTGTCAGTATCTTCCGAATTTATATTTCATAAATTAGTCGTTGTGTTTCCTTTTTTTGTGTGAAAAGAAAGATTCACATTTGTCCACAACAATGAAATTGTTTGACTTTAAGAAACTAATTTTCACAAATAATAACTCACGCCTAATTACTCACACAAGCACAATAACCAAAGCAATTGTTAAAAGTAGGATACAATTATTTTTAACCGTATTATCATAATTAAAGGCTATGGATCATGTCTTTATGGAAGCCCGTTTCCACCACAAAAAAGAAGTATTCTGACTTAAAGTCCGTTTTTTTAGTGGCGGAAACGGGCTTCCAGGTCTTATATTGTTGAGACGTAATAGTAATGTTTCGAATAAATTGAAACATCCGGTGGAATTAAGTAGTTGGCACGAGCTGCTCCAGCTGATAGTGTCGCGCGCGGTGAGAAGACATGACGTCATACGCGTGTGCCATCCAGTTTCGAGTCGTTTTATGTGAAAACTCGTTTGTTTTTTAAATTAATTATGTCTTTGAAATGTCAGACACTACTGATAGTTACCTGCGTGTACGAGTGTGTGACATTAGACAGAATGCGTGTGTGTGTGTGTGCGTGCGCGTGATGTATACACACGCCATTGTCGATTAGAACAGTTACCGTAATATCAAAATGTAAATTTTACAATCGTTTACCTATTATTTGTTCTTTATCGTGTTATAATGTTCTATATCGATATTCAAACGTAAATGCTAGTATACGCATTATTTATTGGAAATGTGCCATACTGGTTACGTACATACACATACATATATCTGAATCTCGCGCACGTTTATTGATTTTGAACCTTTTCCGCGACAGAAAGATTCCGCGGTGTTACGTAAACACGGGCCTCGCACTCACCGTAGGTGGCTTTTAAATCCGTTATCTCTGCCATTTTCAAGTCGACGACTCCGCCGTGATCGTTAAAATAAAAAAAATTAAATAAACAGCGAAGATGAAGAAACCGCTATTCCGTGTCCATGAATTTCCCCGGGACGAGCCGCGAGAGGAGCGCGTGTCCGTGACGAGGATGTTTTCGCGTGTGGATGCGCTGCTCCCTCCTCCGCTCCAGATGAGCCCGAGACGGTGATGCTGAAGGGCGGATGCAGGACCGCGACCGAGCGCGCGCCCCCTGCCGACCAGAACCGGAAACACACCGTTTTCAATATACGTTTATAAATTGAAAAACTGCACGTCGATTTGAATAACAATTCTGTGCTTCAGTATCTAGAAGACTAACATTCGTAAAGGAAAAGTTCAAGTTTAAAAAGCACAAGTTAATTTTTATTTATATAGCGCTTTTCTTGGTTCGAGAGCAACGCAAAGTTGCTATGCGAATTGGGGGGGGGGGTCAAATGCAGTAGTTTTCTTTTTATATACAATCTTTTCTTTTAACAATCAGGTAAATCTAGCAGAACTGTTTACGGATTGCGTTTGGTCCTTATGATGTGTGCATTGTGTTATGGTTATGTTTATCTATACTGTGTGCAGTGTTATTTATCTTCATGTCAATGGATGCATGCATATATTTGCTCTGTCCATCGACAGCTCTGTTGTGCACCCCTCCCCTCACGTCAAAAGCCTCGGTGTTTCACTGGACAGCTCACTTACATTCAAACAGCACCTGAACAACATTACCAGATCCGCTCACTTTCACCTCCGAAATATCTCTCGTCTGCGCTCCTCCCTCACCCCCCACTCGTCTGCTATTCTGGTGAACAGTCTGGTGACCTCGCGCATGGACTACTGTAACTCCCTACTCTTCGGCCTTCCTAAGAAAACTCTCCAGGTTTCGTCCGAAACCCGTGTTCCCTGAGAGGAGGGAGGGAGACACCACATAAGGGGGGACAACGTTCCCCGACACCAGCTGAAGCCAATTGAACAACGCAGTAATACTGCGGCCAATGCCGACAGATCACGTCCTCAGGGGGCGGAGCCCCGCGGTTAAAAGGCGCGCATCTGTCAGCATTGCCTCAGAACAATTTCTGAACGCCAGGAGACCGCCCCAGCCACCCCTACTCCTGGTCTTCTTGCGGCCGCAACCGTGGTGTCTCCCTCCCTCCTCTCAGGGAACACGGGTTTCGGACGAAACCTTGAGAGTTCCCTATCGAGTCGGTCAGTCGACACCACGTAAGGGGAGAATTACAATCCCCGCCGCAAGAAGAATGTTCAGACCAGCCTATGTCGCTCAACGTAAGCAACACCAAGCCGAGACACACTGAGCGCGAATCATCGAGTACTCACGTGACCTTCACACTCACTGTACCGACGAACCCGACGGTCCAGCTGCGTCCTCCTGCACCGTCAGCACATGCGGAGCAAACGAGGACACATCCAGGTTGTAGAACCTCGTGAAAGTATTCTGCGAAGCCCAACCCGCAGCCTTGCAGATGTCACCAATGTCCATTCCTTTCACCCACGCCCACGAAGATGCGAGTGCCCTCGTGGAGTGTGCACGGACACCAACCGGACACTGCCTGCCCTGCAAAACATAAGCATGTCGAATCACATCCACAATCCAGTGCGAAAGACGTTGCTTCGACAGAGGTTCGCCCTTTCTAGGTCCTGCGAAGCACACAAAAAGCTGCTCCGTGGACCTGAAAGAACTCGTCCGATCCACGTAAAAACGCAAGGCTCGAACTGGGCAAACCGGGGAGCCGGCGGGTTCAAACGCACGAACCGTCACCACCTGATCCCTGAAAGGAGTGAAAAGGCCTTTTGGCACGTATCCCTGCTTAGGGACGAGCCTCACCATGCAGTCGTCCTCACTAAACTGCAAACACAAAGCATTAACTGAGAAAGCATGCAAGTCCCCAACTCGCTTCCCACATGCCAACGCCAGCAGGAAGGCGGTCTTAACAGATAGCAGGGCCAAGTCACTATCTGCCAGGGGCTCGAAAGGCGGCTCGGCCAGCGCTTTTAAGACCAGAGAGAGGTCCCACACCGGCGGCAGGCGCTGACGGGAAGGGTTTAACCTTCTAGCTCCTCTGAGAAACCCTGACACAAGCTTGTGTCTCCCCAAGGGCAGGCCGTCCAACTCCCCTCGATGCGCCGCGATCGCTGCCACGTACACTTTCAACGTCGCAGGTATGCTGCCAGCTTCCAAGCGTTCCTGCAAAAAAGACAAGACAGCCTCCACATTACACGACTGTGGGGTTTCCCCCGCCGTCCTGCACCAGTCAGCGAAAACTCGCCACTTGTACACGTAAAGACGACGCGTGGATAACGCCCTAGCCTCAGCGACTGTCTCCAGCGCCCTGAGCGCAAGGGGTCGGCTCACGACGGGCCTACCAGCCAAGCGTGCAGTTTCCACAGCTCCGGCTGAGGATGCCAGATAGAGCCTCTCGCCTGGGAGAGCAGGTCTCTCCTTAGCGGGATTTCCCATGGTGTGTCCTTCGCCATACTCACCAACTCTGGAAGCCAGGGCTGCCTTGGCCAGAGAGGGGCCACCAGAATGACAGTCTCGGCCTCCTCCCTGATCTTGTGCAGCACCAAGGGAAGCAGCTTCACCGGGGGAAAGCAGTACTTCTTGCCTGCCGGCCAAGGACTCGAGAGACCGTCTCCGACCAACGGGGCTTCCCTCAGGGAGAAAAACAGACTGCAATGAGTGTTTTCTTCTGACGCAAACAGATCCACCTGCGCCTCTCCGAAACGGTCCCAGATGAGTTTCACAGACTGTGGGTGGAGCCTCCACTCTCCGTGAGTCACTCCGTCCCTGGAGAGAAGATCCGGTCCCGCATTCAACCTCAGGTCCGCCCAGAGCCACAGACTCCTTGCTGCGTCCTGAAGAGCCCTCGACCTCACGCCACCTTGGTGATTGAGATACGAGACCACTGCCGTGCTGTCGGAGCGCACCAGAACATGCTTCCCTTCCAACAAAGGTAGAAAGGCATGCAGGGCGAGGGTCACCGCCTCGAACTCCAGTCTGTTGATGTGCCAACCTTTATGTGCCGTCTGCCAGCGCCCCCAAGCCGGCCTCCCCTCGCAGACGGCCCCCCAGCCTGAAAGGGACGCGTCCGTAGAGACGACCAACCGTCGCGTCACACGGCCCATTGCCACGCCTCTTTTGTACAGTTGGGGTCCACGCCACGGAGCCAGAGTGCTCACGCACTCGCTCGACACTAGGATCCTGGACCGCTCGGAGTTCCAGGTCTCGTCCAGGACGTTGTTGCGGATCCACCACTGAAAAGGACGCATGTGCAGCAGACCCAGATCGCACACAGTCGTAGCGGCCGCCATTAGCCCCATCAGCCTCTGCCATAACTTCACCGGCAGCCGTCGACCCTGTACAAACAAAGCCAAAGAGCTTCTGATTACCTTCACTCTGTTCTCTGACAGGCAGGCTCTCATCGAGGTCGAGTCCAGCTCCGCACCCAGGAAGGGAATAATCTGGGTAGGCGTGAGCCTGCTCTTCTCCATGTTCACAGTCAGGCCCAAGTAAGCCAGATGGCGGGCAATGTCGTCCCTCTGCTGCAGCAGCGTCGAGCGGGACTGCGCCATGATAATCCAGTCGTCGAGGTAAGGATGGATGCGGACGCCTCTCATCTTCAGTGGACCCAGAGCAGCGTCTATACACAGGGAAAAAACTCTCGGGGCTAGCGAGAGACCGAACGGCAGCACTTTGAATTGGAAGGCCCTTCCCTCGAATGCAAACCTCAGAAACTTCCTGTGTCTGTGTACAATCTGAAGATGGTAATATGCATCCTTCAGATCGACTGAGATGAAAAAATCCCGCGGCTGGACAAACGTTAAGATCTGTTTTAGCGTCAGCATCTTGAACGTGCGCCTGGCCAGAGCCCTGTTTAGCGGTCTTAAATCTAGAATCGGTCTCATACCGCCATCTTTCTTTGGAACGAGAAAATAGCGGCTGTACAAACCGTTGTGTTGCTCCTCGTCCGGGACTGGCTCGATCGCGCCCTTGGCTAGCAGCGAGGCTATCTCGTCCCTTAGCAGCGGCGCGTCTCGTTCCGCGACTCGCGTCTGCACAATTCCCCCAAAACGCGGCGGAATTATAATGTGTAACCGCGTGAAATTATGTATAAAATCCACGGGGAAATACCAGGTAGTTTGGCCCAGCGAGCCGCGCAGTCCGCTGGCGACAAGCTCATCGTTGTGTGTGTGCGCGCGGCCTCGCAGCTCGTCGCGGAAACCGCGCTCATAATGCTGCTCGGCAGAGGAGAAGCACTCACTAACCTGCAGTCGAAAGCATGCTGGATTGTTGCGCTCGTCACGGAAGGAGTCAGACAAACACAAGATGTCATCAAACACACGGGCTTTATTAACATGTCTGTTTTCCCTGGAACTCGGCCAGACAAACTCTCTTTCCGTCTCGCTCTGCAACGGAAACGCTCGACGGAGACAGCGCCCTCTTGCGGGCTGGCAGAATGTCAGGAGCCCTGTTGAGGCCCACCCGGGCCTCGGGCTCGCCGCTGAGCGCGCGCCCCGCTGCGCCTCCTCTGACCGGGCGGGGCCCCAAATCTTCTGGCGGGAGGCTCAGGCCCAGAGAATTGGCGGTCCCAAAACGTCGCCCGCTCCGAATCGTCGCGACGCGCAGATGGACCACTCTTCTCGCGCCGCTCAAACCTCCTCTGCTGGCGTGGCTCGCGCCGGTGGAAAACCCGGCCAAAGGCTTTTGAGCTTTTATCCGCTTCTGAGCAGCCATCGACGAGTGCCACAGCCGCGCTCCCAAACAGACTCTCGCTTGATACCGGTGCATCCAGCAGCGAGCGGCGGACCTCCTCCCTCATGTCCGCCAAATTCAGCCATAAGTGGCGATGGAGCGCGACCAGGCTCCCCATGGTCTTCCCGAGACCCTCGGCGATTTTTCGCGCGGACTCCAGCGCGTAATCCGTCGCTAGCACTGCTCGCTCCTTCTTCTCCGGTTCCTCGGCCTTCAACAGGTTAGCCACCAGGACGAGCAGAGAAGTCTGGGTGTGGAGAGCCGACACGGCGTGGCCGGCCGTCTCATACGCCTTGTCTGCTAGCGCCGCCGTGGTGCGGCAAGGCTTTGATGGAAGAGCGGAGATACCCCACTGGGAGCCGGGGCAGAGGTGCGCCGCCATCATGGGCTCGATGCGGGGAATCCGTAGGTAGCCCGCCTTTTCCCCGCCTTCCACGGATGTCATCAATGCGAGGCCTCTCGGGCGGGAGCGGGAGGAGAACGGGACCTGCCACGCCCGCGTCACCTCCTCGTGGATCTCCGGGAAGAAGGGGGATCCTTTCTGCCCGGAGGTTTTTGCCCGAAGGACCTCTGACCGCTCCCCGCCAGAAGCTTCTCCGCTGACGGCGCGGGGGTCCCCAATTGATGGCCGAAAAGGAGAGAGACTCGGTGAGGAAGCCCTGCAGCTCCTCAGCGTTGGCCGCGTGGTCGGCCGCGGGCGTCGCGCGCTCCGCCGCCGGGAGTTCGCCATCCTCGCTGTCCCTCCTGTCTCCAAAAAGTTCGTCGTCCTCAGGAGAGTCGTCGCCTGATGCCGTTTCCACTGGGGAGAGCTCTCGCTCCAGCTCAGCTCGGGATCCCCAGGAATGTGAGGCGGTGGGCAGGGGGGCCGGGGAAGGCCGCGCGTCCCGCCTAGATTCGTCGACTCTTCTCCAAATTATTCCTAGAGGAAGGTCCCGGCAGTCGCGGCATTCGACATCTTTTTCAAGAGCCGCTAAAGCGTGCCCGTGCCCTAAGCACGAGACGCACCTGCTGTGGGTATCTGGGGGCTCGATAGGCCCCGAGCAACTCAGGCAATGGAAACCCCCCAGCTTGGTCTTGGCCTTGGACCTCCCTCGCTCCATGATAGGTAAGTTGTAATTAGTTCAGCTAGTGAAGAAAATTGTTCTGAGGCAATGCTGACAGATGCGCGCCTTTTAACCGCGGGGCTCCGCCCCCTGAGGACGTGATCTGTCGGCATTGGCCGCAGTATTACTGCGTTGTTCAATTGGCTTCAGCTGGTGTCGGGGAACGTTGTCCCCCCTTACGTGGTGTCGACTGACCGACTCGATAGGGAACTCTTCATAAACTCCAGTTGGTTCAGAACTCCGCTGCCCGCATACCACCAAAACACCATTATCTGCCCACATCACCCCTGTCTTACACCAACTCCACTGGCTTCCTGCTGAGCATAGGATCAACTAAAAAATTCTCATCCTAACCTTCAAGGCCATCCACAATCTCGCCCCACAATACCTCTCCAATCTCATTCATGCTGCCTCCTCAACCCGCTCCCTCAGATCTTCATCCTCCATCACCCTGTCTGTTCCTCGTGCCCGTCTTAGCACCATGGGGAGTCGAGCCTTCAGCCGCTCGACTCCTGCTCTCTGGAACTCTCTTCCACCCCACATCCGCAACATTGGCACTCTTCCCGTCTTCAAGGCTCAACTCAAGACCCACTTTTTCAAACTGGCTTTTGGATTATAATGTTCACCCTGGACTTGTTTTGGACTCTTTTTTGGACTATTTGTTTGTGTCTCTGTCTTTTCTGTTCAGCGTCCTTGGGTGTCTTGAAAGGCGCTTGAAAAATATAATGTATTATTATTATTATTATTATATTTACTTATTTTATTCCTCATATAAATGTTCTTTATACATATATTTGACTGATGTTGTGCAGTGTCCCCGCTGTGGGTCAATTATAGGCTTTTCAAATTCCTTTTCATCCATTCATGACAATTCACCCATCACAGTTATTCTCAGACTCAGTTTCCCAGAATGCCCTGGATAGTGTCACTGTGTTCATGTGTTGTTTGTGTTCTCTTTCATAGTCAGGTCACTTCGACGTCTGTCAGTTACCTGACTATGGGATATCGGATAGCCATTTGTGCCTCAAATTTTTACAACCGGCCAATGAACGGTCAAGTTCATGGCTGCATGAATTTGCTTGTCACCTTTGACCCTGTACCAGGTGGTATGAAGGGCGGTGCGTGCATCATGCTCGTTACCTTTCTGATGATTGAAGCGTTCGTGAATGTCTTCATCTCTTCAACTCCTCGATGAAGTTGCACACATTCGCGGATATAGTGGTAACGAATGTCTATGTGCTTCGTTCTTGCATGATCAACCGGATTCTTCGCAATTGCAATAGCTCCTTGATTATCTTCTTGGATCACAATTGATGTAGCATTGATTCCAAGATCATTCAGCAATCTCTTCAGCCAGACTCCTTATTGAGCTGCTTGGCTTAGTGCGACATACTCAGCCTCTGCTGTGGAAAATGCCACCGTTGACTGCTTCTTGCTCCGCCAGCTCACCCCTCCTCCAGCCAGTAGAAACAAATTGCCAGTAGTTGATCGATGATCATCTTGATCTCCTGCCCAGTCAGCATCTGAGAATCCAGTCAAAGTTGTCGTCTCTGACTGTAGATACTTGAGCACAAGGTTTTGTGTTCCCTTCAAGTACCTGAAAATCCTTTTCACAGCTGTGAGATGTGCAGCATTTGGATTTGCATTAAACTTTGACACCACACTGACTGCTTGCACTATGTCTGGTCTTGTGGCCATCGCAGCATATAGCAAACTGCCAACCATGGATTGATAGATGCTCTGGTCCACTGTCTCACTGACGCCATCATCTTTCCTTAACTTAGCATTAGCATCTGCAGGTGTTGAAACTGGATTGGCTTTGTCCATACCATATTTCTGAAGAATATGTAATGTTTCTGATGAAGTAGAAGACACTCATTTGCTTTATCTTGAACAACAGATATCCACAAAAACTAAGACAATTCATCCATGTCCTTCATCTTGAAATGTATCTGAAGTATCTGTTTCAACTCCTTCATGCTCTCCGTCGACTCTGTGATCAAAATCAGATCATCAACATACACAGCCAGAAAGTCCTTGTTGTCTTCTCACAAACATACATGGTTCAGCTGTGCTTTGAGTGAATCCCACATCTTTCATGAACTCTGCGAAGGCTTTGCTGCAACAGTGAGGAGACCGCTTTAGTCCATATATTAGTGAACAGCTTTAAATACCTCGGACACACACACAGCTGGTCAAGAAAGCTCAACAGCGGCTGTACTTTCTGAGGAGGCTGAGGAAGTTTGGCATGTCTGCAAAGATCCTCAGCAACTTCTACAGCTGCACCATTGAGAGCATCCTGGCCAGCTGCATTACAGTGTGGTACGGTAGTACCACTGAAAAGGACCGCAAGCGTCGGCAGAGAGTGGTGAAGACAGCTGAGAAGATCACCGGTGTCATGGATCCCAGCTGATGCTGGGCTGAACTTTTATTCGGGGACTATTATTTTGATCACGTTCGGTGCATTCACGTCACTTCCGGCTTCGCGTCACGATGTTTTGTTTACTTATATCAGCTGTCTTGTGTCGTCCTGGTTCCTGGTCACGTGTGTTTTGTTTAGTTTTTCCCCGCGTGCGTCCGTTGTTCTTACCAGCTGTTTTCACGTCACTTCCCGTTTTCCCGCGATTATGTTTATTGTCTCGATTTGTTTCAGGTATTCATCGTTTGTCTCGTCATGTGTTATGTATTTAAGCACCGGGTTTTGTCACAGTTGTTGTCGAGTTCTACCGTTACGTTTGGTTGTGTTATGTCTCGTCTCGCCTCGTGTTGCATTTTGTATATCAAGTCTCGTTTTTTGGATTAAACCCCTTCAGCAAAGAAGTTAACCCCTCGTCCCCCCCGGCTGTTTTCCTGCTGTGCACGGGGATCCATACCCCCCTGTCCTGAAACAACCAGCTCACCCGTGACAACCGGGACTTCTCTGCCCTCCCTGCAGACCATTCATCAGCGCAGAGTCCACAGGAGTGCTGCCTCCACAAGACCCCTCACACCCCCAACACACACTCCTTCCCTCAGGAAGGCGATACAGGAGTTTGGAGTGCAGAACCTCCAGACTGAGGAACTGGAACTCATTCTTCCCTTCTGCCATCTTGTTAGTTCAGCGACTCACACAGTGATGACATTTGCGGCTACAGACGCACAACATCACTTTAAGGAACACGTGTCACTTTATCTGATCTTTTTGGTTGCACCTTTTGCACAAAATGTACATAACCACATATTCTGTTTTTTTTGCACTGTACTTATTTGATTTATTTATCACATGTACTTAGTTTTTATTTTCTTTCTTACCACTGGACTTCAATGCATGTACGGCAAGGTAAGAATTGGCACACAGGACAATAAAATGCTTTGACTTGAGTTTAATATATTAACTATAAAGTCTCAGGTAATAAATTAATATTTATGTGTCTGACCTAACGAATAAGCTCTGAAGACACGCAGAGTTGAAAAACGGACATTTTCATGAGTTTATAAAACCCGTCCGAACGCAACGTAAAAAGAGGACATGACCAGGCAAAAGAGGACGCTTGCTCACCCTACATATACGTATTATTGGACACATTCTAAAGTCCCCCAAAAAAATTCTTTTCATTATTAGTGTCCGCTATTGTAATTGTTCGCATTGATCCGTAACAAAGTGACGAGTGTTTGTGAGAAAATGATGTCGCCTCCTGACTTGCTGTTCCTGACAGATGATGGCGCCTTGTTCTCGTTTCTCTTTTAAATAGAAACTGATTTGGACAATGATCGTAGACATTGAGGAGGCAAGAGCTCCCCCCGTCTTTTCTTCCTGTAATTGCCGGTTTATGTTCCAATGAAACATCTGGTTCGCCTTACCCTGGTCCTGGAGATATCCGGCCTGCTGCATGGTTCTGAGAACAAAGGTGAAAGGGCGTGGCCACTTCTAAAACATTCTGCTACGAATCATGGGATAACAGGCTTGATTAGTATTTATTATGACGTTATTGGTTAACAATTAATTTCTTAAAAGCTGTGTACGTTTTGTGTGTCTGACAGTTTGCTATTACTTGTATTTTTATTTAATAGTTGTTAACTTCACAGTCAAAAATAGGCAGCGGGACGCACGTCTTTTATCAAAAGCTTTTACTTTGGTGTACAGTCCACATACAGGAGCGCATCGCCCATCAACAACAGAGTAATAACAGCAAGAATCCAAACCACAATATCAATAAAATAGTCTGTAGCAGATAAATACTGGTGTGTGTGATGGATGCTGTCGGCTCGAGTGATTGTCATGTGACCTCACACACACGCACATCGACGTAAGAAGAGAAAAGCAATGTTACAGTGCAGTTGTTCTAGCGTTCAAGTCTTCAACTGAAAACCAACGCTGTTCGGCGACTGTGAGACGATATTACGGACCAAACTGCACGTGTGTGTGGTAAAAATTCCACGGCAACACAGACGCCTGCACAGAAACAGACGAAAGATTGCGCAAACACAAATTCAATTTGTGACACTGAACAAACAAAAAACAGTAATTTGGGGAGGGGCTACTACGCAGTGGGCGGCGACGTCACTGATGACGTTTCGACGGATTTCACAATTCATCCTCAGTTGTAACAATGGAAACATCAATTTTGCAGCTGCCGCGTAGAGGTGTAAAGTACTTGAGTACATTTTAGGAATTTGTGTACATTTTTGTAAAAATACAATATGTATACACATGTATAATACAACTGATTCTTTAAAACAAGTACGACAAACGCGTAAACACATTGAAACACTGAGAATATTTTTACTTGTATTACTACTAGTAGTACTTTGTTGATTGCATGAATTTTTTGGGACTGGGCGAATTTAATAGTTGCTTATATTTTTGATACTCAGTACATGTACAAAGTAGCCAAAATACTAATAAGTAAAAACATATTTACAAAATTTACAAAAATCCCTAAAGTGTGCTCAAGTACTTTACACCACTGTAGCCGCGTCACAACAATGTCGTCGCTTTCAAAACACATCAAAGCTCTTTCAGAGGCCGTGCAGTAGCCCCTCCCACAAAAGCTGATTCGCATGTTCTTTGACTTTGTGACCTTGAAAGTCCCAGCTAGAAAAACAATTGATAATTGAATTTTCCCCGTCGATGCAAACGTCTGCGTTTGGCACAATCATCGCCCACCACATCATAAAGGCCATTTCGTCTGGAATATCGTTGCACGAGTGGCGAATTGCTTATTGTAGCAGTTAGAATGGTGCGTGATGAGTTAAAGTGACTGTGTTAAGCGCATGTCCTCCGTTCTCGTGGTTTACGTCATTCCTCAAAAAAATACTAGTTGAACTCCCGACACACACAAATTCCACAGAAGAATGAAACTGAAAAAAAAAAAAAAACCTCAAATAAAAGGCACAAAACACAGAAGTCGCCGCCGCCCACTTTTTTTTTTATCAGGCGGGGGGGTTTGGCATCAGACAGAAGGCATCTCGAAAAGACAGATCGCGAAATGCAAGTTCCACGACAAACTGAACAAGGTCACGTGACGTATTTGCTATTGAATACTTGCATCGGTCGCGGATGAAAGATTGTACGGCGTTCTGAGGAGCTGCGCAATAAACCAACAATTATTGCACGCGACGACTAATCTGCTAAATATATTTAACACGACAGAACGACGGAAAGCGAAAGGACCAAACCAAAACCATTACGTCCTTTTGTTACGTTGTTAATGTCGTTGCAACTTTGTAGAAACCCGTTGACCCGTCGACGTTGCGCTCTACATTCTGCTCAGGAGTTTGAGGTCAGCGCGCCGCCTGGACTGGGCGTGGCCAGGCTTGGTTCTCGTGAGGTAATCCGGCTCGGGTGAGTCACACCACATATGGCGAATGATTTGGTTAAACACGTCAAACTGCGTCACGACACAAAACCACCATCTTAAAGCTAAACAACGCAGACTTGGTTTTTCTGTTTTAGTATATTTCTCGTTTTTTTTGGTATGAAAATAAATGAGCCAGTCACCAGCTCAGCCGGTGAGACGCGGGATCTACTGTAGCGCACGAGCGCGGGAATCCGTCTTTCTGACGAGACGAACGCGCTGGGAGGTATTTAGTGAGGTGAAGATTGTTAGCCGAGCAATTCATTGTTAAAAGCAGAAGCGCGGTACATCCTCCACCGTCACGCCAGATCGATTCTCCGCCTTCTCTCGTACACTTAACCAAACACACAGACTCCACGTGTCTCTGCGAGAGAGCGAACGATCGCGAACGATTTTTTCTTTCGCAGCACCTCAGATGTGCGAAGCTGAAGGCGTATGAACAGTAAAGCTCTTCCCTGAACGTAATTTGCGATCGACCCCGTGTAAACTTGCATTGTTGGCGGTAGCGCTAAGCTATGTACATCAAAACCCGACGTCTCTGGCCACATTTCACCGGAGACCAACCCCAAATGCATCATGGAAAAGTGCTTGAAGGGGGCGGAGACAGCAGACACTACAACCATTTACCAATAAACTCGCTTCTGTCGCTGATTATTCCCACCGTTTCTGCAAACGAATAAGCGTGTTAAGCGGCGTCAGTAACGTATTCGTTCCTTCCTTAACAAGCTGCAGGTGACTTATTCGTTCCTTCCTAAACGAGCTGCAGGTGATGCATTCGTTCCGTGCTAAACGAGCTGCAGGTGACGCAATTGTTCCTTGCTAAACGAGCTGCAGGTGACGCATTCGTTCCTTTCTAAACGAGTGGCAGGTGACGCATTCTTTCCATCCTAAACGAGTTGCAGGTGAAATGTGGCCTGGACAAGAGAATCACGACTGAACAGAAACGCACTGAAACATCGCCCAGACGACAGGTGTTTTCTGGACGCTCGGCGAGCTCCGGGGTGGGGGGGGGTGGGGGGCTCAGTTGGCTGGTCCGGGGTCAGCGAGGGGCATGGTGTGCAGCACCTCGTCCAGCAGCTGCAGCGCCCGGTGCAGGTGCACCTCCACCCAGCAGGGGGTGTGTTTGATGCTCTGCCGCGGGTAGTCGGGGCCCCACCCCTTCACAAAGCTCAGGCGCAGGATGCACAGCCTCCGCAGGTCGTCCACACCGATGCCCGCCGCTGCCGAGAGGCCTGGCGCACACGAGGAGGGAGAAATCAGGCTTGTCGGTTTGAGAGAACAGAGTAGAAACCGCACACACACATTTTAACAACCGCATTGACGAGAATATAAGCACCGCCCAAGGGCACAAAAAAAGGTTTTATCATTTCTGGCTAAATAACGTAAATTTTCTTTTAAAAATAAGCACCCCCCTGATTTTTCAGGCACATAAAATGTTTCACTTATTAATTTATTTTACATTATCTCTAGCTAAATTATGTACATTTTCTCTTAAAAATGCAATTTTTCCTAAACAAACCTTACTTGTGACTCGTATCACTTCAATGTCGTTTTACTTAAATATAATTTTAAAAATGTAGTCCAGCAATCGGAACTACACCTCCCATAATCCTTTGCTGCCCACTCCAGCAAAGTGTTTTTTCAGAGGTAAATATCAGAACAGTATTGTTATTCTCTGTGCAGCAGACAGAGCGATTTATTGCATTTGAATCCGGTGTTCCTCCTTTTCAGCTGTTTTCAGCAAAATTCATTGACGACATTAATCACAGTTGCTGTTTTTCCACTTCCAGTTTATTTTCCCCACTTCCGTTTTTTATGCACAATGAATGGACGTTTAGACGAAGAGTTTCACTTTAAAACCTTGCCAGATAAATCCGTAGATGGAACAAAAGCATTGTGTGTATTTTGCAAAGCGCACTTCACTAATAAGGAAGGATTTGAACAGAAGGGAAGCACCGTCCACGGGAACGCTGAGGTACCGTGGCGCACATTTAACTCATTCATTATTATTTTACTCGTTTCATTGTCTTTTGTAAGTCTGCAAAAGCATTCACGTTCGTAAACGCGCCTTTAAGCAGCTCGCGTGAACTTGACGGCTGTGATGAACTCCGGGAAGCGCGCGCGAGTGCCGTGAGCGGCGTGACCCTGATCGTCTAGTTCGAAGTTGGAAATCTATGAGCACTGAGCTCTTTCACCAGCACGTTTATCATTGTTTATCAAGTGTTTATCATTGATGGTGTGTTTCAGTAATTATGTATATTTAAGAAATCTCTTCAATTGCTCCTCGTTTTGTAAATCGCGTTAGATAAACGCGTCTGCCAAATTACTGTTAATGCGATTGCTTTTTTATCGACAGAGCTGCAGTTTAAGCTGTAAGTTGTCACATACGGTGAGAAAAACTATGGAAAAGGCTGCAGGTGCGTTAAACTTGTGAACGGCACGCGGGTCGTCTAGTTCGAAGAGTAATGAGGTGCGGCAGAGCGTGCAGTATTAACCGTATAGGCACCATTAACGGAGCGTATGGGGTGAATGAGACGGGCACTCACTGACTGCAGGAGCGATGCCACCCACACTCCCCGGGCCTGGAATATTGCCCGCCACGGCCGCCGCCTGTGCCGCCGCTGCCGCCTGAGCTGTGGCGGCCTGCTGCTGCATCTGTCTGTGGCACTGCCGTAGGTCGAACACCTGCGGGACCACACGCTCAGCTCTGGCGCCCCCTAGAGCCCCCCCCCCACCACCACCACCTCTGCTCCTCTGTACCTTGATGTAGGCCCCTGGGTAGATTTTGTGGACCGCGTCACCCGGGGCCCGACCCGCCTCTCGGTCCAGGTAGTAGCTCTGCACGAAGATGGCGTGATCGCTCATGCAGCGCATCCACACGTCGCCCTCGCCGCGGCACTCCAGCTGGACGCCCTTCCCGATGTGCAGCCTGCGGATCAGACCAAAGCAGACAGACAGGCAAAAGTTAACCCTTTGCTACTTATTGTATCACTGGTGATACAGTTTGTTTATCATCAGTTTAATTTTTTGAAAATTAAAAAAAAATGTTTTTAAACTTGATGAATTTAAAGACACACTTGAAAGAAGATAAAATAAGATAAGAATGTCATTTATTTGTCCCACAGTGGGGAAATCTCCATGTTACAGCAGCACTAAGAAACACGAGCAGCGACAAAAAAAAAAGTATATATAGCTTAGAAAATACAGTTAAATACGATTATAGAAAGTTATAGAATAATAAAAATATGACGAAAATATATAACTGGATCACCAGGTGGCCGCGATAACCGCTCCGTTGCTTTTTCATTGCAGTGACCACTAGGGGAGCCGCTACGAATTAGGGAAAAACGTTTAGTAAAAAACTAGTTTCGGGAGAACAGTAAAATTTCTACTCAAGTTTCTAAGTGAAGGGTCACCTTGTGGGTTTCTTGACATTCGTCATTAAGAAACCCACCTGTATGTTTCTTCTGACATACTTGTGGCGTGGTACATTTTTGTTTGTGATTTAAATTTTAACTCCAGATACGCTTAAAAAAATAAAGTGATCCCTCGTTTATTGCGTAGATACGTCCCAAGCCCGACCGCGATAGGTGAAAATTCGCGAAGTACACTTATTCAGACTTTTAAAACACTTTTTTCATGAATATTCTTTATTAAAGTAATGTTAATAAACATCTCCCCGCCGCACGCGTCGTCCCTGCGGAGATATTAATTTTCAAAGTGTTTGAAAGGGGGGATATGAGGCGCGAGCGCACGTTTCCCGCCGCTGGGGCTTGTGCGGTGGTCGCGGGGGGGACGTCCGACATAGCGATTCGCATCTCTGTGGCGAGACGCGTCTGCCGAGGTCTGTCTTGAGCCACTGCGAGCATCCTCCGCCGAGATATGGTCGGGAAAAAATTAAATATACGTAATAAAGAAAAAAAATCTGCGAAGCAGTGAATCCGTGATAGTCAAACCGCGAAGTAGCGAGGGATTTCTGTACTATTTTATAATTTTAATGTATTTTTTTTAAGCTTTCCTTCAGGTACACCACATTTCTGATGAAACTATCTGCAACAGACAAGCGTTTGAGAGTCTGGTTGTTTATGTTATGTTCGCTCTGGTTGTGTTAGTTTGTGCTTATGCCAACAGGCAAATGACTAAAAAATATACATGATCTCGCTAAAGCTAGCATTACCACCAAAGGACGCATTGATCATGCTAATACTAACATTGGTAGCAAAAACAACTGTTAACACTGCTACAATGCTACTGCTAACACAACTATCACATAAAACACACAATCATGTGAACACCAACATGATTAGCAAACACATGCAACCATTGTAATACTAATATTTCTGTAAGACACACAATCGACTAAAGGAAACACAATTAGCAATAATCATGCTAATGCTAACGTGGCTACCAAAAATGCACAATCAAGCTTACATAATAAGCAAAGGCGTGCCATAATGCTGATGCTAACATGACCAGCAAAATCACACATTTTCTCAAATGCCAACATGGCTACCAAAAACACGTCCATGCGCTAACATGATTAGCAAAGACATGCAGTCATGGTGATAGGAATATTTCTCATTAAGACAAACAATCATCTGAAGCAAACATGACTAGCAAGACACAATCATGCTAACGCTAACATGACCCTCAAAGACGTACAATCAAGCTTACATGATTAGCAAAGACGTGCAATAATGCTAACATGACAGGTTCAATTTAATGCTAACATGACAACCAAAAACATGACCATGCTAACGCTAACATGATACACCCAACCATTTAAAGCTAACATGACTATCATGACAACAATCATGCTAGCGCTAACATGACTGGCAAAGGCGTGCAACCATGCTCAAGCTAACATGACTTGCAAAGACACACGTGCATGCTAACGCTAACATGACCCTCAAAGACGTACAATCGAGCTTACATGATTAGCAAAGACGTGCAATAATGCTAATGCTAACATGACTAGCAAAAACAGGTTCTTTTTAATGCCAACATCTCAAAAGACGTACAATCGTTCTGACGCTAACCTGACGAGCAAAAACGCACAATCATGCTAACGCTAACACGGCTAGGAAGGAGGCGCGCTGGGACAGACCTGGCACGCTCGCTGGCGTCGGTGCGGTGCACGTTGCTCAGCTGACCCAGGCAGAAGCGGTCGCCGCCCGAGGGGTCCACGTAGCCATCGATGGTGACCACCGGACAGCTGGACAGCACCTTGAACATCTCGCCCACCTGCACGTCCATCTCGAAATACGACACGGAGCACCAGAACTCCGGCCCTGTAGAGGCATCACAGCACAGTGAGGCTGAGGTCACGCCGAAGTCACGTGGCTGAGAACAAACCTGGATGATTGGACACGGGGGGCGGAAAGGAGGCGGAGCCATGATGCTGAGACCCTGCGGAACACGAAGGCGCAGTTTAACCCTTTAATCTAACCAGGCGCAACGAGACTCGTGACGTAGACGCACAGTAGTGGGGGTGGTGCAGAGGGGGCTGGTGGCCACGCCCGTTTTGCTGGGGTCCCACAGGGGTGTAGGACGCTGTGCTGCTGCCCGTCCAGGTCGCTACAACGATGCCGTGTTAACAACCAATCAGGCACAAGAGACGACACACTGGACTCACTGTGGAAGGAGCCTGGCGGCGGCAGTTTCCCGGCGCTGTAGCCGTTCTGATTGGGCGGAGGCTGGGGCGGGACAGGGGTCTGCGTGGGCGTGGCGGGGGGAGGCGTGGGGGTCATGACCTGACCCTGGGGAGACGCTATCTGCAGCAGGCCGTCGCCGTGACCTCCCTGCATCGGCATCATGGAGCCGGACGCTGAAAGACGCAAGACGTACAAAATCGGGTTAGAGGCAAAAATATCAAACGAATTTCCAAGACACGAACGAAAACGCAACGAAAATGTACGTTTGATCTTTTTTTTCTCGCTTTCAGTCTTCACGCTTTTACTTGAAACCTTTGTTTTTTTTTCGCTTCAGATGTTTTTGTTCGATTCATTTTTTTTTTTCGTTCGTACTTCTGGCACTAGTTTCACATGGGCTGGCCTTACTGATTGGCTGGTGAGAATGTGATTGGCAGCTGCTTGATCAGGACGTGTGGGAGGAGTTTAGCGAGCGTACACCGCGTCATTCACCGCGTTTTTAATATTAGTATGTAATAAACTGTGATTCAAGTGTTATTTGTGCACGTTATTGCTAAATAATTGTGGTGGCAGATACTTCAAAATAATAGTAGACGTTTTTGTTTCTTCACATCGAAAAACCGTGTCATGAAACTGTGATAGGCGCCTTACATATAATGTATAATATTATTATTATTATTATTGAAAATAATGATACAATGTTCAGTTTGTTAAAAAAACGTGTAATTCTGTTTGTTTAAAAACGTATAATTCCGTGTTAACTAGAATTTCGGTCCAGTACTCATTATTACAAAAGGATAAATACTCCGACTCCAATCACATTCTCTCCAGCCAATCAGAGTAAGCCAAACAAAAACGTTCAAAGATTTTCGTTCGTTACTTAGAAATGTATGTTTGATATTTTTGCTACTCGTCTGATTCCAGTGATGCCAATCAGTCGCCAGTCGTCAGTCCAATCAGTCGCCGCGACACGGGACAGGTCTGGACGTACCGCTGGGAGAGAGGGGCATGTTGGAGTAAAGGGCGACCGGCGGGGGGGCGTGGCCGGACTCCGGCGGCATCTGAAGGGGGGGCAGCGGCTGGCCGTAATGATCTGACGGCGGGAGCTTCAGCACCCCCTGGTGGTCCGGCGGAGGAGGTAGACCGTCCATCTGGATGCAGTCGTGGCTGTACTCCTCCTTGATCAGGCGGCCTGAGGGTCCTGAGCACAGCAGAGGAGTGTGTGTGTGTGTGTGTGTGTGTGTGTGTGTGTGTGTGTGTGTGTGCGCAGAACTTACCTGTGTTCTGAAGACTGAGGCCAACTGCAGAGAGAGAGAGAGAGAGAGAGTGAAAAAGAGAGAGAGTGCCATAGATAGATAGATAGATAGATAGATAGATAGATAGATAGATAGATAGATAGATAGATAGATAGATAGATAGATAGATAGATAGATAGATAGATAAAGTGAGAGATGATAGAGAGTGAGAGACACACAGAGAGAGACAGACAGTGAGAGAAGACAGAGGGTATGAGATACAGAGAGAGAGAGAAAGAGAGAGATGAATAGATAGAGAAAAAGCAAGCAAGAGAGAGAGCGATAGAGAGGGGGTGGATATTGATAGAGATTGAGAAAGAGAGAGATACAGAGAGAGTGAGAAAGAAAGAGAGAGAGGGAGTGAGAGAGAAAGAGAGAGAGAGAGAGAGTGTTTAATTACTATAATTGAGTCAGGGGTCTGTCTCACTCACTCACTCACTCACTCACTCGCTCTCTCACTCAATCACTCTCTCTCACTCACTCTCACTCTCTCACCAATGCCCGGCGAGACGACTCGCTCGTAGTGGTAGGGGTTGACGCAGACATTGTCGTACTTGAGGTCGAAGGCGTACTGGCAGAACTTGACGTGCTTGAGCTCGTTCTTGTGCAGGTCCGGCCAGCGCCACAGCCTCGCGTAGATCACGTGAGGGAAACCCTTACGACCCGCCACCTGCACACAGGAAGTCACGGGATGTGATGTCATACCCAGGTTGTGATGTCACCACTGAGATCCTGATCCAGAGTTATAGAATAGACGTAGACAGTTGTGTGTGTTTTTATGATTATGTGTGTGTGTGTATGTGTGTGCATATTTGTCTGTGTGTGTGTTTGTTGTATTACAGTATGTTCTTTTAGCTCTGTGTGTATTTGTAGCAAGACTCCTCCCATAACATTGCCTGACTCCTCCCACAGGTAATTACTCAGTGTCTATGGCGAGAGCATGACCGAAGCTGCAATCGCGTGTGTATATGTACGTGTGCTTGTCTGTGTGTGTGTTTGATTGCCTGTGTGTGTTTGTTCTCTCACTGTATGTTTATTGAACTCTGTGTGTATTTACCGTATGACTCCTCCCATAACATAGCCTGACTCCTCCCACAGTTAATCACCCAGTGTGTACAGCGACAGCATGACTGAAGCTGCTATTGTGTGTGTGTAAATACAGTTCTGTGTGTGTGACTCGCCATTTTTATTCTCTTTTTAAACTTTTTTTAAATTGTTTTTAAATTGTCACTTAAAATTTTTGCAACTTTCCTGTATGATTCGTCAATGGTTATGTGCGTCTCCACATGGGCGTGACAACTATAAATAACAACCACGAGGCAGAGCTTGAGTGTGTGTGTGTGTGACCTGCAGCCGTCCGTCCAGCGTCCTCTGGATGGTGACACACTTGCTGGGGTGGACGCCGTTGGTGGTGATGGCGGTGATGAGGGAGTCCAGCTCGTCCTTCTTCTCCTTCAGCTTCTTCACCAGACTCTCGATGGCGCGCTTGGCGAAGCCCTCGTTCTCGCCGCCCTGCCGGTGGCACATGAGGCTGTGCACGATGCTCAGGCAGGCGTCGTTGCTGTTGGGCGGGTTGCCAGACATCCTGCGCCGCTGCCTGACGGGCGCACAAGCGGGAGAGTTACGCGGTCACGTGACAGCCCACACACGGAAGAGTGCGACGTCCGTCATACTGCGAATCGAAAGCGACGATCTCTCACTCTTGCGCGTCATTAGATGACTGCCCACTGCTCCGGGTTTGTGTGTGTTTGATTGTCTTTGTGTGTGTGTTTGTCTGTGTGTGTAAGTGTGTTCAACAGCATTCTCTGTATCCATGTCAAAAATAAACAACTATAAATAAAGTGTTCCATATACAGAGAAGAAACATTTTAATATATTTAAATGTATAATTTCAAAATGAATATATCCAATATATGGTACATTTTTAAATGTTTTATTCAAATATACATTCATTGATTGTTAAGAACGGTTTCATATATGCCTTTTATAAATGAATATACAGTATGAACAACAACTATATTTCCATGTATTTAAATATATTCAACCGAATTGAAGAAATAATTCAAGTTCATATATATATATATATATATATATATATATATATATATATATATATATATAAAAGGGCTGTCAAAGTTAACGCGTTAACTCATGCGATTAATTAAATTTGTTTAATAGCGTCCAATTTTATTAACGCCATTAATCACACTTCCGAATTTTCCGGCACTTCCGGTTTTCCAGTTTTTGAGCTTCACTTCAAAACCATTCAGTATTATTTGTACAGTTTTTTGCAAAGCTGTCTTTTCAGCTAGACTAATTATCAGTGCCATACTTTTGCCACACAAATATACAAATAAATATCCGTTGTCTCTTTTCCTCAAAATAAATTACTTATTTCTTTTTTAATTATTTTGACCGGCTTAACCATTGTTGTCTTTACAGTTTATATACAGTATGTATATTACAGTATTTAAACATGCGTTTATTTTGTGTTGAGTTTACATTAATTTACATTTTACACTTCAATATTCAATATTACAAATTCTATTCTTGTTCATGTTATTATTAATTGTTTAATAATACTAAACAATTATTATTAATAAATTATTATTATTATTTGTGATTTAATCACGATTAATCACAAATAATTTGGTTGAGGAATTGAAAAAAATGTAATCCTTTGACAGCCCTATATATACACCGGTATATATAAATTTAAATTAAATTCAAATTTTATTTGTCACATACATATATTTACTCAATGGTACACAATGTAGTGAAATGTATTTTCTGCATTTGACCCATCCGAAACAAACTCGGAGCAGTGGGCAACCACATGGTGCAGTGCGGGGGGCATGTGGGGTTCAGTGTCTTGCCCAAGGACACTTAGTTGTAGAACCAGTAGTAGGGGGGATTTGAACCGGCAACCTCTTGGACACCAGTCCAAGTCCCTCACCACTGAACCATGGGTGTAAATGAGTCTGCTTGTCGCTGGTGAACAGTTTATCAATACGATTCCCTGTTAGAAGCTCTATATGCTTCACAACAAGTCAAAGTTGTTGTGGCCAAATGACTGATAATGCGATTGCTTTAAAAGAGCTGCAGTTTAAGCTGAAAGTGGTCGCGGACGCTGAATACATACTATGGAAAAGGCTGTGATGCAGCGCTGAACTTCACTTGCAGTAAAATACTCCTTGTTGGGCACGATGATGATGATGATGTATACTGGAGAATACTGTAACGTAAACATGACGAGGACAGCGATGTCTGTCGACTTGTTTTCTCCTTTGAATGTGTGATCAGCGTTCTGTCTTTTTGATGTGAATATGTGATCATCTTTAGTTAAAAATGTGTGATCCGCGTTTTCAGCTAGACTAATTATTAGTGCCATACTTTTGCCACACACGACTGGTTCACAGTATATTACAGTATTTAAACCGGTGTTTGTTTTGTGTAGAGCTTACATGAATTTATATTTTACACTTCAATATTACAAATGTCTATACTTAATAATAAATGAATAATAATAAATTGTAATTTTGTTTGGGGAAGTGCGATTAACTAGTCAAAAAATGTATCGTTTGACAGCCTGTATGTGTATGTGTACACACTGTATGTGTGTGCAAATATTGTATACAAACACACACATAAATACTGTATACACACACACACACGCATTTACGAATTAAACGTATTTACCTGGCCTTTTAAATATTCTCCCAATTATTTCATATAAATGCATTTTACATTGCGTCAGATTTAAGTTTCAATTTGTGTTTTTATGGGGTGTTTTAAGTTAACTAGTGTGATGTGACATTTAGAATATTTATTCTATGTTTTATTTAAGTGCGTAATACTGTCAATGTTGACACTGTCTACCTAGCACTGTTGTTTTTTTTATATGTTTTTTTTTAAGTTTGGCTCGTGTCGCTGTTTCTTTTTACTCTTCCACGTTCTATAATTTTGCACCAAATAAGATAATATTCATTGTCGTTTCAGTGTCCAAGCTCATTCAAACCCGCGACAGCATGTGGCGGGTTCGAGTCCCAGAGAGGTTGATCCTCTATTCTACAGAAGGCGTGAAGGACGGTGTCTGCTCTCAGAGAACAACTGGAAGAAGAAGGTGTTGGGTACACGTCTCCCAGCGTCAGTCGTCTTATCCCGGGGGGCTTCTTTTCCAAGACCCTCATAGTCTGACGTCTGAAGCCTCTGTGGAAGTGGCCCTAGTATGTAAAGCGGCGAGGTGAAGCGCCTCCAAAAAAAGACCTTGCAGAGGCGAATCTGGGCCCGGCCGAGTTACTCCGTCTTACATCATTCTGTCTCCAGCGTATGTGGAGCACAGCGGCCTCGCCTCCAGACCAGCCTGAGATGCTGGAGAGCAGGGTCACCACGGGAGGGTGGACAGGGGACAGTGCTGGTCCCGAAACGCTCCTGACGTACACAACGACGTCACTGAAAAGTAAGTTGAATTTTCCGCGCAAAACGCCATATATGGCCGCGTGACGTCACCGAGCAAAACATCTCACCCGGCAGACAGACAGACAGACTGACGCAAACACGTCGCGGCGAGGATCGATAGCGCGTAAGGTGCTGGTCAACTCGGATGAGGGTGACGTCAAGGGCAACGGCGAGTTATCACGTCGCGCGCGGACACACCTTTGACGTAACGTCCGTCGGTCCGTCCGTAGGCGCGCGCGCAACGTGCTTTTCAGACGAGCGAAAACGGCGCGATACTCACACATCAGTCGGATTCGAAAGTGCCGTAGAACCGCGATCGGACGGAGATGTGGAGATCCGCGTCCCTTCCCGCTCCAGCATCTAATCGCAGTCGCCGCGGCCGCCGGACTATCAGGCTCCGCGCATCCCGCCCGCCGCCGCCGCTCTCCTCGCGCTCGGCTCGCTACAATAACAAAAGCGGGTAGACATTGTGCGCGTGAGCGTCTCGCCCGGCTCCAGCCAATGGGCGCTCGAGTCTGCAAAGGACGGAGACTGGCAGCCAATCAGCGCGCGACTCTCACGGCTGGGCCCCCTGGCCGAGGTCTGTCTGGGTCGCGTCTGGATTGACATATCGGCGCGACTGTTTTTTTAAGGTGGCGCCGCTGAGATTACTCCGCCCCGTATCAGATCACCCCGCCCCCACACAGCCCTAGTGCTCGCTTTCCATCGATGATTGAAATTTACAACGGACCGTTTCACAGCAGCGACACACACACACACACACACAGACAGACTAAAAATACAGCGCGACATCAGGCCGTGTCGCACCGTGAAGCACGAGCTGGCCGCGTACGTCATGCGTGTACATGATTGATTGCATGTTCGTTTGAGAATTGCCCAAGTTCGTTTGAGAATTGTACATACAATTTTTTAAGCTTATGATCCATTAAATCCGACCGGATCTCCACTGGCCGAACAGGTTGTGACGTCAGATCCTAGCGCCACTCTCATAAATCTGAAGCTGCTCATATTTGCTCCACGTAAATACATGTGCAAAAGCTAACTTTGTGTTTCGACTGCGAACTTTCTCTTTCTCTTGCATTAGTTGTGTTACATTATTAAACATTTGATTAGTTTTGTACATTTTAGTGCTCACACACACATTTCTAGAATCAGAATCTTTATTGGCCAAATTGCAAATAACAACAAGGAATGGAGTGTGGTTTTTCCCTATTTCCTCACAGCATGTATTTACATAAATATATAACTAATAAAGAAAAAACGTGGATAAAGATTCTACACATGCAGATGAACACACACACACACACACTGATGGTGCTCCGGACAATCTGCCTTTAATCGCTGCGTCAACAGGAGACACTTTCAGGCCGCATATGATTCCAACTTGCTCTTGATAGATTCCCTCCGCTGACCTTTGACCTGTCCTGAAATCTTTCCCCAGAATTTCTCTTTCAGCCCAATCAGGAGGTCGTCTTCAGCTGCCCGTCCTCGGATCCGCTTACAAAGCGTCCACTATTTACACAAGACACGGCATTCCACAGATTTCACTGCAGATTCGATTATAATCCAGTCCAGGCCACGGAAGTCCTTTTCTGTCTTTGTTTTAAACCATGGATGGTGCAAACAACACGGATATAAAAACAGACGAGCGGGGAAGTTGTGTGTGTGTGTGGAGGAAAACACTTTGGGAAGTCTGGGAATTCTATCCCATCAACCAAAAAACACAATTCAACGGAAATAAACAGTCCGATAAAAGTACAGATGCCAGTACTTTTTTTAGTCTTGTTTTATATAGTGTTGTTTTGACTGTTATTTTAATCATGCTTTTTGTTCTGAAAATTCTTCCTACATCTCAGAATTTTCTACACCGAGTATGCACGTTAGAACAGAATCAGCTGTTCCTAGCATGCACGTGTGCATGCGCCTTAAAAATACGTCACTGCTCAACTGTTCTCTGCTAAAATTTTTCTACTTTCCGCACTTCACGAGCGTTAAAAAATACGTTATATCTATCGTTTCTTCTCCTACTTGATCGTATAAACATTCCTACCTGTACTTTTATTAATAATAATAATATGAGTATTTGTAGGGCGCTTTTCACAGTTTTAACTCTCAAAGCACACATGTAAATATGTAAGGGAAGTGTTGCTTTTTATTCATTTGATTGTTGGATCAATGAAAAAACATAAATGCGCTAAATGAACATGGACACTTAAACAGTACACAAGACATTCGTAACATGTTACTATATTTTGTAGTTATTTATATTAGTGTTCACTTTTGACGTGTTTTAACGCGCTTGCGCAGCACGCTAGCTAGGAACAGCTGAGCAGTGACGTAAGTGTATGACATTCTGAGCTGTAGGTAGAACACCGGCTGTGTACAGCACTTAGTTGTCAACTACAGTTGTCAAACTAAAGTGCTTTTAAAAATAAAAATTGATTGATACTAATAAACATTAGCAACCAGATTACCTACAAAAATGGCTGCCGGGCTTATTTCCCAGGCAGAGACTGAGCCCGACCAAGAAACACCAGCCACTTTAGTCATTTTTCCATGTTTTGCTTTTAAACGTCACAAAAAATTGTATTATCTAACTGACGTCATTTGTATAGCATAGTACAAATGTAAATATTAATATAAAACGTGACATGAGTGCGAGGAAGCGCTTGCGTCTGCAGATTGCGCTGGTGGGCGTGGTCAGGGTTTGCTGGACGAGCGCGGGGTGAACGCTCCGGAAGCCTCCAGCATGGTCTTCCTGCGTGCCGTCTCCTTCGCCACGTTATGGTTCAGCCTGCGCAGGCGCTCCTGGAGACGGAGACGAGATCAGCGCCGAGCTCGGACACACCCACCGTGGTTCTGCGCTCCTCACCTGTGCGTTCTGGAGGATGTTGTTGACCAGAACCACGCGCCGTCTGGCGTTCAGCAGCTTCTTCACGTACGGGTCTAGATCCAGGACCACCTTCTGGTGCTCGTTGATCCGACACAGCTCTGCAACAGAACCGCCACACACCATTAAAACACCAAAAATAAGACACAGTAAGATCAGAGCGTCAGGAAAAGGCTGTGATTCCTTCACTCGAGAAATATTTCAAGATTATTGCATGAGACTGCCGATTAATTTCATTAAATTGATAGAGTCTGGAGAATTTTGATAATCTAGTTATTACTGATGTGCAATATAATCGTCACACTATTATAATAACACGTTTTGTGTAATGGCGTACAGTGACCGGTGTGTATCTTCGTTTCTCTGTGTTACTGACTGACATTTACAGCCAACAAAAAAAAATATATTTTTTTTTCCATTGAGGGAGAGAGACAGACAGTGTGAGAGAGGGGGGGCAGGCAACGCCTGTGGTGTGTGGGAGAGAGAGAGAGAGAGAGAGAAGAGAGAGAGAGAGAGAGAGAGAGAGAGAGAGAGAGAGAGAGAGAGGGGTTAAGACAGTGAGACAGACAGACAAAGAGGGAGATGAAAGACAGACACACAGAGGGAGAGAAACAGAGAGAGAATAAGATAGAGAGATGAAAGACAGGAAGACATTAAAACAAGGGGGGAGAGAGACAGACACACAGAGACAGAGAGACAGAGAGAGAATAAGATAGAGAGATGAAAGACAGGAAGACATTAAAACAAGGGGGGAGAGAGACAGACACACAGAGACAGAGAGACAGACAGGCACACTGATAGTGTCATTGATGTTTAGTCAGATAGACACAGATATATTGACAAACAGACAGATTTATAAAAAGATAAACAGTTTGAATAATAGATGCACAATTCTGATAAATAGAGATGGACAGGCAAATCAGTACACAGACAGACAGAAAACAAGACAGACACAGACAGACTGAGAGAGAGGGGGTAGAAAAACAAACAGACAGACAGAGTGCGATAATCTAGATATTACGGGTGGGAAACAAAATCACATTGTTAATTTCACACTATTATAATAACACGTTTTGTACAATAGCATACAGTGTGTATCTTACCGTATTTACTCGACTATAAGTCGAGGATTTTTCCTAAAAAATTCGGGCTCAAAGTGGGGGGCTCGACTTATACGCGCGGTCTACCGAAATCAAAAATATTTTACTCAGACCAGTGCGCAGATATTTCACCTTTTCTCACGCGAACTAAATACATCTTTCAGAAAACGGCACAACCCGTGCAAAGAAGCACTGACTCCGGTGGCCGCTGCTCCGCACCTGCTCCGCGCACTCATAGGCACACACACACGCACAGTCTCGCAAACTCTTTCAGCTCAGCTCTCTTTCTTCTGACTCTATAAGAGGATCGACTTATAAGCGAGTAAATACTGTAGTTTCTCTGTGTTACTGACTGACATTTTAAAACAAACAAAAAAAAAGAGTTAGTTTAAACAAAAAAAATTGTTTGTTTTCAGTGTGGTGAAACTTACCAGACGCTAAATTGTCAATGTGCTCGCGAAGCTCCACTTGGCTTTCTCTATCGAGATAAAGAGCGCGTTAAAACGATTAACACACACGCACGTTCGCCAGCGGTCACGAGACCAGCTCGTGTTTATATTCGTTAGCACGTTAGCACATCCCTGCCACTCTCCCCTTTAATCGAGAATAACGGCAATGACACGGCGGCAGACCTGACTGAGTGCACGTGTAAATCCAGCTGCTGCACGGCGGGTCTCATCAGATCCAACAAACCCTCGGCCAGAGCATCTTTTCCCGACGGGGTTTCCGCCACTGCTAGCGCCGCCATCTTGACGCCAGTGCCGGTGTAGTGGAGCACCAGGGCCGTGATATTCGTTTGTGATCGGAGGAGGCGCTGGATAAAGATAACGAGCTGGAAATCAGCGCGTGTCAGAGATACACTCTCGTCTGGTGTCCCGAGCGGATTCCGGATGCTGCGCGCGCACTCGCACTGTACAGATGCTTCCACCCTGTACCCACCGCCGCTCGCGTGCACGTGACGCGTGACCCTGGCCACGTGCACGCGCGTAGATAAAGCCGCAGTTGCTGTCCGAATTTTAATGCTCACATTTGGCACTTGATAGTATATGTAAATATATAACAATTTCAACATTCGGATCATTTATGACGCACGTGTCATGTGTAAGATCGCTATTATGCAGAGTATTGATCTAAATCTAATTGTGTGTGTGTGTGTACAGGTTTCCTTGACAACAAAAAGAACATGAATGATCTAGATCTATATGTCTGGGTTTTGTTCAAGTTCAGTTTAATTGCAAAATGCATTTCCCAGTCGCAACAAACAGTGGAGATTGAAAATTGAATTGAAAACGTCTTTAATTGTTCCACGGCGGGGAAATCTATACGAATAATAAACAAGTAAAATTAGCATGCATTCGCTTTGTTGTACAATATATATACAATATTCTGTATTGCCATTGTACTAATATTGAGTATTAAGTGCAGCGAAATAAATCGGTGATCCAGTGCAGAAGAATATACAAACATTTACAATCAAATGACAACATGTACAATCAAAATAGACGAACAGTAAAGATTATCGACCGTCATCTTATCTTAAGCGTGGTCTGCCAATACTGAGCTTTATTTTATTTGAATTGAGATCCGACTCGGTGACGTCATCATCGCGCGCGCACCTCTCGCGATAACGGACGCGCCTACGCTCCATTTTCCACGCTCGCGCACTTTAGCACCATTTTGTGATGAATGAGGGCAGGAGTAGGAAGCCAGAGGAGAAGAACCGGCTCAGAAACAGCAGCTTTTAAAGCCAGACCCCAGCAGAAGGGTGCTAAAGTCCGCCAGAAAGCGAGCCGCCGCTAGCCCGCTGCTCTCACCGTCAGGCGGGGAGGCTTTACCGGAGAATCTGCTCGCGTCATCCGCGTTAGCACGCAAGCTAACACCAGCCCGAGAAAACACAGGTACGACCCGCGGGGAGTCTCACCTCAGCTGAGGGGGAAGCGAACCCTCTTTAGTCTTGTTCTGCCTCAGGTTCATTTGCCCTCGACGCTTTGTCTAAGAAATGTCAGGCGAATAGCTTTTCGGATAGCTTTTTCGGTCTATTTAGATATGCGTATGTCACACACACACACACACACACACACACACACACACACACACACACACACACAGAGAGAGAGAGAGAGAGACAGACAGACGGACCGACATTAATCTGACAGAGTGAGGTAAAGAAAGAGGGTTGAAAGACAGACATTAAGACAGATAAAGGGGAAGAAAGAGAGAGAGAGAGAGACAGACAGACTGTTAAAGACTGATATTAAGACATACAGAGGGAGAGAGAGATGAAAGACAGACTGATATTAAGACACAGTGAGACAGACAGACTGTAAGACACAGACACAAAGAGGGAGAAAGGTGAAAGACCAACATTAAGATACTGAGAGAGATGAAAGACTGACGTTTAGATACAGCGAGGGAGAGAGATGAAAGGCAGACTGACATGAGAGAGAGAGAGGACAGAACAACTGTAAGACACAGAGAGAGAGAGACACACAGTAACAGGTGGGTTTATAGACAGAATGAGACAGCTTGGCCAATAAAGTTTCTGATTCAGACAGATTGATAAAAAAATATTCAGTTGGGTTTAGAAATGCACTCTTCTGCTGAATGCAGAGATGGACAGTCCGTACAGACAGATGGACAGACATACGGGTTGATGGCCTGGTGTCTCAACGCCTGTGGTGTGTTCTCTCCACAGAAGCAGCTGGCGGCGTGAGGAAGCATGAGCTCCCCTTCGTCTCAGATAGTGGTGCTGACCAACACCACCAAGGTGTCGCTGAACGAGCGGTGAGACGCCACGCAACCCCACAGGCAGACGCGGAGCGGCGGGACACGCCCACTGATTAGCTTGCAAACATGTCACTGACATCCGCTAGCGCCGTCTCTCTCTCCTCACCCGTCTGTCTCTACAAGCTGCCCAGTCCCGGCTCCGGCATGCACTCACGGCCCGGCCGTAAGAGGCTGGGTGGCTGGACACGCCCCGGGTCACGGCCCGTAAGTGGCGAGCTGTCTCTCTGTCTCTTCTTCATATTCACGCTAAACTGTTGAAGTGTCGTGGTGTCTCCACCAGAGAGAGAGGGAGAGACGGCTGTCGCTAGTCTGCCGAGGCCTGTCGAGTAAATGCTCCGTGTCGTGTCTGATGGTCTGATGTCGAACCCTTCTTCCTTCGTGTTCTCTCTCTCCCTGTCTGTCTCTCTGCCTGTCTCTCACTCTGTCTGTCCGTCTCTCTCACTCTGTCTGTCCGTCTCTCTCACTCTGTCTGTCCGTCTCTCTCACTCTGTCCGTCCGTCTCTCGCACTCTGTCCATCTCTCTCTCGCACTCTGTCCATCTCTCTCTCGCACTCTGTCCATCTCTCTCTCGCACTCTGTCCATCTCTCTCTCGCACTCTGTCCATCTCTCTCTCGCACTCTGTCATCTCTCTCTCTATACTCTGTCCATCTCTCTCTCTCTCTATACTCTGTCTATCTCTCTCTCACACTCTGTCTGCTTGTCTCTCTCTCGCACTGTCTATCTATCCCTCTCTCGCACTGTCTATCTATCTCTCTCTCTCTATACTGTCTGTCTATCTCTCTCACACTCTGTCTCTCTTTCTATACTCTGTCTATCTCTCTTTCTCTGTCTGTCTATCTCTCTCTCACACTCTGTCTGCTTGTCTCTCTCTCTCTCTCTCTCTCCATACTCTTTCGTGTTCTACAAGCTTCACAAACATGCTGAAGAACAAGCAGCCCAACACCGGGGGCATCCGCGCCACCCTGCAGCAGCAGCACATGGCCAGCGTGCGCAACCGTCGCCTGGCGCAGCAGATGGAGAACAGGCCTTCGGTGCAGGCGGCGCTGCAACACGAGCAGGTGAGAGTGCGGAACGCGCCGCTCCCCAAACCTCGATGCCCAACGTCCTGTTCTGCGCAGAGTTTGAGGCAGCGACTCGGGAAGAGTAACATCCAGGCCAGGCTGGGCCGCCCCATTGGCTCGCTGATGCGTGGAAGCCCCGGGGGGCGGGGCTTCGTCGGGGGTCTGCGCGGAGCCGGGCGAGGACTGCGAGGACGGATTCGCGGCGGCTCGATGAGAGGAGCGCTTGCACTCAGAGGTGAAGTGTGTGTGTGTGTTTCTCGTGAGGAACATCGCTGTGTTTGTAGAAAGTGTGTGTGTGTTTCACAGCTGCTGTAATCGTCACCATGCGACAGCTGCAGTCCAAGAGCAGCTGTTGGCCTTTAGAGGGCGGGGCTTTATGTGACGTTTGTTCAGGATTGCGGCACTAGGGACTCACTTCCTCTGCGTCTCGGTCGCTTTGCTGCAGTCTAAGCTGGAAACAACTAGAAGCGTTTTAGCGACTGTCTCTATTCTAACCAGGAGTCCTTTATTTTGATCTTATTCGCTGTTGTGTGTTAAGTTTATTTTAGTGCTGTCAAAGTTAACCCCATAACGCATGTGGTTCATTTTTAAGTTCTTTATCGCGTCAATTATTTTTAACGCCTTTAATCACAGTTGCATTTTTTTTTTACTTTCATTTTGACAACATGAATAGAACCAAGAGAGCCGCACACTGTCTCCAGGTGCGGCTCATTAAGATCAGCAGGTCACAGTCATTGAGTTCAGGTGTTGTCACTTAGGCGCATTTAAGTGACACTGGTCTACTTTTCCTCTCAGTGAACAACACAGACACAGTTCCTTTACAACTGCAAATAACTTGCTCTGTTCATAAAGCCAAAGCTTTAGATTCATACGGATTAGATAAACACAACACTGTATTTACTTACACTTATTTAAAAAAAAAACATACTAAGCATTCATGTTTGGGTGACAAGTATTTATTAAGTTACAGTTCATTTCCAGCTGACAAAGAGAAGGCAAAACACGCTTCACGTTTTGTTATAATTATTTTTTACAAAAAGCACAGCGTCCTGTTTTTATTAATGTGTAAAAATGAGTGTAACCTAAAAAATATGTACTTCAAGCTTTTACTTGATGGATAACATCAATTGAATGGTACATTTCTTACATTTAAATTTTGTTTCACCATTGTTCAATGACAATAACGATTATCTATCTAACTCTTATATGCAAGACCAAAATTGACTTTTTTTTTATCTTGAAAAAAGTGCAACTCGACCTCGGAGGGTTAAGAGACAAAGACAATACATTGCAAATTGAACAAAAGTTATACTAAATTATTTAACAGTATTTAAACGAGTGTTAATTTAGTGTCCTCAATATCCAATATTACGAGCGTCAGTCATTTAATCGCGATTAACTAGTTTAAAAAAATTAATCGCTTGACAGCCCTAGTTTATTTAAATTTTGTATATGCTACGGTATGGCCACTGAAGCTGAAATGGCAATAAACAACATACCGTAGTTACGCAAATGTAAGCACCTGTTTTTTTTTTTCCCAATTTTTTTAGTGGCTCAAAAACTTGCGGGGTGTTTATAATCGCCAATTTCAAAAATGCACGTAAATATAAGCGCTCATTTTTCCACGTTTCAAAAGAGGAGCAATCGCAAATAAACGGAAATACTTTTTTAGGTTTTAGTTTTTATTGGCTCAATAACAAAAATAAAGAAACGTTAGTCATGCAGGGGCTAAATGGCGTGTTAGAACAAGTGTATTTGCATATTATTGGAGCAGACGCAGCTAAAATAGGCGCTAACGGTTGAAAACAAAAGTGCAAAAGTGTCGGAAAATAGTGGAAAACGAAGAACACAGGCAAGGAGTCGATAGCAGGGAACAAACACAATCAAAACGCTGGGTTTGCTGCGCAGGAGAAAATAATCTTTAACTGCAATCGTCTTCACAAGGTGTCGGGTAAAGGAGCACCTCGGAGCAGTTCTGCACCTGTGCAAACTGCAGTGCAAAGGCTCTTGGAATTGGCTGAGAATTCTGGGAGTTGAAGTTCATAATTCATATTTTATCTTCATTGTTTTTATACCCGTGCACATATATAATATTATCGGCTTTTCCATTTTGATGTGTTAATTAATTTTGTGTTTTTAATTTAAGACATTGCTTCCAAAATTATTTTGGTTTTTAAATTAAAACAATGTGTTTTAAAAACCACTTTTTATTTGTCTATGATATATATATATATATATATATGGTTATTTTCTATGATAATGCCAATTTTTGATAGTAAGATAATTACGTTTAATGTTGTTCCTGATAACCTGTGGAAAATTGCTTTGTTTATTAATTTATTATGATAAATAGGCATTACGTATTTCTGTTCTTAATCTTTTTATTGTTTTTCCCTTTGTATGTTTTGTATCTCTCCCATCCCTATGTTTAAATGCTGGAACGATGAAAAAAACATTTCATTACGTTGTACCACATATAATTTGTATGTGACGAATACAGCTTGAATTTCTGATCACTAGAATCGACTTTTAAAAAAATATATTATTCAAGTGATTATTTAACAAACCTAACTTGTGACTCTGGAATAAAGAAAAAAGTAGTTTTTTAAGAGATTGTTATTAAACCAGAAAAAATATATAAATTATAAAAAATAAAGTCCATCATCTGCTCTGTTGTTTTCTTCAATGTTGTGCTTAATATTTATTGATGTAGTTGATAATAATGCGACATGATGTGTGTGTGTGTGTGTGTGTCAGGAGCCGCGCCGTTGCGGGGACGAGGAGGACCGGGGCGTGTGGGTCTCCGGCGGGGGATGCGTCAGCGTGGAGGCGGCCCGGGACGAGGAGCCCTGAGCGGCCGCAGAGCGTCACGAGGAGCGCCCGGAACCAGAGGCGAGTGACCACCACCCCCTCTGACCCCACGCCCCTCAACCTGTCTGTCTCCTCAGGTCGCGGAGGTCTCCGGGGTCGCGGAGGGTTCGCCGGGCGGGGCCGCGGGCGAGGCTGGGGCCGAGGAGCGGGTCGTCCGACCGTCACGCGAGAACTGCTGGACAACCAGCTGGACGCCTACATGTCCAAGACCAAAGGCCACCTGGACGCGGAGCTGGACGCCTACATGGCCCAGGCCGACCCGGACAGCATGGAGTAGATCCAGAGACTGACGCTCCCTCTCGCCGTTTCCCCTTTTTTATTGTTGTTTTTACCCAGCGGGAGAGCGCCGGTGTCCAGTGCCATTCTGCTGTTGGCAAGCGTTTCAGTTTTATTGTAGCTTGGTTCATTGAAGTTAGACATTTTACACCGAGTTTGGATTTTTTTTTTTTTTTTAACGGGGAAAAGTATTGTATTTTTTTTTTGTAAACCACTCTTTATTTTTGAGTTTCTCCGAGGGCTACAAATAAAACCTGGCCAGTGGATTGTGCGTCTGTGTGTGCAGTATTCTGAATCACTCACCTCACACAAGGATTTGTTTTAGTGTGTTAAACACATCGGCCGCGTGGTGGCGCTGGCGGACCGTGTCAAGCTCTGCACTTAATCACAGAACGCATTGAAGGGTTAAGCTAAGATTAAAGAAAAGTTTTGTACGACGTGCAATATTACAAAGTTTTATTCAACGAGTCGGCGGTGGCATTAAAGATCAAAAGTCACATTTACTTATTGACTGTCCTGCGGTTTAGATTAGAATACTTGGCCGCGTTTTACGAATTCCACTGTCTGTTCCGCGTGTGCAGTTAATATTTTACGAAAGTCTGTTTTTTTTTAATTAACTACATCACAAGCGTTATTAGCGAGTCGTTAATTAGAGCGGCGCGGAAAGGTACCGGAAGTGACGTGTGCCTTCGTTCCAGGTGTCGTGACATCGGTCGCCATGGCAACACTATTTAGCGTCGGTCTCGCGCGGCGACGCTTTTCACGCGGATTCCGTCCCGCGCTGTGAAGCTGAAAAGGAAGAGCGGGAAGATGCTGGAACCCGCTGACGTCACAGGTGATCACTTTCCCACGAGAAAAGCGTTTTTAACCGTTTAACGTTTGGTGTCGTGGAATTCTTCAGAGAGAACAGCCGCGAGTGACGGAAAAACGCGTTGCCTTATCAATAATTTTATTTGTAACAAAGCATAGTTTTATTTTGCAATTGAATTTATATACGTATATTGAATTAAACATAAGAAACTGAGCATATAACATGTGGTTTTTACCATCAAGGTGTTCAGATTATGAGAACGTGACGTCAACGTCTAAGATAAAAACAAACTAACAAATAATCCTACGCTAAATAATAAACATGTAAGGCTGTGAACATAGTTGTATAAAAGTAACAGATGTGACAAAAGTTGAGCATAAAAAAACATGTAAACGTGTGTGTGTGTGTGTGTGGTGCCGCCTTGTGATGGAGAAGGTTGTTTGTTTATGGTCTTTTGTCCTGGTAATTGGGCTAAACAGCTCTGGTTTCCCGCGCTGACTTCTCTTTCTATTAATTTTAATAATTCATCACATTTAAGGCACTTTTGGGTCACCAACACAACAAACTCGAGAGGGGAAGTCAGTTGTCAGTTTACTCAAATATTGTGCACTAAGTAGCAAAGATGTTAATTAACGCCGATTGTGTTGTCCAAAAGTGTCAGAGTTTATGACAAACTGGAAAAATAAAATAATTGCGTTGCACGGTCACTGTTTAAATGTATTGATCGTGTGTTCTGTAATGTTGCATACAGCATGCTGTTCATTAAAAATTGTTTTCTTAATTTCAAGCTAGTTCAAGTTTATTTAAAAAGCGCTTTTCTTAGTCCCAGACCAATGCAAAGCCACTATGCAGAATTAGAAAAAAAAGTCTTTAAAGAAGAAAATGTTGTTCATCCATGTTCAAAAATTATTTATTTTTGACCATTTATAGGGCTAGTTGTTTGTTGTTTTTCAAACTAGCACCTTGCTTTTTTCATGTTGTTATTAAGTGCTCAGTATCTGTATTGGCGAGTACTCGTAGCTCTGAAATGCAAGTACTCTTACTCGTTTTTCAAAATAGTGATATAGGTGCATCCCTAGTTACGAGAGGTACTTACCAAGTACTTGAGTAAATGGACTTTGTTACTTTACTTATGTTTTTTGCTACTTTGTATTTGTACCGAGTATCAAGTACAAGTTTATTTATGTAGAGTTTTTTGAGACCGACTCAAAGTCGCTATGCGTCTTTAAAGAAGAAAAAGGTTCCTGGCTTCCACCTAATGCAGCCTTCCTATTTGTTAATATTAGTCATTGAATATTTTGCTATTACAGTTTGTTAAAGACAAAAAATGTCCATTATTTATCTGTGTGAAATATAATCAGAAATATTAGCAACTTTTACTCTCTACTCCACTGCATTTCTGATTGAGTATCAGTACTTTTCACTCCACTACATTAGAATGGACACTTACCGTTACTCGTTACATTTTGATTGTGCAAGCCAATGTCGATTTCTACTAATTTCTAATTTCTGGGGCGGACGAGGTGATATCGCCATCTGCAGGATGCTGAAGGTACTGGATGCTTATGATGCGAATTAGAAACCACACAAAGGTGAATTACAGGCGTGAATGTAGCAGGTGTTTAACTAGCGACTTATGCAACGTGTTTTCTGGAGAAGATTGATCATTTACGCCGTGTGTTTTCCAGGACATCTCCACTGGGGCGAGACCACTTTTCGCCCCGGTCAAATGCAGGACCTCAGCCGCAGCGCGTACACGGACCTGCTGCAGGCGTCGGCCACCAGGAGGCGTGGCAAGCGGCCCAGGGTCAAGGCCCTGCCCCCCACACACACGCGCTCGCTGCTCTCCTGCCTCTCCACCGGCAGCGTGTCTGTGCTGGGCAGCGCCATCCGTCTGTGCCCCTGCCCCGCCCCCAGGCTGAAGGAGGGCGTGTCGGTGGGCGCGGCTCCGCCCCAGCTGCTCCCGGTCTGCCCGGCGGCCGTCTCGCTCAACAAGTGGTGCGTCCTCGCGGCCGTCAAGCCGTGTAACATCGAGAAGGAGAAGGACCGGTTCTTCAAGTCCGGCTTCAACTACAACCCTCGCTTTGAGTACAGCAGCCCGCCACACCCGCAGACCACCAGCAAGTACAGCAGCGCCTCCGAGCGCTTCCTCCCGCAGGTCAGTGATGTTCACAGGGGGCGTGGTCTCTAGAATACAATACAGACAGACAGAGAGAGAAAGAAAGACAGTCAGAGACAAATAGAGACAGACAGACAGAAAGAGAGAGAAAGACAGTCAGAGACAAATAGAGACAGACAGACAGAGAGAAAGAGACAGAGAGAGACATACAGACAGACAGAGAGTGACAGACAGACAGAGAGAGAGAAAGAGAGAGAACTGCAGACAGACAGACGGACACAGACAGACAGACAGACAGAGACTGAGAGAGAGAACGACAGACAGACAGAAACTGAGAGAGAGAACGACAGACAGACAGAGACTGAGAGAGAGAACGACAGACAGAGAGAAAGAGACAAAGAGACATACAGACAGACAGAGAGAAAGAGACAGACAGACAGAGAGAGAACGAAAGACAGACAGACATACAGACGGACACAGACAGACAGAGAGTGAGAGACAGACAGAGAGACAGAGACACAGACAGACAGAGAGAGAGAGAACGACTGACAGACAGAGAGACAGACGGACACAGACAGACAGAGAGTGAGAGAGACAGACAGACAGACAGACAGACAGACAGAGACACAGACAGACAGAGAGAGAGACAGACAGACAGACAAAGCACCTGTTAAACCTGAAAAAAGCAGGCTTTTAAGGCTGGTGATCGGTGGCACAACATGAAAGAAGTTCAAAGGGATGTGAGAAGAGCCTTGAGGTGAGCCAGGAGTGAGTATATCTGGGCTTGAGAGGAAGCTGCAGAATCGGAACACCCGGGCGCTGTGGAGGTGCATGAGAATCATTACAACAACAAAAAACGTTTCTACAACAGATTCGTCTCTGCATGTACTCACCCATGTCCAACCACGAACGGTTCCTTCACTTCTGCTGCTGTGACCCGCTCCCCGTCTCCATCCAGACTGTTCACAGTATGTCCCGCTGAGTGACTGTGTGTAGGACACTAATGAGCAACACGGGTGCACCTCAGGGAACTGTATTATCACCTTTTCTCTATCTCTTTACACTGCTGACATCGCTTACACATCCACAGCATGTCACGTCCAAAAATACTCTGACGACTCCACCATAGTGGCGGGTGTAAAGGGAGGAGACGAGAGAGAATACAGGGAGCTCATCAACAGTTTCACTGCCTGGAGTAGAGACAACGTTCTCATGCTGAACACATCGAAGACTAAGGAAATGATCATTGACTTTGCAGAAAGCCCTACCATCGGCCTGTGATCATTGACGGGGAGAGGATTGAGATGGTTGCCACCTATAAGTACTTGGGTGTACCTTGACCATAGGTTGGACTGGTCGGTGCAGGCTCCTTGACAAGAAGGGTCAGAGTAGATTGTTTTTTCTGAGGAAGCTAAGGTCTTTGATATCTGTACTGATACGCTGTTCCTTTTCTCTCAGTCCGTTGTAGCAAGTGCGGCCTTCTTCGGGTTTGTCTGCTTGGGAGGCAGTATGACCACAAAACACATAGAGGGACTTCTAAAAAGATGTGCGTCTGCGATGGGGAGGGGTGTGGACTCAGTGGAAGCTGTGTTGGAGAGGAGGATGCGGGCTCTTATGCAAGGCATCCTGGGAAACCCCAGACGTCCACTACATACCACCCTGTCTGTGCAGGAGCTTGGGCTGTAGAACAGAGCGCTTGTGCCATCAACGATCAGACTGTTCAACAAACAACTGAACTGATTTGCACTTTAAGGTTTTAGAACGACGACATTGTAGAATTTATTTTATTTGTTATAGTGTTATTTATTGAGTATGTTTAGGCATTTGTGTGTGTTTGCTGCCGGACGTCTGAATTTCTCCCTTGGGAGATCAAAAAAGGTTTTATCTATCTATCTAGACAGACAGAGGCAGGGAGATAAACAGACAGACAGACAGTCTTCTTGTCCTCCAGGCGGTGAGAATAATGGAGCTGGCTCTGCAGAGATACGGCTCCTACGAGAAGTTTGAGCAGGCCACTGGTGGAAACCTTCTGAGAAGGAACCGCATCTGGTACCAGGTTAAGAAATACATGGAGAAAGAGGGATGCGCCGGAGAGGTGAGGCAGGTTCGTCGGGACGGGCGACAGGCGCTGAAGAGGCTGTGACTCTTCTACTCCTCAGATTGCCGTTCATCTCAGTGACAACCTGCTGTCGAGAGCCTCCATGAGCGTCATCAACAGCAAACCCACCCTCACCATCAACACCTGCACCGCCCGAGAACACTGGCTAGAGGGCATCCTGAGGCACGAGATAGGTGTGTGTGTGTGTGTGTGTTCCACTGCTGATGAGGAGGATAGAAAGAGAAACAGACAGAGAGAGAAGAGAAAGACAGAGAGAGAGAGAGAGAGAGAGAGGGAGAGACTAAAAGGGGAGAGAGATAAAAAAAAAGTTAGGGAACAGAGAAACAGACAGTGAGAGACAAAGAGAGAGAGAGAGAGAAGAGAAAGAGACAGAGAGAGAGACTAAAAGGGGAGAGAGATAAAAAAGATAGGGAACAGAGAAACAGACAGAAAGAGGGAGGAGAGAGAGAGAGAGAGAAAAAGAAAGAGACAGAAAGAGATAAAGAAGAGAGAGAGAGAGAGAGAGAGAGAGAGAGAGAGAGAGAGAGAGAGAGTGTGAGTGAGTGAGTGAGGAAGAGACAGAGAGATAACACGATACAGAGAGAGACGGAAAGAGAGAGAAGAGAAAGGGAGAGACAGAAAAAAAAAACAGAAAAAGAGAGAGACAAGTAAAAAGATGGAAAGAAAAGTGGTTGAGATGACGGCTGTGTCTCCCGCAGGCACACACTTCCTCCGCGGCGTCAACAACAGCCTCCAGCCGTGGGGCAGCGGCGCGGGCAGGAGGGAGCACGGCCTGCGCCCCAGCAACCCCACGGAGGAGGGTCTGGCCAGCCTCCACAGTGTCCTGCTGCGCCGGGACCCACTGCTGTGGCGCGCCGCCCTGCTCTACTACACCGTGTCCCGCGCCGCCCGCCTCTCCTTCTGCCAGCTGTTCCACGACCTGGGCCGCTTCCTGCACGAGCCCGCCACCCGCTGGGAGTACTGCGTGCGGGCCAAGCGCGGCCAGAGCGACACGGCGCTGCCAGGCAGGCGACACCGCGGAGGGTGTGGCGCGCGGGCGCTGACGCGTGTGTGTGTGTGTGTGTGTGTGTGTGTAGGCTGCTTCAGTAAGGACCAGGTGTATCTGGAGGGCGTCCTGAGCCTCCTGAGGTTCCGCCGAGATATCGACTTCCCGCTCCTCATGGCTCTGGGGAAGGTGAGGGGGCGGGGCCGGAGGCGGAGCCTGACCAGTGTGCGCGCGCGTGTGTTTAGTAGTGTGCGTGTGAGTTTGTTTATTAAAGTTTGTGTGTGTGTGCGCGTGCATTAGTGTGTGTATTAATGTGTAATACTGTGTGTGTGTGTGTGTGTGTTTATTAAAGTTTGCGTGTGTGTGCGCGCGCGTGCATGTATTG
>CM051498.1:9373030-9391809 GCA_028031935.1 Paedocypris micromegethes
ACACACACACACACACACACACACACACACACACACACACACAAGCACAAACGTTTATAATCTGACAAACACACATACACACTCACACAAAAGCACAAATATTTATAATCTCACAAAAGCACAAACGTTCATAATCTCACAAACACACACACACACACTCACACAAAAGCACAAACATTTATAATCTCACAAACACACACAAAAGCACAAAGGTTTATAATCTCACAAACACACACATACACACCCAAACAAAAGCACAAAGGTTTATAATCTCACAAACACACACATACACACTCACACAAAAGCACAAACTTTTATAATCTCTGAAACACACACACACACACACTCACACAAAAGCACAAACGTTTATAATCTGACAAACACACACACACACACACACACACACACACACACAGACACACACACTCCCACTCCTTGGAAACAATCCTCAGTAAATGGAATGTGTGTGTGTGTGTGTGTGTTCACCTGAGTGGTCCGGGCAGTGGGCACGTCAGACACGACACACTTCCACGGGCCTTGGCGTTTCCTCCAGGAGCGAACACTGTCCAGAGTCGGCTGATTCAGCTCCGCACACAGCTGACACACACACACACACACAGTTTAAAAATATAGTTTAATTTCTACCACTGGTGTAAAGTACTTAAGTAAATGGACTTTGTTACTTTACGTAAGTATTTTTGGCTACATTGTACTTGTACGGAGTATGAACAATATAAGTAACTTTTACTCTCTACTCGACTACATTAGTGATTGAGTATCTGTATCTTTACTCCACTACATTAGAATGGACACTTACTGTTACTCGTTACATTGTGATTGTGCGTGACTATCGTATTTTTTTCTCCCGCGGTTAATTTCTGGGACGGACGAGGTGAAACATCTGCCGGATGCTGAAGGTACTGGATGCTGTTTATCAGCTCAATCACGTCAATCAGCGCTATTTTTCCAGGTTTGAGTTTGACTGAGACTGACTTTGTGTTCTTTTTTATCTATTTCGTTCTTTCATTTTGAAACATTGAGGTGTTACATTTCATTTCTACATTAGGAAATTAAACCTCATAAATAGTTTCTAGTTTTTCACTTTTATTGGCGTTATTGGAATACTTTTTCAATTGAAAAACTTTACGACTTTTACTCAAGTCTTTTTGGAATTGGTGACTTGTGACTAGTAATGGAGTAATTTGGTACTTTCCCCATTGATTTTACTGAGGTTTAAGTCCATCGCGTTTACTGGACGTGAACTAGAGAGATATTTCCTCCTGTTTACTCTCCACTCGCTGTTCACTGACACTGATAGGAATTATAAATTGAAATCGGAATATTAAAATCGAATTAAAAATCTGTAAAAAAATAAATAAATAAAATCGCAAAAATCAGCAAAACAGAAGCAGGAACCTTCTCCAGAGCTTCTCCATCAGTCAAGTCCTGCACCGCCAGCAGCTGAATCCTGCAGGAGAAGAAACACACACACACATCCACGTCAAGTCATACACACACACACACACACACACACATACTCTCTCTCTCTCTCTGCGCTGGGACGTGTGTGTGTGTCTGTGCTTGGGTGTGTGTGTGTGTGTGAATAGCCTCGTCTCAGCAAACATTCACTGATGAAGACCGTTGGACTCGTTTCTGCATCTATTTACTTCAGACAAACGTTTCCACAGAGAGTGTTCCACACACACACACACACACACGCACACACACACCAGAAGATTCTGCTCAGGCTTCAATCAGACACTTGCATGATGCTCTGGGGTCGAAGGTCAGTCATTGCGTGTCACGGGTGAAGCAGTTTGTATTAGTCTCGTCAAACTCCAGCGCGTAAGACATGCCCATCAGTGTCAGGGGGAGGGGCTACATCATGATGGGCGGAGACTCAAACGTTCCCCCTGTGGGACTAATCACATGGTGAACGCGATCACAAGTATCAATCATTAATCAAAGTGTGGCGACTGATCGCTGGTCATTTGTGGCGGAGATTAGGCTGAAAGAGGGGCGTGGCTTCAGCAGACTGACACCCAGATTCCGCCCGGGCTCCGCCTCTGCCTGTTTAATGTTATCCTCCCATGCGTTTCTGAAACGTACTGGTGATCACTTCTTCCGTGATTTAGAAACTGATTGGCGTGATGCCATGCTGAAACTCTGCCCACCCAGAGATGTTTACGTCCCGCTCCTCCAGCACAAGATGATCAGAGTAAACAGACAGAGTGTTACTACAGGTCGTCTTGTGACTGAACTCCAGTAACCTCAGCCAGTCTCGAGACCATCACGAGTCTCTCACGCTGATCTGATGACGCCTCACCTCAGCTCTCATGTCTCACAACATTCTGCCTTTAGTAGATTCACTTCAAAAAATATTTGCTGAGCTGTAAAAATACATTTCTCTGTTATATGCTTCACACGTGTAGTGCTTGGTGTGAGATACTAACTCACTGTCTGTGTGTGTGTGTTAAACCAAAACCACACACACTTATACACAGAGCCGGCCAGAGGCATACGCGAACTATGCGGCTGGGGCCCCCAAAAGTACATTAAGTATATTGGAAATTTTTCATTTTAAAAATGACTATATGCAGGACATCGTTAGGCGGGCGAAAGTTAGAAAAATGTTAGGAGCCCGCGGGCATCATAAACACCGCCTTTCCGAGCATTCGACACCCCTCCTCTAGTTAACAATGTGGTACAATCCATCTACATGCGCATCAGATCGATATTTGAAAGTTAAGAAAGTCTTTGTGTTCGTTCAAAAGAGTTTGTTGTTCTGATTCTGAGCTTTCTTTCCTTCCAAGCTAATGAAAACGCTTGCGTTTTTCGCGTTTGCTTGAGATTAAACAATTTACAACTAAAATAATTCTTATCTTAATCTATGACTGTTCTTTGACTGAATACTGTCATAATTCGATCAGATATAATTAATACAATGTTAAATTAAACCCATACAATATTAATTTATTAATTAATATGACAAAACTGCCAAAAATATTGCCAATTATACATGGATTGGCTAAATTCGGTTCTGCATTTAGGGAAAATGCAAAAATCTGCTTTAAAACAAAGCAAAACAGTTTTTTAGACAGTTAAATGTCTAATAAAGCTGTTTACATTTTATTATTTTGCTCTGATTAAATGCAGTTTGGCAAAACCTTTAAAACAATACCCATTTTGTAGGGGGGGGTAATAATTTTGTCCTTAACTGTGTATGTACAATATTTCCATAAATATTATATTAGTATTGAAATCCATTATTCCATGAAAAAACAACAAGCGGAAGAATGAACTAGAAGAATTGAACACATTTTTTCTGAACTGTAGGTGATAATCTTGTGGGTCAAAAAAAGGTGCAGGCTCGGCTGTTATAAGCTGCTTTTGTCATGAAAAAACCTTCAGACTTCACTCTACTGCAGGAGAGACGCCTGATGTGACCCACTTGGTTGCTGCTGCTTCAGAGGGTCTCAAAAGGAGCCTTAAAAATGTACTTGATTATTGTTGTTGTTATGTGCTTTGTGCAGTTAGCAAGGGGCCCCAAAGCAAATTCTGCCTAGGGCCCCCTGAAGGCTTGGGCCGGCCCTGCTTATACACATACGGTAGTTTGTCTGTCTCTGTCTCTCTCTCTCTCTCTCTCTCACACACACACACACACACGCACACACACGGCGACTCACTGGTTCTCCAGCAGGGTCATACAGATGACCTCTCTGACGCCGGGGTTACTGGCCTTCTCGCCGGAGCAGCACTGCAGGTTCCAGGTGGCCACACGCAGCACCGCTCTTCCGCCGCGCGTGCCCGAGAAAGGCTCCACGCGCGGCCGGACGGAGGCCATGTGCATCGGACCCTCGGCCGCGTGCTCGTGGCTGGAGTTCGTGCTCGCGGACGGCGACCCGGAGCGGAAATCCCCGGCGGTTTCCCCGGTGAGCAGGTGCGCGCGCGCTTCCCGCGGCGAGTGCTCGGACACGCAGATCTCCGGCTTGACCGCCTCCAGCTTGGCCGCCCCGATGCCGCTGACCAGCGCCAGGTCCTCCACCTTCCGGAAGCCTCCGATGAAGCGGCGGTACTCGACCACGTTCCGCGCGACCCCGCGACTCACGCCCGGCAGCGTCATCAGCTCCTCCTCGGTAGCCGTGTTGATGTCCAGCCGCTCCTGCTTCACCTGCACGTGCCGGAAGTTGCACGCCGCGCTGAACTTGCGCCTGCCCTGGCAGAAGTCGGCGGGGTCTGTCGGGATGGACCGGCGGCACCCGAGACTCCCACCCATGGCTGCTGCTTGACCCGCTCCGGCCCCGCTGATGTGACGCGCGCGACCGACTCCTTCAACCTCAGAGGCGCGCGCACTCGCGTCAAGGATCTCGTGATCGAATCTTTCCGGAGTCGATTCAGCGATCTGACTCAGTCTAGCTAAGTGAACAGACGTTCTTGTGTTTACTCTTTTCCATCTCTTTACTGTGATTCACATTCAAAAAGAGAGTTGTGCGCAATAATACGGCTTTAGATGTAAACGAAATTCTCCTGAAAGCGAGACTCGAGTGAACCGATTCTTTTGACACAACGAATCTGTTTACCAAACGTCAGGACAGCGTGTGTGGGCGTGGCATACGGTCTGCACGAGCCTGGGAATATTCCTCAATTGCCTGTAAACGTTCAAACTCAGCGTTTATATTTTTGTTTGTGCGGCGATTTTTGTTTATCTGAGATGTGTGTGTGTGTGTGTGTGTGTGTGTGTGTGTGTGTGTGTGTGTGTGTATTGTGTTGAAATCTAGCTTGTGTGTGGTTTTCAGGTTTCCATGTTAAACCTCTCAGGTAAAGTTCGACGTTTGTCATCTGCTTCCACTGCTCCTGCGATCATCCAGCGCTAAACACAGATTATAATGCAGATTATATCGGAACATCGGCTAATCCCGGTGTTCTGAAAATTCCTCCTACAGCTCAGAAGTTCCTACACTGACGTCACTGCTCAGCTGTTTCTAGCTAGCTCGCCGCGCAAGCGCGTTAAAACACGTCAAAACTGAATGCTAATATAAATAAGTACAATATATTGTAACACGCGCGTTAGAACATACAGCACAGCACTCACAGCAGCGCCACAATACGTCACTGCTCAGCTGTTTCTAGCTTGCAAGTTGCGCATGCGCGCTAATGAAACGTCACTTCTCAGCTGTTCTTACCCTTCGCGGTGCGCGATAAATGCACTAAATGAACATAGACACTTATGACAACACACACGATATTGTACTTATTTATATTAGTATTCAGTTTTGACGCCAACAGCTGAACAGTGACATAAGTGTAGGAACTTCTGAGCTGTAGGAGGAATTTTCAGAACACCGGGCCTGTCTGCGGCGGATTGTTAATCTGATGACGTCACCGCGGGTCAGAAACGGTTCCTCACATCAACGACGGTAACGGGGTCGGGATTAGAGCTAGACAGATTCATGTCACTCTCGCATCATCTCTGTTACCGTGGAAACCAGTGAGTGAGAGTGTGAACGTGTGTCCCACTGCGTGTGGTTGGCCACTGCACAAGTGGGTGTTTAGGCCCAGATTGGCTGGGATTGGCACCAGATCCAGATTATATTGTTAACTGCTTCTTCAGTTTCAGGGTCATAAGGGGCTTCTCCGCCCCTGAGACATATTATGTAATTTCGACAAAATTTAATGTGTATTAATATGTAATTGATGTTTAATTTCCAAATAGGTTGGACAAACACACACGCACACAATGTTATTTAGAGTTCATTAATATTGATCAAGATGTTTCTGTGAATGATCGCGTTAACTATTCTCCTTCAAAAGACGGATAATGTTTAACACTGATTCACTCATTGATTTTCTAATTCTTTTCGGGTCAGCGTCGATTGGCTAGAGCAGCACGTCAGCTGATGAGCCCTCAGGACGTCCGACCAATCACAGCACAGAGATGAAAGTCCCGTCAGCTGACGCGAGGAGGCGCAGGTCAAAGGTCAGGATAGCATGACACACACACACACACTGTACATGTCTGCTGACGCACACACGCAACACGCAGAACAATTGATGATGTCACAATGAAACATGAAGAAATAAATAAAAAGAAAACACAATTAATAAACAATGTATTCATTAACACATAAATTATAACTTAACAATAAATCACTGAAGCAAGAAAACATGAAATCTCTCTCTGTCTCTCTCACACACACACACACACACACACTCTCTCTCTCTCTCTCTCTCTCTCTCTGTTTTTAGTTAAAGTTTAATTGAGTCTATTTACCTCTTTCTTATGTTTGAGAACAGTGAACAGCCGGAGCAGATTTGTTATTTGGTGTGTTTCATGGTGGATGTTTCAGATCTTATGTTAGTTAAATGATAAATGTTAGTTTTAACTCCCTTTTTTAGTGCCATTATTAATGTTATTTTAATTAATAGTATTGTGCATAAACAGAGGAGGGAAACACATTTTCTATACGTTAATAGACAATGTAATATGACAATGTAATATGCAGATGTGTCCGCGTATTTGTTTGCTTTTATTAAAATACAACCCGGTTTTACTCTTAACAAATTGAACACTGTTTTTGACACAAGGAAAAGACAAAAGCAAGCGTCCGCCTACACACACCGCCAGGTAGTAAGTGTCCAATCAAAATGCATGTATGCTCATTTACTTATTTTATTACTCATTTACAGTAGATGTTTTTACATATGCAATACATATATTTGACTGCTGTTGGTGACATGCAATTTCCCGTTTGTGGGACAATTAATGGCTTTTAAAATTTCAATTCAACATCTCCGCCCCCTGGACATAGATCCAGCCCCGCCCCCTGGATGGAAGTTTGAGTGGCGGACTCCTCCCCATCCTCCTCAGCTTCTTCTAACACATCCATTCTTCTTTCTTCCAACATGTAAAAGCGTCACACGGTTCTCAGAGTTAGATGACTTTATTTTATTTGAGCAAAGCCTGACGGACTTCAGCAGGACAGACTCCCATTGGTTCATCCTTTATTTAGATTATTAATATTAATAAATCATTTCTTAACTGCACCTGCTCGTTTTTTGGGCGTGTTTTCTCTAAACGCATTTTCCTGCAATGCACAAAATGCAACTTTTTTGAAAAATAACTTTTTATTATTAATAAATTAATTCATTCATATGAATACATTTTAATATGCGTCCATCCATACTTCCTCTTATCCTGGGCTGGGTCGTGTGGGCGGCGGCCTCAGCAGACACGCCCAGACCTCCCTCTCCCTCATCACCTCCAGGGCGACTCTTCGGCGTCTTCTGGTTTTTCTTCTGAGTCTCCCAGTAGTGGGTCATGCTCTTCTCTACTCCCAGTTGCTGTGTAACGTCCCGCGATCGACATGATCATCACAGCGGATCAGAGTCACACCAGAACCTGAGTCACACAGGCTGAAGGTCCAAACCGGCATCACACATTTATTACGTGTCTTTGTACAATAAAAAAGCAACAAAGATACAAATATAAAAAGAGCAGAGAAGTGAAGAGGAGGAGGAGCCACACAGACGCTGGAGGACGTCAGCCTGAGGTAAGACAGCTTCTCTCAGAAGATCTTCTTTTTTTTGTTCTTCTCCAGAGTCCTTGAGAGAGAGAGAGAGAGAGAGAGAAAGAACAAAAGAGAATAAATAGTTTACATCAGTCTACATCTATCTATCTATCTATCTATCTATCTATCTATCTATCTATCTATCTATCTATCTATCTATCTATCTATCTATCTATCTATCTATCTATCTATCTATCTATCCATCTATTTGTCTGTTCTATCTACACTGGCGGGCAAATGTATAAACAACTACACAATTCTGAAATAATGTCATCTTCACTGCTCAACAGTTGAACTGGTCCAAAGTTCACTTCAGGGATGAAAGCAAGTTTAGTTTATTTGGATCTTATGAGAAACATGTTCGGCGACAAGCTGGACAAAGACTGAAACCAAAGAGTGTAAAGAAGTGGGTGAAAGGTGGAGGAGGAAGTGTGATGGTTTATGTTTATCAGAACATTTCGAAACAACAAATGAATCTTTCCCCGAGTTCATCACCCAATCAGCCCGCAGTGTTCATGCAGGACAATGCTCCATGTCACACAGCTACACGGGTAAAGCCTTTCCTTGAAACTGAGAACGTTGAAATAATGTCATGGCCTGCAGTGTCCTGATCTCAAACCAATAGAGAACCTCTAGTAGATTATTGGTGACAAAGTCATGGCCAAAGAGCCCACTACAGTCAGTGAAGTGTGGAGGAGACTGGAAGAAGAGTGGACCAACATCACACCAGAGCAGTGTGAGAGACCAGTGCTGTCCTGTGTGAAGTCCTTCAGAGCAGAGGCCTGGACACTTCCTAATAATTGTCCTTCTTTTTCATTCTTTGTCATTGTTGTTCTCTAATTTTGCTCAGTGTGTTTTTTGCAAAATAAAGGTTTTTGTTGAAATGCCTTAGTTATTTTCTGGAAAAAGTGTTCTGGTAGCATGGTATAGACAGGACACATACTCCAACTGTTGAGCAGTGAAGATGACATTGTTTCAGAATTGTGTAGTTGTTTATACATTGTTCTCTAATTTTGCCCGCCAGTGTATCTCTCTCTGAGCTGAGTGAATCTTTCATGTGCGACAGACAAGACACACACTGTGAGCAGTAGTACAGTAGTTGTGGTACCTGGACGCCTCCATCTTCTGCTGCTCCAGCTGCCGCTGCAGGTTCTCCCAGCCGCTCTTCTCCTCCTCCAGCTGCCTCCGCTTCTCCTCCAGCTCGCGGTCCTGCGCCTCCAGGCTCTTCTTCATCTGCTCGTGACGCCGCTGCAGCTGTGGCGAGACAGGAGGACGCTCAGACTCCTGCCCCTCCTGCTCCGCCCCCTCCTCCTCACCTCCGCCTCCGAGTCCTTCAGCTTCTGGATCTTCTCCTTCACCTTCATCTCAAACACATGCTCCATCTCCATCTCCATCTTCTTCATCTTAGCCACATGCTCCCTCCTCTCCTCCTCCATCTGTGCCAGTGGACTCCTGCTGACGCGCGCACCACCGCGGCCAATCAGAGGTCAGACTCGCTGTTAGCATTAGCGTTTAACAGTGTAGCAACACACACACTCACACACACTTGCTATGTTTTATAGCTGTGAGCAGAGCAAGAAGATCAGTGGTGGACGGCACCGCTAATGCTAATAGCGAGAAGATGGAGTGAGAAATGGAGATGAGCAAACACACTAGCCGTCACTCATGCGCACACACACACACACACAGATTCACCCTGTTTTATAGCTGTGAGCAAAGCTAGAAGATAGCACCGCTAACGCTAATAGCGACGGTGGAGGGAGAAATGGAGATGAGCAAACACACTTACATGCCGTCACTCGAGTCAAGTCTAAAAGAGAAGCAAACAGACACACACACACACACTTAGCATGTGCACGCTAGGCACCCGCGCTCGCTCACTGTCCTGTAGCTAATTGGTAGCCAGCTGCGTGTCAGCGTTTGGCATGATTAGCATGTGTTTAGCTTTTTGCTACAAGCTAGCCAGTCAGCGTGTTGTCGTTAAGCAAGCGTGCGGTCAACTCCTGCCCAAGAGGTTAGCATGATTATCATGTGCTAGCTAGTTAGCAGGCTGTCTATTAGCGAGCGTGCGTACTGATCTGCGTCATAGATTGCATTATGATTAGGACGCCATTTATGCGCTTGGCTAAATGTTAGCCAGTTAGCGGGCTGCACTTTAGCGAGCGGGCGGTTGAATTCATGCCTTAGATTTTAGCATAGATAGCATGTGTTTATACGTCTGTTCTAAACGCTAGCCAGTTTCGTGTTAGACGTGGTCAGCTTTACGTTCTACGTTTTTGCACGCATTTATTCTTTTAGCAACCAAGCATGCTGCGTTTTAGCAAGCTGGCAGTCTGTCAAAAATGTAGCATGATTAGCAAAATATTTTTTTTAGCATGATAAGCATGTGATAACCGTAGCAGTCACGCAGTGTTAGGAGCCGTCTGTGTGAGTGTGTGTGTGTGTGTGTGTGTGTGTGTGTGAGAGTGAGTGCATGTGTGTGAGTGGTGTGTTGTGGTGGGAGTGAGCTGTGTGTGTGTGTGTGTGTGTGTGTGAGTGCGTATGTGTGTGAGTGCGTATGTGTGTGGTGTGTGTGTGTGTGTGTGCATGTGTGTGCGTGTGTGTGTGAGTGTGTGTGTGTGTCTCACTTGGTGAGTTGTCCTTTGCTGCGGTTGTTGTCGATGCCGTTGTAGGTGACGGCCGCTAGCTTCCTGCTGCGATAGTTTCTCGTAATGGACGTTATTGGTGACGTCCTTCAGGTCCTGCATTGTGTCCTGTGGAGACAAGCACGCTGAGTGACCCTGCCCACAGGGGCGTCGCCGAGCAGAGGAGATCTGGACCTGATGAGCATGTTCCTCAGGATGGTGAAGTCACAGTGTTCGCCGTTCTCCACTGCGCGCACACACACACACACACACACACACACACACACACACACTGGTGAAGACAGGAAGTTTAGACATGGACCGGCCGTGCACTATCACACTTACACTACTCACTTCATTTTAGAAAACAAGATCAAATTGTGATTTATGACGTTTCGTTCTACGTGTGTGTGTGTGTGTGTGTGTGTGTGTGTTGGCCAGCTGGTGGCAGCGTCTGCGTGATCAGAGGTCAAAGGTCACAGCATTAGTTGACGTGTCATGGGATGACGCACTTCCTGTTCGCAGACCTGCAGGCTTCGACTTCCTGCCATGTCCAGACACGCCCACCAGCGCTCGCCTCATTCGCTGAGCGCTTCACCCAATCACGTCTGTAACGTCGCTCTAGAACACTAAGAGTCCCGCGTGTCAACCTCTGACCACTACACTGAGAGTGTGTGTGTGTGTGTGTGTGGTGTGTGTGACAGAGAAATATACAGATGAAAAAGACTGATGAAAGGAGAGAGATAAACTGATGAGAGAAAGAGAGCGAGAGAGAGACAGATGAGGGAGATAGACAGACAGAAAGATAGAGAGAGTGAGAAAGATTAGAAGAGAGAGAAAAGAGAGACTGATGAGACAGAGAGAGTGAGAAACAGATGAGGGAGAGACAGGCAGCAGAGAGTGATTAGAGAGAGGGAGAGAGAGACTGATGAGAGAAAGAGAGACAGACAGAGAGAGAGAGAGAGAGAGAGAGAGAGACAGACAGATGAGGGAGAGACAGAACAGAGAGAGAAAGAGAGACTGATGAGAGGAAGAGAGAGAGAGACAGACAGAGAGAGACTGAGAGGTGAGAGAGAGAAAGAGACAGAGACATAGAGACAGATGAAGAGGGAAAAGAAAAACTAATGAGAGAAGAGAGACAGATGAGGGGAGACAGACAGAAGAGAGAGAGAGAGAGGAGGAGAAGAGAGAAGAAAGACTGATGAGAGAAAGAGAGACTAATGAGAGGAAGAGAGAGAGACTGATGAGAGAGAAAGAGACAGACAGAGACATAGAGACGATAGAGAGAGGAAGAAAGACTGATGAGAGGAAGAGAGAGAGAGACAGACAGTCAGACAGAGATAGACAGGTTTATTCATCTAAGCAGAATAAGAACAGCAGCTGTGAGCTAGCGCAGCCACACACACACACACAACACACACACACGTTACCTTCTGCCCACACCCCACGGGTACTGCCGCCCCCTGACCCGCTTCCCGCTGACCTCCATGATGGTGTTGCTGCCCACCACAGCCAGAGGCAGACGGTCCTGAGAACGACACAACACACACACACACACAACCAACCACACACACACACACACTCATCATTGTGTGTTAAAAGAGTGTGTGCTTGTCTGTGTGTGTATGGTCACTTGTGGGTCTTTGTCTGGGCTCCTCGACTTTAAAACCTGTTTGAGGGCCTAATGAATTTTAGAAGTTTTAGAAGATTTTGAGTTTGTGTTAAGATTAGTGTGTGTGTGTGTTGTGGGTGTGTGGTGGTGTGTGTGTGTGTGTTGGATCTGTCTGACCTATTTCCCACAGCAGAGATGGGAAACCAATATTTGAGTCTGTGGAGTGTGTGTGTGTGTGTTACACGGTCAGCTGAGTAAGAGCACTAAGCCAGTGTGACGGCTGCACAGTGTCGCTCTTTGTACTGTAGCATTTTGCTGGGTCTGATGATCACATCTCTCTCTCTGTCTCTTGTGGTGGGTCAGGAACTAGTTAGTTTAAACCCACTAGTCTATCTTCATCTCAAACACACACACCTTTATCTTCCTCACGAAGTTGTTCTCCTCTTCGTCGTCTGTCTCAGGGAACTCGTAGATCTTGATCTTCTCCTCCAGGATTTCTCGCATTATCTGAGAGCAGAAGACAGTCATGACGGAGACAATCTCCTCCCCCTCCTCCTTCTCCTGTCTCCTCCTTCTGCTCTTCCTCCACTCCACCTTCTGCTCTTTCTCCTCCCCCTCCATTTTCTCCTCCACCTTCTCCTCCTTTCCTGCTGCTTCTCCCCCATTCTCTTCCTCCCCATCCTCTCCCTCCTCCTCTTTCACCTTCTCCTTCTGCTCTTCCTTGTCCTCCTCCCCCCTCCTTCTCCTCTACCATCTCCTCTTTCTCACCCCCCCCTTTTCCTCCTTTTCCTCCTCTCCTCCTCCCTCCTTTTCTTCCCCATACTCCTCCTTCTGCTTTTCCTCCTCTTTCCCCTCCTCCTTCTGCTCTTCCCCTCCTCTTTTTCCTCCCCTCCTTTTTCTCCTTCTCCTCCCCCTCCTACTCTACATCCCCACCCTCCTTCTCATCCTTATCCTCTTTCTCATCTCCTTTCTCCTCTTCCTTTACTCCACCTTCTCCCCCCCCCCCCTCTTCCTTCGGCTCCTCCTTTTTCTCCTCCCTGTCCTTCTCCGTCCTTCGTTCCTCTCCTCTCTCTCCCCTCCCCTCCTCTCTCCCCACCCTTCTCCTTTTCCTCTTCCTCCTCCTCCTCTCCTCATTCATTTACTCCCTTACTTCCTCCTCCTCTTTTCCTCCTTCTCTCTTCCCAATCCCTTCTCATCCTTATCCTCTCTCTCCTTCTCTCCCCTCTCCCCCTCCTTCTCCTCCTCTTCCTCACTCTCCTCTCCCCCTCCTTTTCCTCATTCTCCTCCTTCTGCTCTTCCTCTTTCTCCTCCTCTCCCCCTCCTCCTTTTCCTAATTCTTCTCTCCCCCTCCTCTTCTTCTTCTTTTCCTCATTCTACTCCTTCTGATCTTCCTCTTTCTCTCCTCTCCCCCTCCTTCTTATCCTCTCCATCCTTCTCCTCTCCTTCTCAGAAGAAAACTAAAGCTTCCATATGTGTCTCCCCAAGTCTCACATTATTCCCTACAATCCTTGCAATATTAATATTTGGGGGAAACTGTATAGAATTGATTGAAATGCAACACAAAGCTCTAGATCAGGGGTACTCAATAGGCGGACTCCGGTCCGCATCCGGACCCAGACGCGATTATATTTGGACCAGCGGCAAAACCAACCAACACTTGTGATCATAATCCAAAGGCGTTTTTTTTAGTCGATCATGCAATTTTGATCCAGCAATGTTTATTCACACACACACACGCACGAACCCAAACAAATATATTTATAAATGTATATAATTTATCTTGAATGATTGTACTCATTTTAGCTGCAGCATTTGTCCAATCACAGCCGCTGTAAGAGCAACGTGACAACTACATCATCTGTTTGCGCTCTGGCGGCATTAGTTACTTTAGAACACGGCCGCGGCGCTTAGTCGCTCAGGTCTTCAGGGTAGCCAGGCGAACGGCCGCTCTGTCGTTTGCGTAAATCGAGAGATTTTTTTAACCTTAAAGAATATGGCGAGCTCAAAGCTGGCCATCGATTAGAAAAGAAAAGTTGACTTTGAAAACTGTGAGTTTAACAGTTGAGTGAGTGGACAGAATAATATGCATCCGCGCAAAGCAGAAAACCAATGCGTTTAATCTGCAACGAGTCGGTCGCGAAAGTCCAAAGTGATCGTGAAATGCCATTATTAATCCAAGGACGCACAATTTGAACAAATTACCCTCCACAACACACACAACACACACAGGCAACGAAAGTCTCACATGTGTCCTGGGACAACACAAGACACCTTTCTCTAATGCTGAAATAGACAAGAGTGTGTGAGTGAAGTGGTGACTGCTCTGTTTGAAGGGACAATTTACAATTTTGATCTTTCTCAGATTGTTTGATGAAGAAAAGTGAGGTGAACAATATTGTGTCAAATTTATGAAGATGTTTTGGGTCTTACAAACCTCACACAAGGAGGGATTACATTTATGAAGTAGTGACACAGATTCTTAGAGATCGAGAGATTGACCTGAAGCATGTTGTTTGTATACGGATGACGTGCCATTCACATAGTGGTTCATATTTGCAACTTGACCAATATTTTTCCGGACCTCGGACTGAACGGAAATTTCGTAAGTGGACCCTTCAAGTTTATAATTGAGGACCCCTGCTCTAGATAATGATCCCCAACCTGACCAAGCTTTAGTTAATGTGCACCGTGACGTGTGTGAGTGGCATCAAGTGTGAAGACCTGCTTCTTGAACTGCTGGCATTCCTCTGGAGTCATGGTGTCGGCCTTTGCGATGAGCGGGATGATGTTGACCTTCTCGTGCAGCCGCTTCATGAACTCCACGTCCAGCGGTTTCAGCCTGACCCATACACACACACGCACACACACACCTTCATCTCGGATCGTTAGATGTTAAACACAGCATTTGATTTGCGTGGCTGGTTCTTATTTATTTAAATGTGTATGTATTATATTTTTATTATTTCATTTAGATATTATAATTTGAAATATTTAACTATTCAACTATGTACTGCACTCAATTATTATTATTAATATTTATGTTGGGCATTTCGTAATGCAATATTTATGTTGCAATTTCGTCATAAAGACCACGTTTCCCTTGCCCGGACGCGGGTCCCGGGGCTCCCCTCTGGAGCCAGGCCCGGGGGTGGGGCACGAGAGCGAGCGCCTGGTGGCCGGGGCTTTCGCTCATGGGCCCGGCCGGGCCAAGCCCGAACAAGGGACATGGGTCGCCCCTCCAGTGGACTCACCACCTGCAGGAGGGGCCATAGGGGTCGGGTGAAGGAAGAGTTGGGTGGCAGCCGATGTGGGGACCCTGGCGGTCCGACCCTCGGCTACATAGGCTGGCTCTAGGGACGTGGAACGTCACCACTCTGGTTGGGAAGGAGCCTGAGTTGGTGCGCGAGGTCTGAGCGTTTCCGACTAGATATAGTTGGACTCGCCTCGACGCACAGCTTGGGCTCTGGAACCAGCCTTCTTGACAGGGGTCTGGACCCTGTTCTATTCTGGAGTTGATCCGGGTGAGAGGCGCCGGGCCGGTGTGGGCATACTTATTGCCCCCCAGCTCGGCTCCTGTGTGTTGGGGTTCTCCCCGGAGGACGAAAGGGTGGCTTTGCCTTCGGGTGGGGGGACGGTTCCTCACTGTCATTTGTTGCTATGCACCAAATAGGCAGTGTGGATATCCTCCCTTTTTGGGGTCTCTGGGAGAGTGGTAGAGAGGGCTCCCCCCGGAGACTCCATAGTCCTCCTGGGAGACTTCAAGCGCTCACGTGGGCAACGACAGTCAGACCTGGAGTGGGGTGATTGGGAGGAACGGCCCCCCCGATCAGAACCCGAGCGGTGTTTCTGTTGCTTGACTTCTGTGCTTATCACGGATTGTCAGTAACGAACACCATGTTCAAACATAAGAGTGTCCACATGCACACGTGGCACCAGGACACTCTAGGCAGAAGTTCGATGATCGACTTTATAATCGTTTCATCGAACTTGCGGCCGCATTTTTGGACACTCGAGGTGAAGAGAGGGGCGGAGCTGTCAACTGATCACCACCTGGTAGTGGGTTGGCTCAGATGGTGGGGGAAGAAGCCGGTCAAACCTGGCAGGCCCAAACGATCTTGAGGGTCTGCTGGGAACGTCTGGTAGATCCCTCCATTAGAGAGAGTTTCAACTCACACCTCCGGCAGAGCTTCTCCCAGGTTCCGGAGGAGGTGGGGGACATTGAGTCAGAATGGACTCTGTTCGCACCTCCATTGTCGAAGCTGCAGGCCGGAGCTGTGGTCGCAAGGTCATCGGTGCCTGTCGGGGCGGCAACCCCGAACCCGCTGGTGGACACCAGTGGTGAGGGATGCTGTCAAGATGAAGAAGGAGTCTTACCGGGCCTTTTTGGCCTGTGGGACTCCTGAGGCAGCTGACAGGTATCGGTGGGCGAAGCGAAACGCATCTTCGGTGGTCGCTGAGGCAAAGGCCCGGGTTTGGGAGGAGTTCGGCGAGACCATGGAGAACGACTTTCAGACGGCTTCAAAGAAATTCTGGTCCACCATCCGGCGCCTGAGGAGGGGGAAACAGTGTGCCATCAACACCGTTTACGGTAGAGATGGGGGGCTGCTGACCTCAACTCAGGACGTTGTGGATCGGTGGGGAGAGTACTTTGAAGACCTCCTCATCCCACCAACACGTCTTCCGAGGAGGAAGCAGAGCCTCTGGAATCGGGGATGGGTGCTCCTATCTCTGTGTCCGAGGTTGCCGAGGAGTTAAAAAGCTTCGCGGCGGCCGGGCCCCGGGGGTAGATGAGATCCGCCCAGATCTCCTTAAGGCTTGGATGGTGTGGGGCTGTCTTGGTTGACACGCCTTTACACCATCGCGTGGTCATCGGGGACAGTGCCTCTGGAGTGGCAGACTGGGGTGTGGTTTCCTCTTTACAAGAAGGGGGACCGGAGGTGTGTTCCAACTACAGGGGGATCACACTCCTCAGCCTCCCTGGGAAAGTCTATTCAGGGGTACTGAGAGGAGAGTTCGTCTGATTGTCGAGTCTCGGATTGAGGAGGAGCAATGTGGTTTTCGTCCCGGACGTGGAACTACGGACCAGCTCTATACCCTTTTCAGGATCCTGGAGGGATCATGGGAGTTTGCCCAACCAGTCTACATGTGTTTTGTGGACTTGGAGAAGGCATTCGACCGTGTCCCTCGGGGACTCCTGTGGGGGGTGCTCCGGGAATATGGAGTACCGGAGCCCTTGTCACGGGCTGTCGGTCTCTGTATGACCGGTGTCAGAGTTTGGTTCGTATTGCCGGTAGCAAGTCATTTCCATTTCCAGTGAGAGTTGGGCTCCGCCAAGGCTGCCCTTTGTCACCGATTCTGTTCATAACTTTTATGGACAGAATTTCTAGGCGCAGTCGAGGCGGAGGAGGGATCCGTTTCGGCGACCTCGGGATCGAGTCTCTGCTTTTTGCAGATGATGTGGTCCTGTTGGCTTCGTCGGGACGTGATCTCCAGCTCTCACTGGATCGATTTGCTGCCGAGTGTGAAGCGGCCGGGATGGGAATCAGCACCTCCAAGTCCGAGACCATGGTTCTCGACCGGAAAAGGTGGAGTGCCCCCTGCAGGTCAGAGACAGGGTCCTTCCCCAAGTGGAGGAGGTTTAAGTATCTCGGGGTTTTGTTCACCGAGTGGGGGGAGGATGGAGCGGGAGATCGACAGACGGATCGGTGCTGCGTCCGCGATAATTAGGACGCTGCATCGGTCCGTCATGGTGAAGAGAGAGCTGAGCCAAAAAGCAAAGCTCTCGATTTACCAGTCGATCTACGTTCCTACCCTCACCTATGGCCACCATTGTGGGTGGTGACCGAAAGAACGAGATCCCGGATACAAGCGGCGGAAATGAGCTTCCTCCGCAGGGTGGCTGGGATCTCCCTAGATAGGGTGAGGAGCTCGGCCATTCGGGAGGAGCTCGGAGTAGAGCCGCTGCTCCTTCGGGTTGAGAGGGGCCAGATGGGGTGGTTCGGGCATCTGGTAAGGATGCCCCCCGGACGCCTTGCTGCTGAGGTGTTTCCGGCATGTCCCACCGGGAGAAGACCCAGGGGCAGACCCAGGACGCGCTGGAGAGACTATGTCTCCCAGCTGGCCAGGGAACGCCTCGGAATTCTTCCGGAAGAGCTGGAGGACGTAGCTGGGGCAAGGGAAGTCTGGGCCTCCTTACTGAGGCTGTTGCCCCCGCGACCCGGCCCCGGATAAGCGGCAGAAGACGGTACGGTACGGTGTTGCATTTCGTGAACTTATTTTTTTATTTTTTTGAAACAGAGGGAACAAAGACAGAATCTTGGTTCATGTGTTGTCATTTGAAATCTTGCCATTAAAGTTGATTCTGATTCAAAAACCATCGCATATGAAAACAAAATAAAACTGCAGAGTAATATGGTACATTAATATACTATGAGGTATTGCTTATTACTAGGGCTGTCAAAGTTAACACGTTAACTCGTGCGATTAAATTATTTGTTTGTTGTGCCAAATGTTATTATCGCCGTTAATCACTGTTGCAGTTTTTTTTTGAAAAGCTCATTCAACAGATAGGTCAACTCAGCAACTGACTTTATGTAAGGACGTGCTAATTTGACTTTCTACTTTATCATTTTGAATAAATGTTCACAATTTATAATGAGTTTGTGCTGATATTTTTTCTCATTGTTACTCTACATATATGCCATGCTTATATCGTGGACTTTTTTTAGAATACTCTTGAACATGAAAATATTGTGTAACATGTATTGTGTATAATACCGTATATGCACTAAATTATATTACAGTACTTAAACGAGTGTTTATTTTGTATTGAGTTTTACATTAATTTATATTTTATTCAATTCTTCAATTTTCAATATTACATTAGCTTCAGTTATGTATTTGTTCAATATTCATTCATTTAATAATAATATAATTAAAATATGTAAAATTATACATACAAATAATTCAGAATAA